>CM018696.1:71226473-71770525 GCA_009363875.1 Mikania micrantha
AAAAAAAATGTTAGACATGAATTTCAAACCCATGTGCTCAGCTTCAAAATGCAAAGTGGTTAACCAACTCCACCAGCCATTGTTTTTTACACAAAATAATGGTACTTAACCATTCACGTGTGACAGTACGGTCATACCATAACATTAACAATGTAAAACAGTGTATGCAACCCGTGTAATTAGGGGTGTTTATCGGGTTCGAATTTTTTTGGTCTATCTGAAAAGCGACTCAACCCGAATCTCAAAAATATTATCCGACTCAAAAACTCGAACAACCCGAAAAACCTGAAAAGTACATCCAATAACCCGAAATAAACCTGTTTATTCGGGGTGTTTGGATATCCGCCCGAAAAAACTAATTGTTTTATATTTGAAACCCGACCCGAATCTAAAATCATATTGTCTCACCCCGAACAAACCGAATAACCCGAAATAGATTTCGGATGAGGTTTTTTCCAGGTTTCAGATACGATTCGAATTTCGATTTTTTTCGAATTTCGGATATTTGAATACCCCTACTTGCAAAGAAGTTATAAACGTTGTCTGGAAACAGGTTACGAGAAATTGCAAAGACTTCTTTTACCGTGTTAGTGTTATGGTATGACCGCGCTGCACAAATGTGAATGGTTAAGTATCATTTATTTTGAAACATTGCAATGAAGTTATAAACGTTGTCATGAACTGGGGTAAGAAAAAATATAAGCTTAATAGTTAGTAAAAACGATTATGTGAAACACGAATTTGATTTTTTTTTACCCGTGCTTGTACGCCATGATTAAGTATAGATATTATAGAGTGGTGAACACGTTTTCAAACAAATTGGATTTGTACGGTCAACCAAAATGTATTACATTCGACATGAATCGTTTCCGGACAAAGTTTATATTGTCAAGTAACAAACTCGAAAATGCACTTAAAAATAAGCATAAAGAGACATTTTGAGCAAAACTTTCATTGAAACATTTACCGATTCGAATTTATATGAATCTTACATAAAAATAAGCAAGTAGATTGAAACTGATTGCGTGTGACGTAGATTGGAAACATGATTATGTCTCATGGGAGAAGAAGTATGCAACCTAAATGGGTTAAAGTTAAAAAAGAAAAAGAACGAAAAAATAAAAGCATAAAAAAGTAAAATGGGTTAAAATTGAAAAGGAAAAAAAGCCACAAAGAAAGACCCAACATCATAGGCATCAAACTTGTGACCGCCAAATTGTTTGCTATGTCCTTACCACTGCACCAGGTAATCTAGTTTTGCAACATATTGAAAAGTTATTATTAACTGTATTAACTAAGTATAGGAAATAAGTAAAGTCGACGCCGACACTTCTAATTAAGTGTATAACAATGAGATAGAATTTTTTTTTTAAGATTATATTTGGCATTTATTTAAGATAATACTTTTATATATTTAATTTTAACTAAATAATTTTGAAATGCTAAATTTTATATTTTTTATTAACTATAACCTTAATTTGCGTAGATCATGTAATGTACTTCTATATATAAATTCAGTTTAGCTTTGAAATATAATAGTTTCTATAATTTCTGACGTGGAAGACATTTCTAAACAAAGTACCTTTAAGAATGTGTGTTATGGGACGTGACACCCGTATGAAGGAGTGGTCACGCCACCATCAAGCATGTTGCTCCATTACACTCCCAATGTGAAGATTAACATGTGAGGGTGGCAACGGTGAACAAAGCGTGAGGGTTTATGTGGGTGACGATGAAGAGTGGGTGAGGTTAAATAAAAAGTAATGATTACATAGAGTGAAGCATGAGTGATGATTACAGATGCGTATGCAACTTGTAAGTGATGAGAGTAATTGTCTATATAAAGCTTACGTGGAGTGAGTGATTATTACCATAGTCTAATAAATCCGACTCTTAAAAGAAAAAGCGTTTAAAAAAGAAAATCAAATTCTCTAAAAATAACATATGGCTTAAAACCGTTTATAACCGAACCGTTGTCACAACGTGCTCAGTAAATTACCCGTTCACAATTTATAAGAATAAAACAAAGGCATAATATGAAACAAAATTAAAGTAAGAAAAGAAAAGAAAATTGGGGTTATCAACCAAACACCTGTACTTGTTCATACATCAATTTCCACATGCCTAACTTTTAATAATTGTTCTTTTTATTATTTTTTTCTTTTAAATTTTAACCCCGAGTAGATTACCGAAATGATACTTGTGGTTGCTAGTCTTTCACTTTTAGTCTATATGTTTCATAAATTACCTATATGGTCACAAATTTTGAACATTGTAACATTATAATCCTTAAGTCATCAAATTATTGACCAAATTACCCTTACATAAGGACTATATGTGTTACAAATGTGCAAAGTTTGAGACCATATGGGTAATTTATGAAATTTTGAGACTAACATTGAAATACTAGAAAAATTACAAGAACCATATCAGTAATTTACTTTTTTAACACGTATCATTTTTTAGCAACGCGGGGCGGAAGTGTCGGAACGGGCAGTTGGGATTTTCCTTCATATCTCAAGTTTTTAAACAAATTTATATGATTTATTACTAAACTAATTACTCAACTGAAAACTAAAATATAACGATTATTGAAGTCATAAAACATCAAAACAACAACAAAACTTTATTTTTTTTTTTTCATAATAGAAAACGTTATCTTTGATAAATACAAAATTAATTAATAAAAATTGACCGGACCTAAACGAACAAGAGATTTGAATTATTGCATCTGGGTGAGTTGAAGATTAGGGGCTGTTGGCATAGCTGACGAGGCACACGTGCATGGTAGGACAGCCTCACACTTTTATCAAATTTAGTTCCAATGAATTGTCTCTATCTCCTCATTGGCCCGTCTCTTCAAATTTTTTTAACCGTAATTTGGAGCACTGACGGGTCATAAACCCACTAGATCATATTCACACTCCATAGGTGAGAGAAAACTCTTAGCCTAACATGAAACCCCTATTTTGTCCATGCCAGAACTTGAACCCGTGACCTCCACAATATTGAAGTCACAGGGTACATCCTCTCAACCGCTTGAGCTAAGGATCATTGGTAGTCTCTTCAATTTTAATCTTCCATCCCTACAAACTTCTTTTCTACAAACGAGTGGGAGTGACTCAGTGGTACCCTTAAATTCTTTCAAATGCGAGATCTCAGGTTCAAAACCCTCTCACGGTGAAAAAAAGGGGTCTGAGGGGGTCTGGCGGTTTTTCCAGTGGGGTTTTCTTCTGAAGTGATTGTGGGGGCTAATGAGAGCTCCATATAACTAGACTTTGGTGACATGACCTGAAAACAGTGGACTTACACGATTGAGATCTTCGTCGTTCAAAAAAAATACAAACTTTTTTTCTTTTCTTTCTTTCTTTTTTCCTTTTAAATTACAAAATCTAATCTACTCATATCAAACTATTTCAAATAATGTTTTTTTAGTTTAAATATAAAATCTTTTTAAAGAGACAACATATTTACAAGTGTGCTAGTCATACATTTATTACTCTTAAATATACACTTAAACACAAGGTATGACTAATGAAATTAAGGATTAATTTTCAGACTGGTTATTCACACATCCAATTTTTTTTATTTTAACACCCTCACCGACCCTATACGTCTCGGTATAAGTCTATATGAGGTGTATCGCCCCGTGTATACGTCTATACTCCTCGTATTACAGTCTAATTATTGACACTAACACCCAATAATTTGTCACATATAGAGATGCGTATATGCGTACAATCATTGACACTGACAAGTTATAACACATAATGATTGCCTCCCTATACGTCTCGTATGGACATATATGAGTTATATAAGGGGTATGATATGGTGTAGGTGGGGTGAATGTGTGAATAACAAAACCCTTAATTATATTAAACATTATTTTACTTAAAAATATTATAAATATTCACTTGTCCTATTTTTATCTCACGTGCCCGCCAGAATGCTTTGATGCAATGTTCCTGCAAACCGCACGAACTCGGGTTCTGAAAACATCTATTCTTATAATTTTCTTCAATTTTTGTTGAACGACAATTTGGATTACTGACGGGTATCATCCGATCATATCCACACCCTATAGAAGGAAACCCATTATAGGTGAGAGAAAACCCTCTAGCCTAGCATGAAACTCCTATTTTGTCCATGCCAGGACTTGAACTCGTGACATCCCTAATATTAAAGTCACATGGTACCTCCCCTCAACCGCTTCAGCTAAGAATCACAGGGTAATTTTCTTCAATTAGACTTGAATACTTTCCGTTTGAAAAGAAAGTGACACTTTTAATCAAGAAAAATGCAATTATTCTATCAGTAACCAAAACTACAAACCTGATTTGATATAGATATTAGATCACATGAGCGCAAAAAAGCTTAATGCTCTCTATACAAACTTTATGATATCGTAATTGTAATTATACTCACTATCAGAAAACAAACTTCATAAATCATAAAATAAGCTAAAAGGTCTAAAAAAAATTGTCTTATTCTGCAATACAATTTCACTCTCTTTTTTATCTTCTTCTTCTTTTTTTTCAAGTTAAATCTCAACATTAATTTAAAAATTAAATTGTTAAAATCTTTTCTTTTATTTTTATTAGGAATTTTTAAGGTATCAACTATACACACACACACACGTGTGTGTATGTATATTCAAAAGTGTTTTAATTATAAAAATAATAAATTAATTGTTAGGTTGACATGTGACATGTTTTTAATTTAAAGAGGAAATTTTGGTAATTTTGTTATATCTTTCAGGTAAATCTTTAATATGTATTTATTATTTTGTCATACATTTGAGTTTTTGTGTTATTTTGTTATTATTTTTTGGACAATTATATATATCTCCTTATAAACTTTATAAACTACATATGCACTTGATTAAAAAAAAATAAATTGCTTATATCTTCTTACCTAACTCTTTAAATTACATGTATCCATTTACCTAAGGTTATAAATCACATATATTCTGTTAATTAGCCAAAGAGGAAACTGATAAAAAAAAGGATGCATGTAGGGGTGTAATTTGTAAACAAGTCGAGTCAAGCCAAGCTTTTTAAAGCTCAAGCTTCGCTTGTTTTGACTAAATAGAGCTCGAGCTAGGCTCGTTTATTTTTTAATTATTTAGTTTATTTATTTTAATTATTAATTTGATATATACTTATAATTTCAATTATAACAAAATATAAGATTTTAAATATATTTAACATAATTGTATATTTAAAAATTATTATTTATATAAATATACATTTAATAAGAATAAATAAAAATTCTATACATATAAAAAGTTAGTTAAAGCTCGGCTTGAGCTCGATAAGTGAAGCTCGGGCTCTTGCTTGATAACTAAACAAAAATTATTTCTGGGCTCAAGCTTTTTCTTATTTAGGATCGGCTTATTCAAAATTTTTACTAATCTGAATTCCGATCTCAAGTCGCTCACAATCTAACTTGATTCATTTACACTCCTAGATTTATGTAATTTAACTTTTTATTTAAGTATATAACTAATTAGAGTTATAAATAGAAAGATATATGTAATTCTTTCTTTTATTTTATATATTAAATAAGTTTATTGATATTTAATTTTTATAATTTACATAATAGAATTACATTTATGTTATGAAAGAATTACATATATCTCTCAATTACTCTAGTTACACATATATAATTAAGTTAAAAATTAAATTACATATATCATATTCTTTATAATTTTTCTTTTTAGGTAAGATAAAATATGCAATTCTAAAACTTTTGATAAGAGAATATATATAATTAAAAAGGTTTAATAAAAAGATATATGTAATTTATTTGTTTGAATTGAGTAATGGGTATGCATGTAATTTATGGTGTTTATAAGAGGATATAAATGCAATTGTCTCTTATGTTATTTCAATTATGTTTTTCCAAACTCAACATTTTAAAAATACTCATTTTAAGTTATTCTGTTATATGCACCCATTATTCTATTATATATTATATTATTTCGTGTTGTATTGTTATTGTATTTTATATATTAGATTATTTAATATACAATTGTGTTATTTCAATGCTATATTTTTTAAAATTCATTATTTTTTAAAAAAATAAAAAACATCATAAGAAGTAGAAAGACACAATAACACTTTAGAAAACACAATATTATACCCGTTGAATATAAAAAACTTGTCTTTGTGATGTAATTTTTTTAAAAAGGTAACGTCATGTATAAAAGTTATAAATTTTTAAAAAAACAAGGAAACATACTTGATAAAAATTTAACAAAAATCGCCATCGCTGGTACCCTTGTAATCACTTTTTTGTTTACAATTTAGTATCAGTCACTAATTTTAAATTTAATAACCTTAAATTTTTTTTATATATTTTATACTTTAAAAATATATTTTTTTAAAATAACACACATGTGTGCATTTGTCTTATAAGAGGACCCCTATAAACCTTGGGGTAATTAATTGCGAGTTGTCATCAGTGCGTGCAATCGTTTACAATTTTTTATATAAAAAATTAGTAACATCTCCAACTCATTTGATTTTCCATTTGGCCGTTTCTTGCGTATAGAGTTCATGAGACATTATATACCCAATATGCCAATTCTCACACAACATGCAATATTATTTTTTTAAAAAAACTTGATAA
The DNA here is from genome assembly GCA_009363875.1 of Mikania micrantha. Classification (NCBI taxonomy): domain Eukaryota; kingdom Viridiplantae; phylum Streptophyta; class Magnoliopsida; order Asterales; family Asteraceae; genus Mikania; species Mikania micrantha. The sequence goes on from CM018696.1 coordinate 71,233,107, forward strand.
AATATATATAAATCAGACTATATCATACAAGTTTTATAAAACATCGGATTCCCCAACATTCGTAGTTTTACAATAATACAATTTACTGACTATCTTTTGTCTCCTCATTTTCTCTCTTAAATAATTTTCTAAACCTAATCATCTTATGCTAGAAAACACTCAGTTTTTGCACAAAATTTTCCAATGACATACCAACAAACTGTATTTTCTTATCATTTAATGACTTTCTGAAAAAATTAAAAAAAAAAAAATTCTACACTTTATAATAGTACTAAACAAAACTTTGTCACTACTTACTTGATGTCTCCGTACATTTCACTCAAATCACCGACAATATTTTCATTTATATATTATGAACTAAAATGTATTAATTTAACAATTTGTAGCAAGTAATTTTTTAAATTACTTAAAAAAATTGTTGGAAATAATAATATATTCAAGACAATTGCGGTAAACAATAAAAAAATTATTTTTTATTAAACTAATAAGGTAAACAAACTTCACCTTTATCGTTAAAAACTGACGCATTTTTGTCTTATATTTAAAAACCATTTTGGACAGTGAAATTTGCCTCATTCATGTTGTTCTGCACCGATCCTCTTTCTTCTTTATGTTTCTACAAATTTTCATTCAGTCTTCTTAATATTTTCTATGATCATTGATGACACTTGACAACAATTGAAAAAATTGTAAGTTTCTCTTTTAATGATAGCAGTTGATATACATACATATACATATACATACGGATTCATTTTATTAAGAACCAAAAAGTTGTGAATAATTAAAATAAACATATATATATATATATATAGTCACATGATTTAGTGGGCATAAAAGTATTGTTTTTTAAATAGAGAAAGTTATTATTTTATCATTTAACTTGTGATTAAAAATGTGTAATTCAGTTCTCGCGTAATAATAGTTATCAATTAAACATCAATACAATTTGTAAGTTTTTCTTCTTCTTTTTCTTCCTTTTGTGGTTTTTATGTCCCATTATAGATAATGGTTTTTGACTGTCTATTATAAACTTATGTATCAGTATTCACTACAGTAGTGCATCAAACTTGTAATTTTTAGCCTCACATAATATTGGTTTTCAAGTAATTAAACATTTTTTAATTGTGACTAGAAATGATTTTTTTAATTAGTTCTTAACTAATATTGGTTTTTAATTAAATATTTTCTATAAACATATATTAATTTTTCTTTTTTACAATATTCATATCCTTATTCATGGATATAATTAAATTCATATATAGTATTCATACTAGTATACAACTGGTAAAACCATGTATGTATTAATTGAATTCGATGCGTATTTATCGAGTATGATTTAAATTTGTATATAATGCGATCGATGTACAACTATTATAAGTTAAAAACATACATGCATGTACATAAGCATTACACATATACGCCTAAGAATTTTATATGTAACTTAATTAAATATATTGATTTCCCTTTTATAATTTCCAAATACTTTTTTCATGTAGTAAAAATATACTTTTTTTTAATGGCGGGTAAATTTTATTAATCACCAAAAAGTCAAAACTAGCAAGTTTGCTAGCAATGAAACCAATATAATAGTTTTAGCTGAATTTGATAACCAATCGGTTGAATTTTAGAGAGAAAAATGGATTAAAAATAAAATGGTTGACCGAGGCAAACAATTCAAAAGTTGCCGTACATCGTATTAGTTTTGTAACGTGCTAAATTAATGAAGTATATTATATTACGTTGAAAGTTTAAAATAAAAAAGGGTCTTTAAGTAGGAAATATACGAATTTTGTGTGATTTTATTATGTAATTTTTAATTGTTTTTATGTGATTATGTCAAATAGGCATAAAGTTATCACACAAATGAGATTATAACGTAGGTAAGGTATGAATAATTGTTTTTATGTGTCACATGATTTCATATACTTCATACGCATATACTTCAAGGTGGAAGTGTATTTATAGAGGATATTATCTTAAAAATTATATAATAATTTTTTTTTAATTGGACCGTTGCATAACGTACAATATATGTAAATCAACTCATTGGAATGAGTATATGACTATATATGGTCACACGATTAGGTTCATTGCCACAAAAAAAGGGAAGATAGACGGTCTTTGTGTTTAACGATAATATCCTAGAACATAACATCGTGACTTGGCCTTCATAAAATTAGTCGTTCTAAAAAAGGTACATCCGTCAAAGGCATTACAATCTTGCAGCCATATCTTGGTGGTGAAATAAGACTCAAAAACCATAAGATCATGCGTTTGAACCCATTAATGGGTAGGTTTTCAAAAAGTATTTAGGTTTATCATGACCTTGTAACTAGGTGATGGATATTACCAAGCGGTACAGGTGATGACATGATAATACTACAGTGTTCTAGCATGAATCTAAATTAGCCATTAAAAAAAAACAAAGTACATCTGCAATACTAAGCCTAATCTAACCAAGACCCATACAGATCTAATCATTGAACTCATCAACCGAACGATGCGAGCCATTGGCATGGCCGACTCTTATTAAAGATATTTGAGGCTAGTGCCTAGGGCCCTAAATTTTTTGGACCCTAATCTTACAAGTTTTATGTTATCCCGTTCAAGTTATTTGTTTTGTCGCTTTGGATGCAAAAAGGCAAAGAACACTTTCTTAATCTCAAAAGAAAGTATGTTTAGGGTTCTATCGTTTCAAATAATCGCACCTTCTTTGTTAATAATTTAACCAATGATAATATAAAATTTTATGAGGCAATACCACTAGCATAGTTATAAAAAAGGTTACAATTAAGCACAAACATTTGATGATTATGCTAATATGAATGCATCTGATAGTGAAAATAAAAATTATGATTATTATTGGTAAACTTATGTAAATAAAGACAAATTTAAATAATATTTTTATATTTTTTAAATATATGAACCGCAAATTGTTATAGTAAGCAAAAAAATATTTAAGAGAAAAACCCTGATTTTTGTATTTACCTTGAGCTTTCAAGAAAACTCGAGGGGGTCGTGGGCATTGAGACCGTTTGTTAGGATCTCCTCTTAAACCAATGCAACCATAACTCCGGCCTTAATTAAAACTTTATAAGAATCTATTCTTGCTTAATTATATTACTCACCTACCAGGAAATATATATGATGCCGGAAAAACATATTCTCGCCTTTGGTCAAAAGGCCAATCTCTTCTCAAATAAATAAAAATTTTTACTTGAATAAATAGAACTCGTTTCTTAATTAATTAATTTATATAAATAGAAATTAGGTGTAAGTTCATGACTTCATGTTAAGTTGTAGCGTTTAAATAAATCTCTTCTAGAACTTTGTATATTAGGCTTAAGTTCATGTTTTGTTTTGGTGTTTTTATGTCTATTTGGTGTATGCTTGCAATTTTCTAGCTCCTGTTTTTATTTAAATAAAAAAAAATCTTGACATTCAAAAAAAAAAACTCGATAATATATTACAGAACTATCAATATCTCACTACAAGAATCTGATCCTATCCCGGCTAAACCTATCCCGACCAAATGTGTCGTTGGTATAGCTTGATCAGTGCCGACGACATGTAGTCGGCACAGACCATCCGAAATTTTTTTTACGCTGCAACTTATCCCGACGACACCTCGTCGGTAGAGGTGAAAAGCAATTGGCGGGCAAATTGACGCTCTTTCCCAATAGCTATACCGACTAAAAGTCGTCGGTATAGGTTAAATGTATTTTTTTTTTTTTTGGCCCATTTTCACCAGCGTGCTTCGCGGGTAGAATTTTCCCGAGCTTGGTTTTCCCACCGACTTGTCGTCGGCACAGGTTGATAAAAAAAAAAATTCGGGCACTCTATCCCAACGACTAGTCGTCGGGACTGGTCAAAGCGAAAAAATAACCTCACAGCTTCTGCTTTTCTCCCCCATTTCATTCATCTCTCTTTTCTCTCGTTTCTCAGCCTTCTCTCGACTTTTGGAGCTAAATTTTGCATTTTTGGAGGTAAGAACTTCTATTTGGAGATTAGATGGTGATAGGTTATGATATTTTGAGCTAATTTTCTCTTATGTTCTTCATATTTTCTTAGGTTTTTGAAGATTGAGATGTTTTTGATAAGGGTTCCGAAATTCTTCTTCCATTGATGGATGCTTAAGGTAGATTGTTCGTTTTTTTAGTGTTTTGTTTATTTAAACATATATATTCATATTATTTGTAAATGATTAATGTTTATCTATGAATTTTGTTTATGTTTGTGTGTTTGCAAGAAAAAAAGGGAGGAAGACTTGAAGTTTATTTGGGTTTTTTGAAGATTTCAACAAGTTTTAGTTGGGGTTTTGAAGGTAATAAAATTTTTTTGGTTTATTTGTGAAAAACTCGTGTTTATATATGATTTCTATCTATGTTTGTGTGTTTTCAAGATGTATTGGAAGAAGAATTGAAGTAGATTTGGGGATTTTGAAGATTTAAAGAAGTTATTGAAGTTGAATTTTGAAGGTAATAATTAATTTTGGTTAATATATTATGTTTTATATGATTACATGAGTATGATTATGTTATGTAGGATGATTATGTTATGTAACATGTAAAAATATAATTATGTATTTAATTGTTAATTATTAATTGTTAATTGTAATTGTATATGTAACTATAGAATTGTGTTATTTGTATGTTTATCATATAAGCATATATTTAAGCAACTAGATGTGCCTTAAGTATGCATTATTGGTCCATATGTAGTTATTGAATTGTGTTGGCTTGTATGTCCATTATATATGCATATATGTTAGCAAGTATGTGTATTTTAATGTATGCATGTAATCATATAATTATGTATGTAATTATAATTGTAATTGTAATTGTAATTGTAATTGTAATGGTATATGTAATTATAGAACTATGTTTGTTTGTATGTTTATAAATAGATTTTAGTTTTAAATTGTAGTATGCTTGCACATACATTGTAACATTAAAGTTGTATGTTTGCAATTAAATTCTAACTTTGGATTTGTTTACTTGCACAAATCGGTTGACTAGATGTGTCTTTAAGTATGCAACTATATTGGTTTTTTATTGGTTAAATTGTAACCTTTAACTTGCCTTTTTTATTTTATGTTATTTTATTTTAATAACGAAGAAGGGTAACAATGAAGCTTTGTAATTAATAAAACCTTAAACTAAATAATCCTAAACCTTAAACTAATCAAACCTTAAACTATTATTTAATAAAACCCTAATGAAACCTTAAATTAATAAAATCTAAACCTTAAACTAATCAAACCTTAAACTATTATTTAATAAAACCCTAATAAAACCTTAAACTAATCAAACCTTAAACTATTATTTAATAAAACCCTAATAAAACCTTAAACTAATCAAACCTTAAACTAATAATTAATAAACCTTAGTTTGAAAAGAGACCCATTACAAGGCCGGGGAAGGATGGGTAAACGAGATTGCAGAATCGGACTATGTAAGTAAAAATCTTTAGTTATGGTCTAATGTTTGTAGAATTATTATAATTTGTTGTGTTTAATATAGGTTTGTTGAAAATTGCAAATATCTTGGTTATTCATTTTGTAACATATTGAATTTTAGTAACCTTAATTGTATATTGTTAGTCTTTAGTTGTATGGTTTAGCATGTTGTTAGTCTATAAAAGTCCTAGAACCATTAGTTGTATGCTTTAGAATGTTGTTAGTCTATAAAAGCTTTAAGACCTTTAGTTATGGTTTAATGTTTCTAGAATTGTTATAATTTGTTGTGTTTAATATAGGTTTGTTGAAAATTGCAAATATCTTGGTTATTCATTTTGTAACATATTGAATTTTAGTAACCTTGATTGTATATTGTTAGTCTTTAGTTGTATGGTTTAGCATGTTGTTAGTCTATAAAAGTCTTAAAACCATTAGTTGCATGCTTTAGAATGTTGTTAGTCTATACAAGCTTTAAGACCTTTAGTTATGGTTTAATGTTTCTAGAATTGTTATAATTTGTTGTGTTTAATATAGGTTTGTTGAAAATTGCAAATACCTTGGTTATTCATTTTGTAACATATTGAATTTTAGTAACCTTGATTGTATATTGTTAGTCCTTAGTTGTATGGTTTAGCATGTTGTTAGTCTATAAAAGTCTTAAAACCATTAGTTGTATGCTTTAGAATGTTGTTAGTCTATAAAAGCTTTAAGACCTTTAATTATGGTTTAATGTTTCTAGAATTGTTATAATTTGTTGTGTTTAATATAGGTTTGTCGAAAATTGCAAATATATTGGTTATTCATTTTGTAACATATTGAATTTTAGTAAACTTGATTGTGTATTTTTGGTATTGCTTAATTTAGGATATTATGCAAGAGGAGCTTAAAAGATGTACCCAAGAGTCCGGTGATTCAGAATCGGTTAATCAACTTGAGTGCATGGAGCGTGCTTTAGGGCAAAGACGGAGACACATAAGATGTGACAATTGCGCCCGAGAATTTCGTCATTCATGACGTGAGCACATATCATCGTTCTTAGAATCCATGATGATTTGATGATTTTAATTATTTCAAGTTGAAAGAATACGAAAAATGATGAACATGGGCGAAAACCGTGCGTGAAACGGAGTTACGGATTGCCCGGAATCGCGAAACGAAGTTCTGATCGAAAAACGGGCGAAATTACCCTGGGGCGGTACGCCCCAGGTCAAGTGACGGTTCCAGGCGGTGCGCGCGGGTCACCATCGAAGGATCTGGGTTCCAACCTCCGCGCGGTACGCCTGGCTGCATGGTGTGGCGATAGGCGGTACGCCTGGGACAGAAAAATCGGATAAGATGGTTAAAAAGTCAAGATCTTATCTTCATCATCATTTTTTTATCATCTACTCGACGGAACCACCACCATCTTCGAAAAATTCATCATCCAACCCTTCAAATCTTTGTTTTGAAGCTTCTGGAACGCTTAGATCGCATCCGGGAACGTTTATACGAGTCCAGATCATCTTTCTGTCCGCAGAACTCCTACAGATTTGGTAATGGTTCATTCTAAACCTTCTAGCTTGATTTTGATTGATCAGATCTTGTTTTTGAACGTATTAAAATAGTTAGGATTGTTGATTATTGCCTAGATGATGGCTAGGAACGATTATAAACAAAGAACACGATGTTCTAACGGGTAAATCCTTGTTTGGAGCCGTTGTAATGCCCGGTTTTCATGAAACCACAATAATGGTTATAATGGTTTAAACCATTTGATTGGAACAATGATTATGATTGTCTTGATCATTTCTTGAAATGCTAGATTTAATTCAAGTGTTTCAAACTAATGACGAGATAAAGATAATCACCGGGATAACGATCTGATGTTTATGATAACAGTCAGATTAGTACATTGAGCATGGTGATTAAACTTATTTTAATATCACATCCTCATGTTTCATGATACTTAAATGATCAATAACAAGGATTGATCATTCCTAAGCCAGAAATTTATCTAGGAATTGTTTTAAGTGAAATAATCAACAAAAAAAAACATCTATTTGATTATTCCGACAACGTTGTGACTAAATCAGTTAGTCATAAATTGTTATAGGAACCATAGAGGATTCCCTATCAGCTGAACATCCAGACCATCATCATCCGTATATAACAGTGAGTTTCGTAGTCCCTTTTCAATGTTTTGTTTTCCAAAACTCGGGGTGGAACATGTAGATATCATTTCAAAACATATTTTATGAATCATTGTGAAATTATATATCAGTATCATCGGGATGATGATAAACAGTTATCAACTTCTGTGAAATCATGTATTGGTTTCATCAGGAAATCATGACAATCTATTTTGAGTAAATCTTTTATCAAACTATTAAAACAAGCGTATCACTTGGGAACTTTGGTTATGTGGAGGCTATTTGGGGTATTCTTGATGTGAACATCATTAACTTGTTATCAAGCCCTTGGTAGTACTGGTATGATCATATGCGGGAACACAAGAACACTATTCTTACGGCGTTCTGGCATGTAGCTAGACGTCAATACTACGGCGTTCCGGCGGGTAGCTGGACGTTGAAACTACGGTGTTTGGGGGTCGCCAAACATTAGCATTATTCTTTAGGTTTGATGTTTGCATGCTCAGATAGATTCAATTTCAAAGTACCTGTTTGATCACTTGTAAAAACTATATCATTGTTTGAACAATCATTTAAATCAGCAAAACCTATGATTCTCACTCAACTATTCGTAGTTGACTCTTTTATCTACATGTTTCAGGTAATGGGGAACGACAGCAAATCAATCTAGGTCAGGATCAGCAGCAGAACTAGTGGTGACCTAGAAAGAAAACTTAAACAACGTATTGTATAATAAATATCTTACGATAACTTTGTTGTATAATATGTAAGTTATGCGTGTTAAATGAACTTAACTTTATGAAACATAGTAATCACGGGTTGTTCTCCAACATTGGCACATGAACACATAGTCACGCGCCGTGGATTCCGCACTCGGCGTGGGTTGTGACATAAGAGGTGTTGGTCGCGTTGTTAGGCATCCCACACCAGACGTGTCTAGTACCTACCCACCTCAACAAGGAGAATGACAAAATCAAATGGATGAACGTGTTGAACAACTTCAACAACAACTACAACAACAACAAGAACGTGATAGAGAAAGCGATTGTGTCATGGAGGAGATGAGCCGTCAAATGGAAGAAATGCGTCGCCTATGGGAGCGACAACATCGTCATGATCCGTAGTTGCATTTGGTTTGAATATGGTGTTTAACTTGAACAATTTAGTTGCATTTTGTTAAAACTTAAATGTTGTAGTTATGTTTGTTAAACTTTGAATTTGTAAACTTTGGATTTGTTAACTTTGGATTTGTAAACTTAGGATTTGTAAACTTTGGATTTGAAAAGTGTCTAGATTATTGGTAAAATGCAGGTTTCAGGTTCTACAATTGGTTTATATGGGAAAATAGGAAAAACAGGAAGAAGCTGTCAAAATTTAATTTGACCTGTCCCGACGACATGTCGTCGCGATAGGTCTCCCTCAGAATTTTTTTTAATTGAGCTGTCCCGACCACAAGTCGTCGCTATAGGACTATTTAAGGATTTTTTTTAATTGAGCTGTCCCGACCAAAAGTCGTCGCTACAGGGCTATTTCAAAAAAAATTTTAATTAACCTATACCGACTAAATGTCGTCGCTACAGGGCTATTTCAGAAAATTTTTTAATTAACCTATACCGACTAAATGTCGTCGCTATAGGGCTATTCCAGAAAATTTTTTAATTAACCTATACCGACCACAAGTCGTCGGGACAAAGTAAGTTTTTCCCGACGAACACTATGCCGACGACTTTTTTATCTATTGGCACGAATCTATACCGACGAACACTATGGCGACTAAAAGTCGTCGGGACAGGGCGTGTAAATTTCGTCGGGACAGGTCACGAATGGTGTAGTGTCTATTTTTAACTATTTACTTAATTACATCCACTCTTGATTACAAAATCTATATGCTATATATAATAACCTAATTTCACTCCTTTTCCTTGATCACAAAATAATTTTGTGACAATTTTTAGAAGTAAACAAATATATAAATTTGGTTCGCAAAATAATTAGAGTGAACATCAACAATTAATATGCTAACCACCAATAAACCAGCTGGATAAAAATTTATATGACAAATGATAAAAAGGAAAAAAATCAATTAAAATACCAAATTAATTATTAAGAGAAGTATATAACTAACATACTTACAATTAAATTGGATTGAAAACATGATGATTGACCACGTGCCTAACTCGATCAGAAACAAATGAACATGGATAATTTTTTGATGTCACAACACAATAATTGAAATGAGAATCTATCTTCATAATTTGTAGAGAAGATTTATATTAGTGACACTTTTTGTGTTTAGGGAAAGGCCTATAAGATTCCCAATCAAGAAAAATGATAGAAACTTATGGATTCTATACTATTTCCGATAATGAGATATAAAAAAAAAAGGAAAATTTAAAATTCCCTTCTTTAATTAATAATATAAATCTTTTGCTTTAATTAAAAAAGGCATATCAACACACTCAGTTTTCCAAATTGTATAAATTAAACTTACATTTCTATTTCATCTCACTTACTTAATTTACTCGTTAATTTAATAAAATTATATATGAGTTATTGCATTTTAAGTGGTCATCTTACAATATATAAGTTTAATTAATTAAAATTTATTAGTTACAGCCTTTTCATGTAAAAAATTTGGCATATATATTAACTTGAAATATGTTAATTTTAACACTAACGTAATACTTTTAATTAATTATTCTCTTTAGGGTTTGATGGGGAACGTAGGCCATGGACACCCATGTGAGTCCATGTGCAGTGTCTTTCTCTAATTGCCCCACATTTTTTTTGTTTTTTTCTTATGAATAAATAATATAATTCCTTAAATTTCAACTCCTTCATCGTCTTAAACACTTTGTTTGATCCCTAAAAATTTACAAATCTCACTGAAACGCTCAAACATATATACCGCTCGTGCTTTCACCTATCTCTCCCTTCAAAATTGTCATCTTCATCTTCATTAATTAATATAAGATTTAAAGAAAGGTAATCACTCATCTATTTTTTATTGTTATCAAATTTTTATCTATTGCATGAATTAAATTGAATCTTTTTATTGACCATTTTCATAGATTTTTATATATTTACAAAATCTTGCTTCTTTCATGTATAACGCAAATCGATTGATTATATATATTCAACTTCTTGACAAGAAGTTTGAATCTTTAATATTCATTAGCAGGTTTTCAGGAGAACAAACAATTAATTATAAATTTCGATCAATTTTGAAAATATTGGGCTTAATTTTTAAGCTAAAGAATATTGGAAGTGTGAACATGTATTTATTGCATCGATCTCACATAATTCGGCTTTGAAATAGTTATCTTAAACTTAAATAATATCTTAATCAAGAATTTGTGCAATCTTCAACTGAATTGATTAATTTATAATAACTAACGTTTTAATTTCTTTGCTATCTAATTTTTTTGGTAGTTTTGATGACAATTTTTCAAGTTCATCGTGTGAATTAATTAAGAGAACTATATATGTTTTTATTGTACATAATATTATGAAATTCTTGATATATATCGTGTTGTAGGTTAAGAATGCACACATCAAGCATGCTAAAGAAAGAATTTCTTAAGAAATGGATAAAGGGTCTCCAAATATGTTATTCTTCAAAGAAGAAAATGGATGTCATGGAGAGAAAGAAGAAAATAAAACTATCTGCTGACATTGCCATGGCTTCTGCCAAGAAGACAGCAACTTCTTGGAGCAATGCACTGGTTTCAGAGGCGAAGAACAACAAACAACACGACACGATTCTTGTGAGCAGATTATTAGGCTCCGAATCGCAATCGAAGATGCATGAAAAGAATGCAAGTAGAATTATCAGTGTCCATAAAAGAGTTCAATGCAAGAAAATCTTGAAAAGGAGTTGCAATATTGGTAAAAAGATGAAGAATCAGAAGAACATGAAGAAGAAGAACATGAAGATTTCTAGATCAAATTTAGCAACAATTCTTGCAAAAAGATTGGTGAAGAAGAGAACTAAAGTGCTAAAAAGACTCGTACCTGGTGGAGAATCAATGAACGAATTATGCCTTATTAAAGAAGCAATGGACTATATGCTTTCTCTTAAAGTACAAGTTGATGTGATGAGGAGTGTTGTTGCTGCAGCTGAGGTTTTGAGTGATGACAAAATGCTGAAATTGGTAGAATAAAAAAAAAAAAACCATAGATTGAACTTGAAAAAAAAGGAAAAAAAAATGATGCATGTACAGGTATTGCAGCTAGCTAGCTAGCACCTCTAGTTTCTTTCTTTCTTTCTGTTCTTTGAACTTCATTTTACTTTGTAATAATTTCCCCAATCTAGTCTATCATATCATGTACAAGTAAAACGTAATTCATATGAATCAAGCGAACTTTATGAATCCCTGAACCGAGATGGTCTAGCTCGAGCTCAACCTTGTCGCCTAATTAGCTCGTGTTGATAGCTTGACGAGGTTTTAATCTTATGCGATCAAGCTTAATTAACTTGAGGGATATTCTTGGCTCGATTCAAAGGCTTAAAAGTCCTAATTACCATGCCCACTCGATCGATGCAACGTTTTAGATCGATATAATATACATAAGTACGTAATGAACCTAGCTAATACTTTTGATAATTACAAATTTTATTTTGAACTTTCACTTTAAGGTATGATGGATATTAACTTAACAATCATGTATTCCTAAAAATCACAATCATTTTGTAGGAGATTCTTGATGTTGTGTGAGACTGTTAAATTAATCTTTTTTTTTCTTTTTAATTGTATATTTTCATCTTATTTGGTTGTTATCCAGTTTTGGATTTTGATAATCGCGTTCAGAGTTTGAAATTAACAAAGCTATAGTTTTTCTTGGTCATTTATGATGTTCTAATCAAGTTTACTGATGGTGTTTGCAAACAATTAAAGGCTTATTCTTTCCCTTTCTTATTCTGTATCCATAGTGTTTCTAATTTCAATATAGTGGAACGGGTCTTGATTCTGGATGTAGATTTCAATCTTGAATTATGCAGCGATTTAGAGTTTTTGAATTAGGGTTAGCTGTGGTCTACCGATTCAAAACATGACTAGCGTATATATGTTAATTATGGTGATTTTGGGGTTAGCAATCATTGTAGAAAACTTGAGTGTTTTCTTCATGTGTATGCTTTAATAACAAATTAATTACCAATTCTAAAACCCAAGATTGATATAGGAACAAGATTACAGATTAAATAATCAAAAACCAGTAATTGAATGAATTTTAAACTGATACATTGATTTTGATTGTTACCTTTTCTTTTTAACGGCGAAAGTCTCAATCGTGTGAGCTCACTGTTTCTAGGCCATGTCACCAACGTCCAGTTACCTGGACCTCCCATGAGCCAGCACAACCACCCCATGAGGAAACCCCACTGGGAAAACCCTCTGACCCTCCTTAGACCCCTGTTTCGCCGCGGGAGGGTTTTGAACCCAAGACCTTCCATTTGGAAGAATGCTAGGGTACCATTAAGACAACGCCTCATTAGTTTCTGATTGTTACCTAATGATTCTATTTATACATACATCAACAATTCTTGATGAAGCGATGTGACCTTAGCCTCATCGATCGGTGCATTAATGTTTCAGTTATAATATACATCATTAATTACATAATAAACCTAATACTTTGACTAACTACTGTTTTAACCTAAACTTTAACTTTGAGGTATAAATGAGATTAACCAAGCTTCTAGTATTTTTCTTTCCCCGGTTATTTATGATGTTCTAACATGGGAGGTCCAGGTAACTATGGTGACATGGCCTGGAAACAGTGAGCTCACACGATTGAGACCATCGTCGTTGAGAGAAAAAAATTATGATGTTCTAATTGAGTATCATGAACAGATTTCTGGGTTTTAAATCGATTTAAATTTCTTGAATTAATACACTAAATTATTTGATACTAAATTATTTCAGGGTTTACTGATCACGGTTTGATACTAAGCGGTGATTGATGTTGATTATTTGGCTATGATGTTGTTACTAATACAAATTCAGCAATCTTGTCAAGCGTAATTTAGGATCCTGATTCAATCTCACTTAGGCTATGTGTTATAGAGACGCTTGACCGGTGACATGCAAGCTAGCGTCATATAGGTGTCTTGAAGGATACTTGACAAGTTGATATATGTGTAATGAAGGTTTGATGAGAACTTGGGTGTTTTTTATTGGTTTAGAAAGAAAAAAATCGGTCAAATCTTTCTACTGTCGTGATCACAGTCACATGAGTTTGGTCATACCTCAATCACCAGGGGTATGTCATGGGGGTTAGGCATGAGTGGGACGTGACCAAAGGTAATTATGACTTGGTCACGTCTCATCACACATAATTTATATGATTACATTAGCAAACAATTCATCAAGTTGAGGCTCATTCTTTCTTTTCTTTTTTGTAATGTGTGATTATGTATTCACATTCCTTTAATGATACAATTAGACTATGACAAATTAGTCATTTTTGATTAAATCAACTCAAGCACACTAATTTGTTATATTTTGTAAGCTTGCTTTTTGTACTCCAAACTTAATATGGTTCATTTTGTATGGCAGTTAATAAAATTAATAATATAATAAATACTTTTATTATTTATCAACTAGAATTACGTTTCACTGAATGTAAAAACCAAAATTTGAATAAATTGCAAATTGTAAAATAAGCAAAGATATAAACAGAAATCATATATGACTGAAGATTTATGTTTAATCTTTTGAACATATTTCGGACTACCCTTGTGAACTTGTCTATTTTCTAGTGAAACAGTCAAATTTGAGGGAGCATTACATGGTTGATGATCTCGCTCGTCCTGTTGGTTTTGTGGTGTCTCTAGATATAGCTAATTATATTGTCTTAAACTTGCTAGTGTCTTGCATTTAAACTAGTGAACTCAAATGTAGACTTCATATTTATATGAACCAGTCATTTAATGCAATGATAGTTTTAGAGTAGCCATTAACGTAGTAAACGCTGACCATTCCACTCATTTCAAGAGCCGAGACATGCAAAATAGTCGTGGCAACTGAATTGCTGACCCGCTACAAGTAAAACGAAATAATACTAATCCTTGTTTTCTAGTGGTTTATGGTGATAGGAATTTGCAAAGTTCAAAATAAAAATGTCACATTATGCCTATTGCCCTCATCTTGGCTGTATCGTTGTCAATTATAAACTCAAATAAGGTTTATCTTTGTTTCATTGTCAGACTATATTTCTCACATTATCCCTTTACAGATTTTACGTGCGTTTTAACCATTCAACTTTAAGTAAAAACATCTAATTGATTTAAACTTTGTTTTGGAACCTCTTTGTTTTATTATAGTCCACATACATAGTAGAATATAAACACAATTAATAATAATTAAATGTGTAACGCATACAAATAAAATAGTATAGATGAGAAATTAACATATATTCACTTTTAAACTTGAAAACTCATATATTCTCTAACAGTATATTTTTTTAATTTGTAATCTAAAACACTATTCAAACATGATTTGAGAACTGTGGGTCGATTGTGCAGTGATATTGTTCCTCCATTGATCAAGAATTTTGATTTTTGGCAAGTTTTATGATCATCTAATAAGAAGGGTTTCAAGTTCTTCAAATGAACGATTTGAAGACCTATTAGTTGTAAAAACTGTGGATCGTTCGGACGGATTGACCATCTTCTTCAAGAAAGCAATGCCTAAGGGAGAAGTAACTCTCAATTATGGTTGAGTGTTTGGTGCGGTTCGATTCGATTAATGTTTGCAACTTGATTGTAAATGGGTTCTCTGCCTTCTGTCTTTCTTTTGCCCTTGAATATTTCTTGCAGGTCCCATCAACTCTCCCATGTATGTGGACCGAAAAGGCAATCAAGACTCCATGTCCTAATATACTTTTGTTACTTTTTGTGGATAGCTGCTTGCATACTTATTTGGGGTTTTTGGTTTTTCTTAACCTAAACGACCTAATTTCCACCAGGTTGGATTGATGTATGCTTAGTTTGATAATAACTTCAAGCAAAACGTTTGGTTTAATCCATTTGCTAAATATACATTATGATGTTGTTGCGTAGGATGTTGTTTATCGTTTGGATGATGAAAATTTGGATTACATGAGCATTTTAAAAGATGATGAACTTGAGAGCTTTAGATTGTCTTTCCTCCACTTAACCACTACATCACTTCCTTGGAGATTGAATGATCTGATTTTAAAAAGAATTAAATGGCTACTTGACATGGAAATAATTAAAACCAGATCATGAAATATGTACGCTTTAGGTGGGCAAAATATCTATCTAAACAACTAGTTTGTTGTAGAGGTGGGCAAAAAGCCAAAACCAGAACCGGAATCAGTCCTGCCCGAGCCGACAGGTACAAGTGGTTACAATTTCTCAGAGAAATCATAACCGGAACCAGAATTACCATAACCGGTTTCAACTTTACCCGGCCAAAACCCGACTCTAACTGGAGCTGGTTTTTGACTTTGTTGACCAAACCAGAGTCGGTTTGGACCCAGAACCGGTTTTAAAAAATCCGGTTTGTGCACCTCTAGTTTGTTGCCTTATAGTTTGAAAGCAGTTAAACCCAAACTAAACAGACCTTAATGTCGTCAAACTCGATCTTCAAAACACTCTTAAATTGACTCCAATCCGATCCAGTTAAGAAATAAAAACTTGTTTCGACTTAAGTTGACCCAAACCAACTGGTTAGGCTACACAACCCAATCTGGGCCCCCAGAGTGGGCCGGTATCATAGTATTTTAGCCCAAATAAATAGGTTGCTAATCCTTGAACAAACAGTCATCATATGGGCCGTGATGTGGCCCAAAACTAAAAAGTCGCACCGACCTTGGTAAACTACAAGTCTATAAAATAGGGGAAAGGAATGGCGTGAGGGAAAAGAAACGAATATAATAACAGATAAGTGAGGTTTTTCCGGTAGATTGTTATCGAAGCGTTGTGTTCATAATCAATACGGTATGTTTCTATCGCTTTGATTTCTGTAAGATTTGATTTAAATTCGATTGGAAATTGCGTATATTCCATATTTCAATCATCTAAGGTTTGTAATTTGTTTGATAATTTGTATATGATATTATCGTTCGAAAAAGCTGAAAAAAACTGAAGAAATTAACATGTATAATCGATGCAAAAGGTATGTTCTATAACGGTTTGTATGTTTAGTCGATTCAGTTTGTTGTGATTTCTATACATTGCGATTTAGGGCGAACAAAGTAACGAGGTATACTTTTTGGGTGCTCTTTGCCTCGTCTTTGCTTTCTGTTTGACTTCTATGAAGTTCGAAGGGTATCAAGAACAATTGTTTCTTGATTTTGAACATTGAGAATGATAATAGCATGGGATTTGAAATCTTTTGCTCTGTTTATGCTATGAAATACATTACATCTTTTCTTGAAGTTTTGTTTATTATAAGATATGTTTTGATTATTTGTAATGACGTTTTTATATGCTTTAAAAACTTGTTAGCTACTTAAATCTTGATAAGTAACTTGGCTCCTTAGGGTAATTTTGCAATGAAACTGGTTAATCTATTATGTGTGTGTTAAGATTTTAAAGACTCCATTCTAAATCTAATTCTGCGTTAAACTAAGTTTGAGGATGATTATGGGTTTCTAGATGTGCATCTTGAAACGATCATGAGTTGAATAAGAATCAGGCTTTCAAATAATGAATTAATTCTCTATGGGTGATTATGAATTGTATTTTTATATCAGCAATCACTTTTCTCTCAGCAATACTTCACCGTATTTTCTAAATCTAAATCTGATTTTGTTGACTTTATGTAATTATAATTAGTTTTATGAAATGAATTTACAATGTTCCCTTTAGATGCACATCCTTCTTAATCTTTGTCTCCTTGGGCCTAATGACTTGATGCAGTATGCTTTGTTAATGCTGGGCACTTAGTGGTTTTTCTTAATATATTATGAACATTGAGTTCTGCAAATTTAGTTGTGCTATGGATTATATACAAAAAATAAATTATGATATATATATATGAAAAGATGGCTATATTATATCGATCTCGCCCTTCCGTGTTCTGTGAGTATACTTTGGTCTCTTTAACTAAATGATGATGACAAATAACTAAATGTTAGAGATATTCTGTGCTTGTTTGGTTGGATTAATTCTGGATGGGATGAATCTCTTTTTTGTTAGTTATATATTATATAAATATATACTATGCCAAATATGTACAAAAACAATATAATCTTTTGAATAAAGTGGGCACAGTTTTTTGTATCATGAAAAGTTCTGGGCACCTTTTGACATGTTCAACCATTTGACCTGTTTCATCTTTTGTTGATTTGAACAATTTGACCATACCCGGATTGACCCTTTAATAGGTATATTGAAACTGCCACCCCTAAATTCAAGATGTAGCATACATGAGATTAGAAATACATGAGATTAGAAGTCAATCTTTTGAACATCACAATAATATCAATCACATTACTTTCTAAATGTATGCATTTTAATTTTATGTTAACTGTATTAGAACATACCTTTATGACACACTTCTTCTTTAGCTAATATTGTTGACTTTACCGCTTTGACCCCCTGCCTGAATTGTCACATTAATAAGTATAGGGATTGAGTTAGTTGCTCTAATCAAGATCTAAGATACATGACATTGAAGTTAATCAAGTTATTCTTTTGAACATGTCAATAATGTTATTAACCTATGTTGAGATTGATTTTTTGCATAATTGAAAACCTCATTATTCTATTTCTTATGCATGTAGTAATACCAAGATGGCAACAGAGAAAAATCAGTTTCCTTCTCAGACACCTCCAGTGATGGATTCATGTAGAAAGAAGAAATCCGAGGATGCAACTTTTTTGCAAGATGTTAAGGATCACATCGATGAGTTTATTCATGCTTCCATGGATGAACATAAAACCTGCTTCCAAAAAAAGATTTCTAAGGTTTGTTTATGATATTTCATCATGATAAGTGCTTTTTACATAAATAGCAAGATTTCATTCACTAATTCCTGATTCTTGCTACAACTACCAATTATTCCAGAAATAAAATAGCAACCAACAAAGTTTTTCAAAACCCAACATTTTATCTGATTAATTATCATTTTAGCATGCCATTTTTATTTTATTTTTGTGTAAATTTTTGAATATTCGGTGTTCATTTTACTTTCATTTGGATAACAAATGTATATTAAATTAATAGAAACTAAATAACTCATATATATACTTACACGCACACACATAGAACAGGACAATTTAACTGACTGGTAGTAATCTGATACGTATTGCTTTCTTTGCAAAAAAAAAAAATATTTATTCGGTATTCATTTTACTTTCATTTGAAAGTCGGTTTGTATTTCTGCCAACTTTTAGTAGTTTATTATAAGAATTCGTGTTTAAAGGCATAATATATAACTTTTAAAAATAGTGCTTGAGGCGGCTCCTCATGCACATTCAGGTTAAATTTGATCAACATTGGTCATGATCGGGTTATGCAAGAAAGTGATATATAGAAACTGGATTAAAAGATAATGAATGGTTTTCATGATATAAAAGGCAAATATATAAAAAAGATGAGACAAGTGCAACATTAAGTTGCAGATTAAGCATGTTTGTTTGTATATGGAGAGATAAACGCCTCAAGCCTCACACCTCGGTTTTTAAGGGCTAATTGCGTCTGTGCATCTCGTGCTTTTTTAAAACCAAGGGTGTGTTGATTTCTTATAAAAACTGCTTATTGTTTATTGTTTTCTTAATAAGCAACTTGAAACTGAACTAGTCACCCTTAAAACAGTTTATTGATAAACAATTTTAGTAAAGCAATCCTGAACTCGCCTGTAATTTGTGCATAATGCAGATGTTTGGAATGTCAAAAATTGTTGCAGAGATAAATGCTGCTGAGTTTCTGGAAGTTGAGAGCATGTTGCCTCTTCACACCAGTCTTATCGATTAGTTACCATAGTTTGGATATTTTACCTTTTTTTTTACAGGTACCAAGATTTGAATACTATGGTAATCTTTGGGTGGTGAAATTAGTTTTTTTTTTTAGAACAGAATTAAGTATATAATTGAGGTTTTTGTTCATATGCTTTTTGGTGATTCCCATAAGTTTAAGTTTGTGCTGTTTGAATTTATGCGTAAATACGTTAATTTTGGAAATAATTTAAGCAGCGCACCACGAGAATCACATAAACTAGCGTTTGGTTTGTATCGTTTATTTCGAAGTAAATGGATCTGGAATTGAAATTGTTTGAGAAGCTTCGATATTAATTAAACTGGAATCTATCAAATACATTTGAAATTGTAACGCATAATAATGGTAAAAACTGCTAGAGGTGTGCAAACCGTTTTTTTTAAACCAGTTTCGGTTTGGCTGGGTAAAGGTGGAACCAGTTTCGCTTTTTTCGGTTTCGATTCTGGTTTTGGTTGCCAGTTATGGGTTTTTTTACCCGCCTCATTGAAAAGTAATCATTGAAAAAAAATTTCATACAATATATATACGTGGACTTAACTTTGGATTTTGTTTTGAATACAATTAATAAAAGAGCAATTACTTCATGTTTTTTATTTGAAGTTTTATAAATAAATTGAGTTCACATCAAAATTACATATAGATGATTTTGTTAATTGATTTGATTAAAGTGATAAAAGTTGGACAAACTTTGAAGAGTTACCTGTTTACATAATTACCAATTCAAATACGTAAACAACACATAATTACCAATAAGCTATCGTACATGAAAACCAAAAATTAATGCAAAGCACACTCAATTAAACATAAACAAGTCGTTTAAATTAGACAAAGAGTTGTGAATACAAAAAAATCCAGAACCTACATGAAAACACTAATCCAAAGTTTGAATGAGTATGTTGAGCTGGAACTGGACTTCCACCTTGGCTTGCACCATATGTTTCTGTTGAAAGGTGGCATCCACTTAGATGGGGTAGGTATTATTGCATGTCAATCTATTGGAGAACCGGCTTTGTGCTCGTTCATTTATTTTGAAAACTAAGTGTTGATTATTGAGTCTCAATGGTCAGCTTTATATTTCGCTAAATTACGTGTCAGTTAGCTATAAATGTTTATATTTGGACGACTTTGAATACTTTGTGAGGTTGTTCGTTGGTTAGCTATTTTTATTTTTATCCAAACTTAACTTTTTTAGGATGGTAGTCTGACGAAGAAGATGTGACCTAAAAAGAATCACCTAATAAGGCCTCTCGACCTGCGGTGGATTTAAGGCCAATTCTCTTGAAGGTCTGAAATTACAAATCAAATTATGTATATTATATATATCTATGAAATTTCTTTGGATAAAAACGCATTACTTATATTCTCTTATCTAACCCTTTGAATCTCAATATCTCATTATCTAAAGTTTAAAATCACATACATCCTCTTATCTTAAGAAGAACAATTATAAAAGAAGGTGATATATGCAATTTGACTTTTAACTTAGGTATATTTGTAATTAGAGTTGTAAATAAGAGGATATATACGATTACCACTACCCATTTAAATTAATAAAATAAAAAAAATCATGCTCATTTAACATTATCTTTTGTTCATTTTACCAATTTTGATTTAACATTTGACTATCTTTTTATTTATTTTAGGGTGGTGTTATTCACACACCCCACTTGCCACACCTTACACCCCAATACACCCAGTATTGGTCAATACAGGGAGTATTGAGGGGTAATCATTAGGTGTTAGTACAAATGATTTGAATGTCAGTGTCAATAATTGGACCCTTATACGCCCCGTAGTGACCACAACGAGGCGACTATACGCCCCGTAGTGACCAATACGAGGCATATACTTGACATGGGGTGTTAAAATATATTTTTGGGGTGTGTAGATTACACCTTCCTTATTTTAATCCCAATTATCAATGTAAAATTTATTTTTTTATAACAAGTTATTAATCTTTTTATTTGTACCGGCTCTGGAATTTTTAATTCGTAAACGACCCTGTCACCTCACATCATAAATTTTTATTATTATATATTACTATCTTAACATATTTGTATTATGAATATTGCCGTATGCTTACTTTTAAGCCTTTTGTACAATTTGCAATGAATGTGCGGATAAGCCAGATTTTGTGTGTTTTAATTCCTTGACGTATCTCCCTTTCACGCCATGTTTATACCTTATGCTATTTTCCTCTTGCTAGACAGTGTTAAGACATAAACTCACGAGTTGCGACTGTTAAAACAATGAAAAATATTGTTTACATAATAATAATTTAAGACATATATAACATGTAAAAAGTGGTATTTGTTTTAAGTTATTACCTGTTATAATCCTTATTAATTAAAATAAAATTTTTTGAACGGTTGAAAAATTAAAAATCATTTTAAAAGTTATAGATATATAAAAGTTCTACAATATGTTAAACAGCATGAAAACAAATCTACAAATATTTCTACAAAACAGAAACACGAAAGACACCCAAATATATTAGTACTAGATTACTGACATTTGTATTACACAGAGATGTATAAAATAAACATTACAAAACAATCATTGATAGAAACTTAGTTATAAAAATAATATAAAAGTTTCAATATTTTTTAAACTAAGAAAATAAAAATATATTTTATAAAAATCTACACACTTTTATAAACATTAAAAATAAGAATAAGTATCAAAATTTTCAAATTTTAAGGTTATTAATTGAAAATGGAAAGTTTGAAATGATTACATTTTCATTAATTTTTAAAATATGAATATTAATTGTTTTTCTTCAAATTTGGAAATTTGACTTTATTGTAATAAATGAAGTTGATTTTAAATTTGTTAAATACGTCACATGGATAGCATATAATCACGCCACGTGTCAAATGTGATGTGGATATGCTAATATAACGTCACGTGGCATATTTTTTTTATTTATTATATAATATAGATATAGATGTTAGCAATAACACCCACGAGCGTTTAAATTTATTTTCATACATTTTTTATGTAATTCTAAAATTTTGAAAAATAATCATAAAAACTCGCTTTAAATTTGATTGGTGCAAAATGAAAATCAATCAAGTTTGTCCCTCCATCACTAGAAATAAGAAAAGCGTTTATCCACAACACTTAATTACATTCACATTTTTTTTTTGAACGCGAAAGTACGAATCGTGTGAACACATTGTTTCCAGAACATGTCACCAAGGTCTAGTTACCTGGGGTCCTGGACCTCCCATGAGCCACCACAATCACCCAGGAGGAAACCCTACTGGGAAAACCCCCTGACCCCCTCAGACCCCTATTTCGCTGCGGGAAGGATTTGAACCCAAGACCTCTCATTAAAAGAATTTTGGGGTACCATTGAGGCAATGCCACATTGGTAATTACATTCACATTTAATTAAAAAAGTTATCCCTTAAGATATTTTATTCTCTCTTATATATTTTAAAAAGATAATAAGGAAACAATTTTAGTAAATAATTCTATAATACTCTTCTTTCTTTATTTATTAAACATTTATATCTCATAATTGAACAAATAAAAAAATATATATATAATTAGTAGTATTAATTTAGAAATTGTATAGTACATAAACAATTTAATTAATTATAAATAAAATTTTGAATTCAAAATACACTTTTTAATATGATTTTTTTAAATATCTAAATTTATATTAAATATTTACAAATATTTATTTTCTAATATCATAATTATTTTATATTATAATTTAACAAAAGATAGAAGTAAGTGTGTCAATCACGGCTCACATGTTAGCATGTTAAGAAGTTGTGTGTTGAATTTCGCAACTCGAACCTCACTCATATATTTATTCTTGTCAATGTTTTCTAACTTTATCTCAAATTAACATAAATTTGTGTCAAAGTTTTTTTTTAAACAATGAGTACTTACCAATTTAAAACATGATTAATTTCGTGTTTTGTTGAGATCATGTTTTAACTTTTATCACTAATATTGTCTCCAGTTTACGAGCATAAATAATGTTTTATCATTAGGTTTAGTATTCCTTTGAACTCAAAGAATTATTGGTTTGGTTGTGACCATCAATTAAAGAGCGTATAGGTGTACGTATAGATAGATATATAGCCACCTGCAAAACACATCTCCTGTCATCTTTCAAATGGATTGATAACTCAATGAAAACTACCATCAGATTCTCTCATAACTTCTCAGGTTTTCGTGTCTTCAAAATGTTTTAAATTTTGACACAATTTTGGACAAAGAATCAACATGCATTTCTTCGATAATTATATATATCAAATTTAATTTAGAAATGAATAATAAAGATGGTTTATATACATTTCGTTCCATTCAATGATTCTATATTTCTATAGTAAAAATATTTTTTAAAATGACAACTTTCTTACATCTACTTCTACTTTTAAAAACACTAAGGACGGTTTACTAACCTTTGAACCATTAAGTGTTAAATTAGTAAGATATCTCAATAGTTAAAAGTCTATGAACCAGTATGTGTAAACCAGTTAAAATTTTTTGGTTGAACACACATTTGAATGACCATACAGAGGAGAGATGTTGTCGGAAAGAATAGGCCTTCGTCATCGTCGGAGAGGAGAGGTCTTCGTCGGAGAAGAAAGAAGGTCGTCGAAGAGGATTGGAAGTTGGAAAGGAGCTAGCCCCTTTCATTTTTCTCATTCATACATACTCAGATCTGAACCTTTCATATGCTTATTTAAACATTTCTTTTTATTCAAATATTCGAAACAAACGGTCTGAATCTGAACAATTCGAACACTACCTCATTCAGATCATACTAAACAACCCTTGTATCCAAAATGTATCATGAGTCAAATTTAAACTCAGAATTTATTTATTTATCTCCACCAAACATTCTTTTCTGTTTTTTTATTTACTTTTTGAACGGCGGCATACTTACATATCATATATGTTGTTTTAGCTGGTTATCAGGATAATCTAAGTTAATCATTCATTTAATGTCTTTTAAAATTGACCCAAATAAAAGGTAACAACTCTAACAATTAGGCTCATTTTTTTATGGTTTTTTTTTTTTATACAGCATATTTTAATTCAGTTGAAATGACATAGAATTTAAAAAAAAAAAAAAAAAGTGAAAGAATTGATGGCCACGTAGGAAAGAAGCATTTATTCTTAGGTAGACGTATCTCAGAAGTAAAAGATGTGTGATCAGTGATTGTTTTTGTTCCGTCACATTAGTTAGATCTCTCAATCTAACGTGGGACAAGCACACTTGGTAGAGTCTTGTCTCTTAGAATGAGAGGTTATGGGTTCTATCTCATGCAAGGTGTAAATATGGTGTAATTTAGGTGTGAGTAATGTTAGCCGTTCAAAAAAAAAAAAAAGATCTCTCTATCTTTTTTCACATACAAATTAAATACTTTTCATTCTACCACCCTCTGCTTCTTCTTTTTAACTTTCAGTCCTTCAGTAACTAACGTACCACTTCACTCTTCAGACACCACTTTGTCATGGATACTAGGAAGGTCTTTGGTTTCCAATTTACCAAATCTAGTTCCCATTTTTATTATTTTATTTATTATGAAAGACTTGATGTTTTAACCGGTATATACGGCATAATTATTAAAAAAAATAGTTAAGTTATACCATTATAAATATATCCTGTATTATTTTAAAGTAAAATAAAAAAAGTTTTATATGTGTGGTGTAATTATGCATGAATATCAAGTAAATCCCTAAACTTTTAAATATCAAAAAAGAAATGTATGAAAGAACCCTTGATATGAATTACACATACGAGTCCAAACATTAAAATATACATTCTAATTAAAATTAAGATTATTTAAAAAACATCTTACTCAAACTATTTGCCCTTAAATTGATGCTCAGTAAGACAAAACTAGAGCAAAGGACAATACCGTGAATTCAACAAAATTTCAGGCATTATAAACAGCAATACTCAAATGTAACCAAAAACCACATTTGACTCCATTATTAAATAAAGAAGTAATATTTAATTAAAATATATAGACAGGGGAGAAGCATAATACGGGTCACCCCCTCTTTTTTCATCCGTAGTGTTAATTTTTCGGCCAAAATGTTATTTTTAGTTAAAAATCGTGGTTCCGCCCCCTCGCTTCAAAAAATTAACATGTATTATGTGTTTCAAAAATTTCCGTCTCTCTCTCACTTTGCCCAAGCTCCGCCACTGTATATAGATAATATAAGCATGACCCATTAATTATTATAATACTATAACTCTATATTCTTGTGTGAAAATAAAATCAATCTTGTTAACGGTTTATATATAATTTTTAGTCATATAAGTATCAAAAAAAATATTTCTTAAAAAAAAAAAAAAGCAAACATATATATTTTAACTACTAGTAAAAATTATATATCAAACAAATAGACGTAAACCTAATCCCAAGGACTAAAGATGTTAAAACTCAAACTACATGGACTGAAACCAAGTTAATCCATTAATCACCAAAGAAATTAAATGCAGAATCACTCATGGCAATGGTCTATATAATTATATGCAACCATCTTGAACAGTCTCTACAAATGGCATTTTGATCATCCGTCCATCGCTTCACCGTCAAACCGCCGTGCCACCAACCACCACTGAAATCATGCTACCAGTCGTTTCATCTTCTCTGCCTCCACGGCCGTCAACCGCCACCCATCCATTTTCGCCGGCGACCAATCACCGAGGCCACCCAAAAATCATATCGAATTGGAAAACCAAGCATATTATCACATAAGATGTCAGCGGGCGTTATCCTAACTGAGCTTCTCTACTAGTTTATTAATTGTTTTTCTTGATCTTGCAAGACTTTTTGTAGATAAATTATTTATTTTTCACGCATTTTGCTCTTTTTTTATTTTTGATTTTTCTTTATAATCTATTTATATTTTCATATTTTTATACTTTGCCTATCCCTCTTGAGCTTGTACTTACTTTTTAGTATTTTCAATAAAATGTATTCACTTAATGTAATGTATTTGCTCAATTGCTCATCTATATATGAACCTCTTAACGTGTGTGTATATGTATATGCAACATACATACATACATACATTTTGCAACTACAGTTTGGAGTCATGTTTGTTTGATATTATGTATTCTGCAACGTCATTTTGTCTTAAATTGTTCAAAAAAACACAACATTGAAAAGAAAAACAAAACAAACAATGACCTATAAAATACACACAATACGTTGTGCAAATACACAATGACATATACAAAAGAAGCAATAAACTAAAAAAACAAAAAAATTTTATACCAAAACCATCGTAATTTTGAAAATAAAAAAATGCTCGTTTTTATATTATATATTTTTCCAAAAATAATTTCGTATTTAAAAGTTATGAATGTTTAAATAAGTTGGGGAATTTGATAAAAAATAAATAAAAATAGTTATTACTAAAATTTAATGTTACAACTTGATTTAATTATCACAATTGATTAATGATCTAATGATCAAAAATATCATTTTTAATATTTTTTAGATTAAAGAACTTAATTAAGGAACTTGATTTAATTATCACAATGAGCTTGTAGCTTAACAGACACTTAACGATAGCAGCTTAATTGACACTTAATAATTCTAATAAAGCTTATACTTTATGAGTTTGAGTTTAAATCCTAGCTAAAGCGGTCACCGGTAGTTTATCAAATAGTGGGTTTTCCTCCTAAGGAGTAGGCGAATTTGCTCGATTCAATGCTCACCAATACTTGGGCTTTAAATACAGAGGAGTTGGTGGAGGACTGTGGTCGCACTGCGTGAGTTGTTGGGTCTGAGGATCCATTTGAGTTATAAAGAGACATACCGATGAGTCCTTGTTGGTTGTTAAAATTAATAAATTCAAGAACCATCATTAATGTCGGTTTACTATTTGTGAGAATTCTATGTAACACCCACATACACACATGTATAGTTTTTAAGTATTGTCATATTAACAAACTTATATGACCATCTTTAAACTAAAAAAAATTAAAGGATACCATAAATTTGTTAAAAAAACATCGGGACCAAATCAACACAATATAGTATGTTTAACAAAAAAAAATGTAATACAAAATCACATTGGTTTATAACAAGATTTGTTGGTCTTGTAAATGTGTATGTATAATAGGAATTCGGTTAAAACTTAAAACATATGTTCTTGCACAGATTAAATAAATAAATTTTATTTTTTTTTATTTCAAATAATGTAAGATGTATTTTTCACAAATGTTTTATATAAAATTAAATAATATGACTAATGATGTAATCATATTATTTACAAATGATATATAATTATTATTGTTATTACAAGAAGAAATGAAAAATCAAAATATAATAAAAAATAGCTTACAAATATTTAATTGAAGAGAGATGAGATTAACTAACTTTCACCTAAAAAATTGTTTTGTGCCTAGTTAAACTTATATATCTATAGGGCATGGAATTTTTGATAACCCTCATCTTTTGTTACAACCCATTAACCATCATCCAATGGTTACTTTAAAAATGTAAGTGTATAGGATGGTGACACGTGTCATATTCCTTTTTTTTTCTTTTTTTTAATATAAAGGGCATTTAAGACATTTTTTATTTAAGTAAAGTTTACCCCATTTTTTTTAAACATTCATAACTTTTTTATACTATATTATTTTTTAAAAAAAATTGCACCATTATACTCGTATCATTTTTCTCTTTAATTTCATTATAGTCTCGACTAGTTTTTTTTTTTTGATGTCATGTATTTACATCATTGTAACGAGCTTAAAGATATCAAATTAATTAGAAATTTTTTCTAACAATGGTAAATTACAGTAATGTAAAAAAAAATGAAGTAATGTAACACAAAATGAAGTAATTTACAATGACATAATTAACGGTGACGTAACACATTATTTTATTTTTTTTCTCTAACAATGATAAGTAAAATGATAAATTACAGTGGTGTAAATAAAACACATTATTTTGATTTTTTTCTCTCACAATAATAATTATAGTGATGTAATTTATCATTGTTCGAAAAAAATTTAAACTAATTTGTTGTCAATGTAAATTACATCACTGTAATTTAAACCAAATTCACCGAAAAAAACCGAAACCGAATTTTACGTCAATGATAATTACAATGATAAATTACAGTGATGTAATAGAACACATTATTTTGATTTTTTTCTCTCACAATGATAATTATAGTGATGTAATTTATCATTGTTCGAAAAAATTTAAACTAATTTGTTGTCAATGTAAATTACATCACTGTAATTTAAACCAAATTCACCGAAAAAAACCGAAACCGAATTTTACGTCAATATAAATTACATCACGATAAATTACGTTAATGTAAATTACATCACTGTAATTTATCATTTTTAAAAAAATTTCAAATAAATTTGTTATATTTAACCTCGTTACAATGATGTAAATATAGGACATTTAAAAAAAGTAAAAAAAATTAGTCGAGACTATAACGGAATTAAAGAGAAAAATGAGACGAATATAATGGTGCAATTTTTTTTAAAAATAATATATTATAAAAAAGTTATTAATGTTTAAAAAAGAGGGGGGGAAACTTATAAGGGGTAAAATGACTATGATGCCCTTTTTAATATTTTAATGTAATGCTTATGTGTAAGTTTATGATTGGTTTAAATGGGTTATGTAGTTGTAGCAAAAAAAGAGGGTTATTTTTTATACCCTTCCCTATATCTATATATATATATATATATATATATATATATATATATATAGGGGATTAATAAAGTTGTGTGAAAACCTCAATTTAGTATGAAAACCTTGAAAACTCATGTAAAACAAACGTATTTTTTTAAAAT
Source organism: Mikania micrantha (assembly GCA_009363875.1). Lineage (NCBI taxonomy): Eukaryota > Viridiplantae > Streptophyta > Magnoliopsida > Asterales > Asteraceae > Mikania > Mikania micrantha. Next base: position 71,262,480 of record CM018696.1, read on the forward strand.
TTTTTTTACAGATTTGTAACATTATTGGGTACATTTTTATAAAAAATCAAAACAGCGTAGAAGAAATATTTTTAAAAAAATATTTTATAAATTTTTTTACGTTGTAAAACATACGTAACACTGCGTCAAATCTGACGAAATTTCTTTACGTTTGTTACGTATATTTTACATGGTTTTTTTTTTACGTTTTGTTACGTATGTTTTACATGGTTTTCTGGGTTTTCATAATAAAAAGTGGTTTTCAAATTATCCATACCTTATATATATATATATATATATATATATATATATATATATATAGGGGTAGGTTCCATAGAAAACCTTCATATTTGAGAAAACTTAAAAACTAATCACAGTTGTTATTAATTAATTTCGTTTTTCATTTTTTATTTTTCATTTTGTTTTATTATAATGTTAGATTTGTTAACAAAAAGAAAAAAGAAAAAAATATATGTAACTTCGTGATCTAGATATGTAACTTGTAAACTACATTTTCAAGTTACATATATGTAACTTTATAGATTACATATACGTAACTTCGTGAAGCGAGTGAAATTATGGTGGCTGCTAACAGTCTTCGTTGCAAGGTGGGTGGGCTGCCATTCAATTATTTGGGTCTTACAGTGGGATCTAATATGAATTTGGCTGTCAACTGGTTACCGGTTATTAAAATTTTTGAGAAGAGACTGTCCTTATGGAAGGCTAAAAATCTTTCTTTTGGGGGGAGGATTACCCTTATTAAATTTGTTCTTAATAGTCTCCCTGCATACTTATTCTCCTTATACAAGGCTCCAATTAAAGTTGTGGAATGCTTAGAAAAGATCAGGAGGGCTTTTTTATTGGGGGGGGGGGGGGTTGTGAAAAATCCAAAATTTATTGGGTGGGTTGGGACATAATTGTGGTACCTAAACATTTAGGGGGTCTTGGGATTGGATCCCTCAGAGACATAAATTTGAGTTTGCTTTCAAAATGGTGGTGGAGGTTTAAATTAGAACCATGTAGTTTATGGATGCGGGTGGTTGGAGGGATTCATAATATTCTTCCCATGGGAGGAATAGTTCCCTTAAAACCTAGTATGGCTGGAGTATGGAGAAACATTGCGAAAGTGGATATTGACCTCCACACAAGAGGAGTAAATTTACGGTTGTTGTTTAAAGGTTTGTTGGGTAATGGTGCTAGATTGGCCTTTTGGTCCGATCTATGGTGGGGTGAGATCCCTTTATGTTTCAAATTCCCCAACTTATATAAGCTGGAATCTCAAAAATCTTGCAGGGTTAATGACAGGTTGTTGCATCAAAATGGGGAACTAATTTTTAATTGGCAATGGAAAAGAAACATTTTGCTCGAGACAGAGAAGGTTGAACTAGCTTTGTGTCAAGTCCTTCTGCAGGATGTAGAGCTGGGAGACCAAAATGATAAGTGGTCTTGGCAGGGATCAAAAGATGGGGTGTTTTCTGTTAGTTCCCTCAAGAACCGAATATTCGAAGCAAAGTCTACCCATCCGGATTATCTTTTTCAGTGGTGTAAATGGGTCCCGATTAAAGTGAATGCGCTTGCTTGGAGAGCGGAGATGGGAAGACTCCCCACTCGAGATGGGCTGGCGAGAAGGATGCGGGGGGTCCAAAACACGTTGTGCCCTCTGTGCGGTGAAGTCAACGAATCCACTAACCACCTCTTTACTGGTTGTGTGGTATCCATGGAATTGTGGCAAATTATTTCTGGTTGGTGTAAAATCCCCCCTATATTTGCTTTTGAGGTTCGGGATCTTCTTACTTTGCATAAATTTCTCCCTGTTGGGGTCTTCATGAGGGAGGTTATATATGCCATAATTCTATCAGGGTGTTGGTGCATTTGGAGGACAAGGAACCACTTGGTGTTCAACAATGTTCGGCCAAATATGGGTGTTTTGGTTGAAGAAGTTAAGAGATTAAGCTTTTTGTGGATAAAAAACAGGGTGGCTAAGGAGTTCATTACTTGGGAGGCTTGGAGGTCATTCAGATTGATTCATTGAAGGCTTAAGTTTATTGTTGTTTGATGTTTTCTTTTATTTGGTGTTTGTAATTTGCTAGCTGCTTGCTAGTTTGTGATTATAAGATCACCGCCGCTAAAAAAAAATATTTTTATTAAAAAAGTTTTCTTGTTTATAATATTTCTAAGCTAATAAAATTGGTTAGTAGGAGTTTTCTTAGTTTTCTCCAAGGTGAAGAGTTTTCTTTTGAACAATTCTCTCTCTCTCTCTATATATAGGGGGATGTTCAATTAAAAACTAATATAATTTAAGAACTAAAAGAATCATTTGTAGCCACAAGTTTGAAGGGTATAAAGGTAACTTCCCCTATTTTCAAGAAAAATTACTTTTACACCATTCAAAACTTGTGGCTATAAATGTGGTTCTTTTACTTCTTTGTAATTTGTTGGTTCTTAATATAATAAATCCCAATATACATGCTAATATGTATATATTACCTGATTATCCTTAAAAGTTTTCATACCCTAATTTCGTTTTATCTAAATTGATTATTAAACAACTTTTATATGAAACGAAGATTATAATTACATAAAAAATTAAAATATATAGCTTAATAATTTATTGAACATATCGCAATAACCTTTAACCTTTTAAATCCTTTACTTTATTTATCACATAACATCAATTTATTTCATACGAATCGTACTATTAATAATTATTATTATAAATAATATATTTCAATATATGTCATGTGTTTGTATTTTAACCATTTCTCTCATTTTATATACACATTTCTAATTTAAATGGAAATTAAACTTTAGCTTGCATTTATTTATTAAATTATCAACAAAATTCAAGGTAAATTTAATTAATTTTTTTCCAATTAATTTATAGCATTATATCCTTTTAATATCACATTTTTAATAAAAATATACAATTATGTCTAATGTTTCATCGGATCGGATAACGGTTTACTTGAGTCGGATTATTCATATTTGAAAGTTTTTAGACCATATTCAAAACCCGACCCGAATTAGAAATATGTTACTCCGATCCGAATTTATCCGAAAAACACGAATAAACATATTTTGACATGCGAACAACCTGAATAAATATGTTTTTTTCGGGTTATTTGAATTTAGTTCTAATCTCTAATCCAAATAAATTACAGTTTGTATATCTGATATGATCTGAATAAGAAAAAAGATATTTGATCCAAATCTATCCAAATATCTGAATCTCTAATTTGAATCGGTTTTATGGATTTACGATAGATATCGGATGTTTGTTTAATGTATTGAACAGTAGATGGGCATCAAAACCGGTTTCAAACCCGAAGCCGGGGTTCAACCCGAAACCGGACGCGGTTCCAACCCCGTCTACCTCCAACCCTGTTTCAACCCGGTAGAACCCACCGGTTCCTAACCGGTTTTAAATTTAAATTTCCCAATCGGTTCCAAACCGGGTTCAACCCGAACCGGTTCCAACCCAGTTTTGACCGTTCGGACCAAAAAGTCGAGTTCTAGCCATTGAACTAGCCGTTTGGACCGATTTTTAGCCCTTTTTTTGATGTTTTTTGGTCCAAAACTTAGTATAAATTGTTGTGGCTTGCTTTAGTTTGATTCCACACTTAAAAACGAACATTCTAAGCCAAAAACGCTCTCGTTTCGTATACCCAACTGCTTTACTCTCTTTGTTTCGCGATACATTTTTATTACACTCGTATTTTAAACAAGTTGTTAACGCAATGGCTCAATATACATCTTCTGTCGGTCAAGGTTCTAACGCCGAAGCTACAGTTGTCCGTGTTCTTACGCATAGTAGGAACATGGAAATATGGTGTAACTGGGATTTAGTTGAGATAAGTGATGGGTCTCAAAAGGCTCGTTGCAAGTATTGTGGTATGCTTCTTGCAAAAGAATCAAACACGAGTTTGAAGAAACATATTACCAAACCATTTTGCAAGGCGTTGAAGAATGATCAAGAAAGTCAACAAACACAAATCAGTAATGATGGTGAAATTTTTCACTACAACGTAGACGAGGTTCGTGATAGAATGGCGAAGTTCGTGATTCAAGAGGCGTTTCCGTTTGGACATTTCGACAACCCTCGTTTAACAAACATGATTCGAGATACGCTTCAGCCTCGTTATAATCATGTAAGTCGAAGGACGCTAAGGCGTCATTGTTTAAAAATGTGGAACGCAAAAAAAAGATTTGATCTTATTTTTTGAAAAACTAAACACTGGTGTAAACTTAACTACAGATGTTTGGTCTGCACCACATGGTTTACCGGAATCGTATATTTGCGTCACCGCCCCTTGGGTGGATCCCGGTTCGTGGCAAATGATGAAACGTACGATTGCGTTTGAACTTTTCCCGTATCCACATACGGCTGAATATTTGTTTCAACTATTAGATTTCGTAATAACACAATTTAATTTGGAAAAAAAACTATTTTCAATAGCATTTGATAATGCTTCAAACAACACTGCTGTAGTGGAAAAATTAAAATTAAAATACACACCATTTTGCAATGATATATTTTTCCACTGTCGATGTGTAGCACATATTATTAACTTGGCGGTGCAAGACGGTCTTTCTTCACCGAATCTTGAAACTTTCAAATATGGTTTTAGAAATATGATACATGATGTTTTTAAAAAAAAGTAGAAAAACATTTACCGATTACAAAAAAATTGTGTAAAGATACGAACAGACCTTGTTATGGTCCTAATTGGGATGTACCTACTCGGTGGAACTCTACTTTTAAAATGTTTGAAAGTGCTTTAAAACAAAAAGCAACATTACAAACATTTCATACGAGTCTTTGTGAAGGTGGTTACGCCGAACAATTTTCGGACTTGGCTAGGGAGAATATTCAAGATCTAACTGATTTTCTTGAAGCTTTTAAAACCGCCACTACAAAATTATCAGGGGTTTATTATCCTACTAGTCCATTGGTGTTACCAGAATTGTATTTGATGACGTCAAATTTAAAAAATTTTGAAATGAAAAACCAAATGTTTGAAGAAATGATAAGTCCAATGAAAGTCAAATTAAAGAAATATTTTAAAGATTTACCACCCGTGTTTACTTGTGCCGCTGCTTTAAACCCAATTTTGAATGTTACGGGGGTTGAATGTTTGATAGACGAAATAAATGATAATTTGGATATTCATGAAGAAGATCCAAATTTTTCAAATGATGCAAAAAAAAAGTTTTCAACATAGTTTATAAAGTATGTATGAATTTTATTTAATTAAATATGGTACTAATATAAACATACGTACGAGCACGTGCGCATCAAGCTCGAGTAGTAGACCTCGTGATCCGCTTCTTAGTTTATTTAATACTGTTCGTAATGAAACGGCAAAACGACAAAGGGGTAACACCCCTTCAAGTGAGCTCGGAAGGTATAGTGGAACAGATTTTGTTTCCACTTTTCAATCCGAGGATTATCACAATTTAGACCTTTTGTCATGGTGGAAAGGAAAGGAATCCGATTATCCGATTCTATCCACTATGGTACGTGATTTACTAACCGTCCAAGCTTCTACGGTAGCTTCTGAATCTGCGTTTTCTCTTAGTGGCAGGGTATTATCTTTACGAAGAACAAGACTTACTCCGGAATCAGTAGAGATGTGTATTTGCTTAAAGGATCACTTGGACGCGATCGATGGAATTCAAAACATAACAAACCTCGAAGATGAAATCGAACTTGAAACAAGGGTACACGAAGAGGAGGTGGAGGAAGGATTATCTCCCAACATATCCGATGAAGAACTTGCACAAGAAGCTCGTGCTCGTAAACGTACGCAAACGGGAACGAGCACGGAATAAAACGCATGTTCTCAAGTTATTGTATTTGTATTTATCTTTTTAAGTTATGTATATCTTTTTTTTAAATAATTAAAAATGAAATAAATGTTAAATACAATTTTTATTTTTATGTTATGTATGTAATTTATTGTAAAATTACTAGAAATAATAATGAATTTTTTTAATATCATTATTTTTTTATTCATGTTCTTAAATCAAGTATTTTGTTTTTATTATTTATGTATGTCTTTTTTTTAAATAATTGAAATATAAATAAATGTATTAAAAGTTATTTTTATTTTTAAGTTATGTATGTAATTTATTGTAAATTATTAGAAATAATAATGAATGTTTTTAATATTATTTTCTTTTTATTTATGTATTTACATTTAAAAAAAAAAATTAAACCGAACCCGGTTTGAACCCAGTAGGTGTACCCGGTTTTGGACTCGACCCTACCCTACCCGGTTCTAGATCTAGAAATATGAAACCGGTTCCAAACCGGTTCGGGTTCATCTCAAAACCGGTTCCACCGAACCCGGTCCATTTTGAACCCGGTTCGGGTTTGGGTTTGAATCCGGTTTGCCCACCTATCTGTTCAATGAACACCCCTACCTATTGTTCAATGAACACCCCTACCTATTTGTAACTCCTAATTATTTAATTTAACAATTTAAGAAGAGTTTGACTGGGCTTTCAAACCTTAACTTGGGCTGGCAGAAACTTGGGCTCCATGCCTCCATGTAAGCAGGGCCGAGCTGGATCTACTTCTTATTTTGTAAATTATGAAACTATCAAATTTACATGTCAAGGAATTATTATACTTTTGCATTTTATATCTTTTTAAACCTAATGACGACGTGAATAGATTCTTTGTCAAAGGGCCATTCAATGGCATTAAGTAGAGGTACGCAAATCGGGTTTTTTTAGGAACCCCGGTTTCAACAGGTTCAAGTTCCAGTTCCGGTTAATAAAGTCAAGACTCTGTTCCGGTTCCGGGTTTCGACCGGTTTTTGACAGGTTCCGGTTCGTGTTTTGGCCAGATATAGGTGGAACCAGTTTTGGTTTTTCCGGTTCTTGTCTGAAAGACCGGACCCGTTTGTACCCACCTGTTTAGGTATGACCGGTTCGGGTTTTCTATTATGGGTCCCTTTTTTTTTGCCCCCCTCTAGCATTAGATGTTGAATTTCTTTTTTTATTATTTTTTTTCTGTTTTTTAGCTCTGCTTATTTTCATTTGTAGGGAAATAATAAGAAAAATATAACTATTTAGATGTTTAGACGTTAGGCATCCCGCGTAGATTCAAACCTTTAGACGTTAGGGCGAGTGATAAATTAATTTTTGTGAAAGAAAATGAAATGAATTTATGAAGGAAAAGTAAATGGCAATTTATTCCTATAGAATAAAATAAGACGATTGAATTGGAAATATCGACAAGTTCTTGCATAGTTCAAAGAAATTGACTTTGTGGTAATACAATCAGCTAAGCCTTATTTGATTACTTCAGGAACAATCTTCATGCATATTATGGGACGATTGAAAAATGCCGAACACGTTTGCTCATTTTAATTGTTTTTCAACAAGGCGAAAAAGTTTATTTAGGTATTATTTTTAATCGTAATTTGAGCATTTTTTAAAAATATTTTGAAGATTTTATTTTATAAATTAAGTTTTTTTTTCATAAGATTTCTCTTATTTAAATGTCAATCAATATGATCAAAATTACCCTATTTATTAGTTGTTTGATTAATCTAACATGTAAAAATATTCATATACTAGATTATTACCTCGTGTATTACACGAGTTTAATATAAAATATTAAATAGTTAATAATAAAATTTAAAACATTAGAAAATATATTTTAAGAGAAAATGATTAATTTACATATTAATGAATACTTCAAATAATAAAAAAAAAACAATTAAAAACTTTAATAACTATACAAATGATATATGATATTTTTGATTTATAACAATTATTATCTTTAAACAAATTGATAATAAAGTTTTAGTTTATATTCTATCAAAAGCTAACTTTTATAAATCAGAAATGTAAAAAATATAATTTATTTAACTATTTAATTTTAATGACTCAATTTATATATAACGTTAAATATAAGGACCAAAAGTGTAACTTTCTCAATTATTTTTTTACTTTGGTTTTTAAATAAATTTAAAAAATGTTATCAGTTTATAAAAATCTTAGTGTTTTAAACACCGGTTTATATTTTATTTTATTTTTTACAAAAAATCATTTTTAAAGAAAAATGTTTTCTATATGACTTTGATTTTCTGAAAATATAATATTTCTTATTTAAAAAAATAATATTAAATTTTTTTACATTTTATAAAATTTTCTTATATGTGTTTTCTTGTTAAAAGATATTTAATATTATTAATATTATGATTATTTAATAGGAAAGATAATATAATTATTTAATAGGATATAATTAAATGAATTTGATAAAAAGTTGACATGTGGCAATTATAGTGTAAGAATATGACATGTGGTAAAAAACATTTTTATTTATTAGTATAGTAAGATAAGATATTTCACAGTTCTTTATTGCAGATTAATTGTTTGTTGAATTTAATGTCCGAATTCAGACAAACACATTATAAAATCTTCTATTGTTTTTTCACCAAAAATTAAATATAGTCTTTAATACAAGCAAAAAAATATTTTTTTTTGAACGACATTTGATCTTAAAGTGTGAACCACTGTTTTCCAGGCCATGTCACCTAGGTCTAGTTACCATGACCTCCGTTGAGACCCCACCACCACCCCAGGAGGAAACCACACCGGAAAACCCCCTGACCCCTCAAGGACCCCTATTTCGCCTTGAGAGGGATTTGAATCCATGACCTTTCATTTGGAAAGCCTTGAGGGTACCACTAGGGCAAAGCCCCTTTGGTACAAGCAAAAATATATAACTAACGTCAAACTAAAAAGATAAAACAGTTTTGAAAACGATTATCATAATTTTCATTTTTTTGGATTTTATATATGGATGCACATTTAGAGATTTGTTACTACACTTACTTAATTACTGTTTAGTATTTTATTTATTTATTTAGTATTTATATTGAAAGATAATTGTAAATAGTTAAGTAAACATATTTCTTGTTCTCTTTTGAAGTATTGGTTAGTTTTTTTACATAATTTGATACTTAATTTGAGAGTTGTTTAGTTCTTAAATATCTCATATATGTAACCTTTTAAACATATTATTTGCATATTTAGCTATTTTCACCTATTTTCAGACTTTGAATTAAGATCTAATTAGTTTAAGTACCTATTCGTCCAAAGGTTTTGTATTTTTACTTTGTTTGGAGCCCCTAAAATGGTTCACTCGAGTTAATTAATGTAAAACTAAAATTAGGAAGCAAGAACCTTACACGATTAATTGACCCATAGCCAAGAAAAACCAATTAATTAAAAACAGTTCACGTAAGGTTTTTCAATAATAATAATAATATTAAATAAAAATAAATAAATAAATAAATAAATAAATAAAAAACCTTTGGTTTTGGCATCACTTAACAGTTAACGCTAAAAATCAAACTAAACCGTATCATGATCGTCCCTCCACAAGGTGGTGACTTTTGTCCGATTCTATTGGAACTGAGAGGAGTGACTTTTCACCCCTGGTTAGGTGCATGCATTTAATTCTTGAATATATTTCAGTGTTTTTTTTCTATTTAAATGTTTATTGAAAATCTTCCTTTTCTAATAAAAGAGTATTTTTAGGTGACACATTTCGCGTTCTAATTAAATCTGAAAATAGTTTTCCCGCTTCTCTCTCCTAACATATACTATTAACTTTTTGTAATTAGATTACATAATTAAATATAAAAAAATATTTTTTTTTAGTAATTTACTAATTTATTAGAAGTTAATATTACACGGGTTTTCTAAGCTAGTTAACTTAATATGTTTTTTACGGTCATGGACGAAGGTTTTATAAGGTTGGAAGGGTGATTGTCCCTCTTTTTTTTCGTCTGTATTACTTATTTTTTGACCGAAAGGTTATTTTTTATCAAAAATAAATTAGATAAAGAATCAGTTAATTAATATATATGCAACAATTAAATAAAATTATAAACCTTAAATGCATATAGAGATTGTGTCGGAAGCTAAGATTATTATTAATGGAGATTTGGGTTTTGTTGAAGAAATTGAACGATAATTATATGATTGATTCTGAGAACATTTTAATAACCGAAAAGTACTAGAAAAAAAAAGATTCATAGTTTTTAAGAGCATTTTACAAAACTGCTCCAAATATAGAGCATTTTTATCAGTTTCATAGATTCACTTTCTTAATTGTTTTTAGATGCAGTTTGTGTTGACCGTCACAAATAGGATCACATCTTGGAGCAGTTTCGATGTTTTGCCATGAGGGAAAATGGTTATTAGAAGTCCATGTTTGTTTAAACTGCTCTAGAAATTATAATTTTTAATAGTGATTTTCATTATAAACCGAGGTTTTTTAATTTAAAACATTAATTAGTAAACTACACAATTAACTGGTTTCGTATGCAAATCACTCCTAATTAGAGGTGTTCGTGGTCCGGTTCTTACAGATTTTAAGTGGAACCGTAACCGAACCGGTTTTTGAGCAATGAATACCAAAACCGAACCGTTCAAAATAAAAACTGAACCAAACCGAACCGTTTTCAACGTTTTGGTTCCGGTTTGGGATATAGATCCCGTTAAAAATAAATTCGAATCAAACGAAACCTGTATAGTTCAACACCGGACTATTTACACAAACTCCATATGTATTTTTTTTAAATTGCGAATAAATCAAGAACTCAATATGTACATACACACATATATATAAGCATCTATATATGCATATATATTATCGATATAACCATGTGTATATACGTCTATATGTGTGTGTGTGTGTGTATTTACATATACACGTGCACACACATATACAGTCCGGTTTTTTTACAACCGGTTTTTAATGAAAACCATAAATCAAACCGTTTATTCGGTTTAAACTTTTGAAACCGACCGACCGAACGTTTGAAAAAAAAAACCAACCGTGAAACCAAACCAATGAACGGTTTGGACGGTTTCGCGGTTTGAAATCGGACCATGAACACCCTACTGCTAATTAGAATCTCGTAACAGCTCGTGATAATAAACTAATTTGTACAAGTTATTCACACCACCTCATCTTTCGTAATGCTGTATAGTCTGTCATTGTTTATAAAGCTTAAACATAACTTTCTTAATGTTATGAAATTATAGTACGTTTGGTAAGTTTTACATCTTCGAAGTACAAATAATTTAAAACATATAATAAGTACAATGTACGATAAAATACAGGGAAAGAGGTAATAAATTATGTGAACATATTTCCTCTGATTTGTCTTCAAACTCAACCGTATATCAAGCAAAATAAACAAGTATACTATAAGTGTTTGGTTATGGGTTGTCATTTTGCAGGTGGCAACACATATTTGACATGTGGCGAGTTCTTTTGTTTACGGATTGACCAATAATTGTTTAATGCTTGTATAGTTGTATTCGATGACTTTGTTTATGCAGGCAACTTATGTGCAATGTTTTCATAACCGGACCGGATGTGGAACCGGTTTTCTTACTGGTCAGAGGTCCGAACGGTCGAACCGGGTTTAAGAACCGGATGATTTTATATACATTTTATAAATATATATATAATCAAAAAAAATTAAAAAAATATAAAAAAAACTGTTCAACCACCGGTTCGCCGGTTCGACCGGCCAGTTCATCCAAAAACGGCCCAGAACCCTTAACTGGACCGGTCCGACCGGCCGGTCCGGTTCAGTTTTCAAAACATTGCTTATGTGCTTCTTTCTATATACATAGTTAAAAGCAATCTAATTATTATTATCTATATTTATAGAAATTTCAATATGCAGTAAAAAAGTTTTTTTTTTATGTTATTTTGAGTACAAAAATCAAATAGAATGTTTTAAGTTTTTTTAATTAATTATAAAAGTTTGACTGATAATGTTTTATGTTTTAAAATTTAGTTACAAAAGTTTGAATAGTATAATTGATCTTGTCATGTTTGTTAAAGTTTTTATTGTCTAATTATGTGTTTTTATGTATTTTATGGGTTAGAGCGATTTTACTTTGAGTTAGTTATGTTTTGCAGGTGTTTGGATACTTAAAGACGAAGTTCGAAACTTAAAGTAAAGTTAAGGTCAGGCCGTAACCTACTGTTGTCAGACCATAAAACAAAGAACGACAAAAAGACTGTAAGCTAGGTTGTCGCTTACAACTGTTAAAATAGTGAACAAGACGGAAACAAACTTTTGGTTTATTCATTTTGGCCATAAACATTTGTTTTTTCATTTTGACCACAAAACTTTAGATATTCTAACTTTATACACAGAAATTAATATATTTTTTGGTTTTGGTTTTTTCATGAGTTACAAATTTGAGGAGCTTTTCTACAGTTTTTTAATATTTTAATTTAAGATTTTGCATTTATTAACATTATATTGTTGTATTTGTAATTTCACATGCTCACTTTAATTTATAATAGAGAATTTTTTGGGTTTTATAGATGGTGATGGTCACTTTTGCACCTGAGTATGGGTGGAGTGACACTCACTTTGATATCAAAGCATGCATTGGGATTTTACGAGAAAATGTAATAGCCCCAAACTTCTCGCTCCCACCGGCCGGCTGATGGAAATGGACTGACTACCGGGGATATTCGTGTTACTTCGTCTGCACTAGTTTGTACACGAATGCATCGTCTTATCATCTGTTCTGCCTTTTGCATCTTCCTTGAAGGTTATAGCAGACGAAGACGGAAGACATTGATCTAGTTCTCTTTTTCTCTATCCTCTTTCTAAAGATAGATAAGCAAGGTTTTTCTCACTACTGGCAAGAAGCCTTAAGAGAAGAAGCTCTTTCTAGTGGAAGAGGCTGGGCAAGCACATCAAAGGGCCAGGTTTTTAGTAGTTCAGGGTAGTGAATAGGTCAGCAGTTGGAGAGGAGAGTCTTTCTATAGATAGAAGCAAGCGGGTACAAGATCGAAAAGAATGCATTAGCTATAGTATCGTAGAAAAGAGAAAAGTGTTTTGGAGGTTTCATGGAAAAGGGGTGCTTTGGATCGGGAGTAACCACTAGCGATAGGGCAAAAATCGGGGGTGCAGTGGCCAAGGTTCTATGTCATTTTGATGACGTCTCGGGAGTACTATCAGGTCCTCTTCCCCTATAGTTATAGCAGTACTGGGGAATTCCTCTATCTTCTTTGAATGAGGAGAGAGAGAGTACTCATTCCTCTCCCTCTGGTCGAGTGGCTTCGCTCCTATAAGCTAGTTCTCACTTCCGAGCTCTAACTCCTTACTTTCTTTCCCACCGTAGAACTCCCACTAAGAGATCAATAGGCGAGATCAATAGGCTATGACAGCTTCTTCACAGCAATTTAGTATTCCCGGTGAAGCAGTTACTCTTCCATGATCTGCCCTTCCATTCCGAAGCCCTTAAGGGCTCAAGACAGCTTCGCATAAATGCGATCCCTACTATACTCATCGTGGAGCAGTTCTTTCTCGATTTTTTTTCTATCAGGAGCTGTTTTTCCAGCAAATCATCATAGGCTATTCCATTGATTTTTTCACTATTCCCAAAGAAGTGGCGATTGAGACGATCCTCAAGTTCGTCGTAGCGTTGTTCATCCTCCATAAGCGGTTTGATCACCTCAAGACCTTCAGGAGGGGCGCTTCGGTGCGCTACAGGATGGTCCCGCGGGTCATCCTCTTCTGCCACGTGAGGCTGGTGAGAAGGTCCGGGAAGCATCCAATGCGCCAGAGAGACCCGAACCGGTCAAAGACGGACCTGCCATACTCTAATTAAGAATCTCAGTTCCCAGGCTATTAATGAAGAGGAGAAGGAAAATAGATCATAACAGCACTTCCACTATAACTGAACTGGGAAAGAGAATGAAAGATTGATCTCCTATTGTAAGCAAGACCCTAATCTAAAGCCAGAATCAAAGGCAATGCCACGGGGAAGTGAAAGGTGGCATGAAAGTAGAATCAGATTCTTTGTAATCGACTCTATAGCTTCTTCAATAAACGTTGGTTCTTCGATCAAGTTTTTAATGACTTTCTAGTCAGATCGTTCCTGCGTTTCGGATATGAAGTTTCATTTGAAGCTTTAGACAAAGGTGCTAACCTAAGTTTTCTGCTACTTACCTAACCCTTAATTCGCTACTTTTATTCCGCTCGTTCCCTATGGTCGAGCGCTTCGTTCATGAGTTGCTATCGCTTTAGCTGTGATAACTATAACTTAAGCTATCTTCTCGAGCGAAAACTGCTTTCCTTAGGATGAGCTTTTAGGGAAAAGTAGAAAGAGCTATTTCTATCCTTTTCATCCATCTCGAATTCCATCTTAGTGAATTTGGAACTGAGAGTGGCTTGAAGAGTCTCATATTGATGAGTTAGATAGTTGATGATTCTTTCAGGATTCCCAACGTTAGAACGACGGGATCTTAGCAGCTTCTTCCCGAGTTGCATTAGCTAAAGTGGATCTACGATCACGGGAACTAATCAATCGGTCTGTTCTGCCCCATAAGCATCTGGATGGTCTACGATCAGTGCTATTCATACACCCTATGCCTGATTTCGCAACTTCAACCCTTTCCCTATCCAAAAAAACGTAGTGATTCCCCCCTTGAATTTAAGAGATAGGGCAATCGTCCTACGAAATCTATGGTTATGCTTTTCCCATGGCCAGGAAGGTATTGGGCTGATAAAGCCCCAACTGACTGTTGGACGGCTTAGACGTGCTGCATAGAGCACACACAACCCATCACCGTTGGACATCTGCTTCTCTCCTGGGCAAAAGAATACTGGGAGCAAAGAGTATCAGTCCACCAAGACTCAAGACGCTGCTCGAGAGACTGAGCTTGGGATATTGAGAGATGTTAAGATGAGACGCGAAGAAGGACCAACTGTAAGAAGAACTAGTAGCATCGCGGAGGAGTAATCTAGGTCGGAATGGAATAATGTATGGTTTTCTCACACAGCGCTTCTGCCCCTGGGCATTGATTGGGGCCGCTAGCAAACACTTATACTCTCCCCGGGATCCCGTGCCTCCCCCTTGTCTGTCGTTTGATTGGTCTTCAACGTCTCCTTCTCTGTCAACGTCTCCTTCTCAGTCAACGTCTCCTTCTCAGTCAACGTCTCCTTCTCAGTCTTGGCTTTCAGGTGAGTGAGATTGTTCATCTGATTGCGTATCTCTGAAATCAGACTTTTCATCTCGGATATCTTTCTATCCTTTTCATCCATCTCGAAGAATAAGTGTTTATCATTTAGAAAGAATGGCGAAAGAGGCCTCCTTGCATTGCCCAACTAGAGCGAAAAGCCTTATTGCGTTGCGGCCCTAAGTAGCTATGGGGTGTTGATGTACTTGGAACCTAGACCGGTTACCTGAGTATGGCGGTTCGGTAGCCGTTCAATGATAGCATGATATCCTCGCTTCGGTAAGTTACCCACCTATTTTTTATTTGAATACATATTCAGGATCGTGACGACGAAGATGATCCTGGATTGAAGTTGTACTATTTAAGTTAATTTTGATTGGGAGGTCAGGGGGTTTTCCGGTGCGGTTTCCTCCTGGGGTGGTGGTGGGGCCTCAACGGAGGTCATGGTAACTAGACCTTGGTGACGTGGCCTGGAAATCAGTGGTTCACACGTTGAGATCAAATGCCGTTCAAAAAAAAAAATTTAAGTTAATTTTGAGTCTTTTAAATATAGTCGTCGTGATCTAGGTGTGCAATCAGGTTTTTTGATGTTTTAAAATTTTACATTGAAATAACAATTATGATGTGTTTTAGCTTCCAGGTTTTGATATTGGGCTTGTGCCGAAAGTCATGACAATGCACGTGCTAGGTAAAATCTAGTTAAAATAAAATGGGGTAATTTGGTTTAAATTATAAGTTAATATGCTAACATGTTGTTTTCAAATGTTTACTTGTTGGTTTATTTGTTTTGCCAAAATCATTATTGATACATTAAAACTTAGCTTCGTTATTTTTCATTTTTAAATGATTGTCTATTTATTAAAAATAACCGGTAGTCAAGAAACGCATGCTAACAACACAAATAATAATTTCAGTTAATTCGCAATAGAAACAAATATGTCTATATCGTTGGTGAATGTTCTATTTCTGTGATTTATATATGTGCTACGTGAAAGACTAAGAGATCATGTATTACAGGATTTTATTAGAAACATATTAAATAACAAATAATAAAAATTTTGAAATTATAAACTATATTTGTAGATAAAAATGTTTGATAAGACATACAAGTAACTTTTTTTAAATAATAAAAAATAATATCATTTTATTAAACTTTTCTTTTTTAAATTTTGTTTTATAAACATTTCTTTAGCAAAAAAATTATTTTTGAAAAAATAGTTAATTATATGCGTGAAGCCTTAGATTTCATAGTAGTTTAATAGACAAATACCACCAAATGGCTTCTAGCCTAATAGGAGCCCTTGACTTATTTATAAGACTTGCCACAATGGGCACCCCGTCGGGCACGCGGGATCGTTCCCCGCCGCGGTGTCCAGCGGGAACACCGCCCCCTGCCAAGCGGTGCCCGCCGAAACCAACCCCACGGCCCCCGCTCCCCGTTGGGTATTTTGACATTTGATTGGTCCATTTTAAATGGGTGGGCCCCCTATTTTTGTAACCGTTGGACAATTAAAAAAAAAAATTATATTTTGGCATGCCTGGTGCGAATAACGACCTAAACGTTCTAAACTCGTCGCCGTTACTCAATGATATGGAAAACGGTGTGTTTCCACAATCATCGTTTTTTTGTAACGATAACGAATACGCTCACGGTTATTATCTTGCTGACGGGATTTACCCAGAATGGCCGGTTTTTATGCAAACAATAACATGTCCAACAACCTTTAAACGGAAAAGGTTTCAAGTAGCACAAGAGGGTGCAAGGAAGGATATTGAACGGGCGTTTGGTGTTCTTAAAAAAAGATTTCAAATTATAAAAAATCCGACTAGAGCATGGCATCCTAAAAAAATTAGATCCGTTATGTATGCATGTATCATAATACACAATATGATACTTGAATGTGAGGGCAAGTCGATTAGCCCGTTTGTTCCCGATGAAGACGAACCGCCATCTCCTTTTGACATTGATGACCCGCGTAGAGATAACCAAATTTTGGCGTTGCGAAACAAAAGCATTCACGAGTCGTTAAAAGCCGATTTGGTCGAACATATCGAAAGGGTTCGAACCGATATTGTCGTTCGTAGCATCTAAGCCGTCTAGTATATTTTTAATATGTTATTGTTTTTTTAATGTAATGTGTCTTTTTTTTGTAAAATATTGAATTATTTTTAAATTAATGTTTTTTATTTAATTTTAATTGTTGATGACGTGGAATAGTGGGGAAGGGTTTTCAGTGGAGTGACCATTGTGGGTGTTAAAGGATTTCAGTGGGGTGATGACGTGGCATGAAATTTCAGTGGGGAAGGGTTTTCAGTGGGGTGACCGCTGTGGATAGTCTAAGAGGTCTTAGGTTCGAATCCGGGCCGAAGCAAATTTGCTGAGGCAAGGTCAGAAGGTTTTAACCAGTTATGGGGTTCCTCTTGGGATGGGCTCGAGCGTACGCTCCAGAACGTCAAATCCGAGGAGACGGTTGAAATCGCATCTTGGTGTCGTCGTACCAAGCCGTTCAAAAAAAATTAGACAAATACGTACCACGCCCTTTGTTAAGGATCGCAATTAAAACTCAGTGGATACCACAGCGGCACAGCCTTTTTAATGGAGCACAAAACCAAATGTATATCGTCCTCTTTAGTCTTTACCACCAAGCATTACAAATACTTTCAACCATATCAGTATTGTTTTTTCACATTTTAACAAGTTGATATATAGTATTTGGGTACGTAATTTAAATGCTTTAATTTGGTGACCTATATACACACATACTTATGCAACACATTTCCATGAGTTAATTTCAAAATTTATGAAAGATACGTTATGATAATAATGAGTTTGACTGTTTGAGCACTAGAGTAGTTGTATACCTCACCCTTTTATATGAGGTACGTACGTGGCACGATCATCATATGAGAATGATAAGTTTATAATTAGTGTCACAAAAAAAAAAAAAAACATTTTTCTAAACACCTCCGATATGTTTGTGTGACATTACAGACATAGAAAAACCCCAAATTACAACGAGTCTATGTCGCTCCCTTCCTCTTCTATTATGCATTTAAATGCGATTTGAATTGAATATCAGGTGATCGATAACACAAGATTAAGCCTGAAAAAATAGACGGGTTAGATCGGGTTACGTAACAGGTTAGAACAAATTTGGGTCAGAAAGAGTGCAGGTCAGGATGAGTTTTAAGTAAAATCGGTTTGAGTCTAAATGTAACATACGACCCTGTCTACCACCAATATTGTCTGTTTTGCCCACTTAGAGCTCACGGTTTTACCTTCGGTTGCCCAGGTGAAAACTTTTCAGGAGGTCACCCATCCCTTGATTGTTGCAACCCGAGCACGCTTAACTGTGGAGTTTGCATGTTCTTCATAGCCAGCTAAGCCAAAAACGCGTTAGTAGTGAAAGAGCCGGATCATTACTTATGAGATAGAAATCTCTCCTGTTCACGGCCGATGTGACGAAATGATTTATTTTTTATGAAACATTAATTTAATTTAAGTTAAAATTAAGTTGTAACTAAACATATAATTTATTAGAACAGTCTTTAATGAATTTCTCATAAAATACATTGTTAATCATTTTTACAGGTTTGAATTCATATAATTTTTAAGTTAGTCATCTTAACACATATTGTGTTAAGGTGTTACATATCTCAATCCGTTATTATGATAATAATACATATTATGACCAAAAATACAATAGTTATTCACCAAAATTAACTTATTTATCTTGATTTAAATCAAAATTGTCAGGTGGAAGCAACAATGTTTTTTCCACGAATTGAAAGAGATGGTTTTTGTTAAGTATTATATAACGAAGTAGGTATCAAAGTTAAAGTTGACATTTCACGTAACTTCTAAGTTCTAACTATATGATGTATTAGTCTTTAATATAATTATAAAAGTATGTATAATATTAAAAATAATAGTATCATTATTTTCACTTTAAAAATTATATGACATTTCGTCTTTGAAAGTTTGGATGGTCTCACATTTCAGAGTATGATTGAGTTACGTACTCTTTTTCCACATCTTGACAAAAACAGACCTAAAGTTGGAGACCTTCCCATTGACGTGGGATTTCCTTACATGTATGACAGCAAAAAACTGAAAAATTAATGGGATTCAGTTTGACTTTTAATATGACCTTTTTAACCATCCTTTTTACTTTCGAATCCCTTAAAATTTTCACCAAAACCCTTGTATATATTGGAGGCTTGGAGCGGTTAATATACAAAGATGATAAACGGTATTAAGCGTAGGAGGAATCAGAACGTGTCATGTGTCATTTAAGAAAAAGGTATTATCGTCATACAAAATCACATACCATATTATACAAAATCACAGACCGTGGTACTAGAAAATTACAGTCCAATAATTACGGACCAAATGTAAGACGATATTGAATACAGATCGTCATTTGACACCCATAATCAAAATAATTACCTGGATAAATTACGGACCAATAATAACGGACTGTAATTTAACACTCATAATCAAAAACAAACGGTGTAAATCACGTACCAAATAATCACAAACCGTGTTATATAAAAATCACGGACTGTCATTTTAAATACATAATCAAGTACCAATTTCGTAATTACAGACCAATAATTACGGACCAAACTTAAAAATCACGAACCAAATTTAAAAATCACGGACCACATAAAAAAACGAGAAAAAAAAACTATAACAATACCATACTCAAATTAAAGACAATAAAATTCTCAATTTTATGGTGTAATCTTTTAGAAAATGATTAATCGTTTAAACTGAAAAATTAATGAGATGAATTAGTTGGTAACCCATTCTAATTGAGAGAACTCCATAACCCAATTAAATTGATTGTTGTCTAATATAATTAATTTGAAATGAGTGATCCATATTAATTTTGTAAAAAATGAGTAGTTGAGATTTGTTTAAGGATATTTTGGAGATTTGTTTGGTATACTTGATTTCATTTTATAAATAAAAGTTTACCCTCTAATTTTTTAAACATTAATAACTTTTATATACATTATTATTTTTAAAAAAAATTACACCATTAAATTTGTCACATTTTTATCTTTAATTCAAATATAGTTTTGTCAAATTTTTTTAAAGTTTTCGTAATTGTACTGATGTAAGGAGCTGACTTTTTTGAAAGTGATCGTAGTTACAATGATATAACGAGCTGAATTTTTTCAAAGTGTTCATAATTACATTGATGCAACGAGCTGAATTTTTTCAAAGTGTTCATGATTACACTGATGTAAATTTATTTAGTTAACTATTTTTTATAATAAAAAACAAGTTTGTAAAATATATTTAAGATGAGGGGAAACAAATTTATGATGGAAAATTTTTGAAAAAGGAAGGAAAATTATTATCCTTATGATTTTTACGTTAGTGTAGTTACGAACGTCGAAAAAAATTGGCATGACTGTAATTAACAAGAAAAATATGACGAGTTTAATAGTATAAAAAAGTTATAAGTGTATAAAAATCAAGGGGGAAAACTTTAATTTAAAAATAGAAAAATAGATGGTTTTTTAAGAATGTGACATTTGTCACACACTTATTAAATCTGATTTTTGATATTAAGTGATCAAAATAACATTTTGTATTTAAAATTAATTGTGACTTTTGTGTGTGTGTAGGACAGGATGCCCGAAGCTCAAGAGTATTAGGATGAATATGATAATAATTATAAATATTTCGTAGGTACTTTATGGAACAAGTATGGGATTAGGTCATAACCTACCCAATTACCCAAACTCACATGCCTACTTACCTGAACATGTTCCGGAAAAATCTTATTTTTTATATTTTATTTCCTATACCATTAGCTATTAATACTTTATTTTAGTAGGTCCATTACGTGAAGAAACAATTTTTCTTTCGAGATATTAGATATATATATTAGATAATTATATTATTTATGTATATGTTGATTGTTATGAAGTACATACATATAAAAATTATAAAGATATTGTTTATTAAAGATACTGATTAAATGTATGTAATGTAATGTTTTAATTTGTAATGGTTGTTATATAAATAAATACTATAAAATAATTATATTGTTAAATAAATGAACTTTGAAATCTTAGGATGCATTTTTAAGAAATGAGCAGGAATATCTGATAACCTGATGCACGCGAACACATCCGATCCCTGATAGGTAGTTACCCGATGTATATTGGGTCGGGTTTGAGACAAAATTTTAAAACAATATAAGCGGTTGGGAGTCTAAGGGACTATTTGGTTTAATAAGTACCAAAGGCTTTCTAACGTAGCGTTCTTTTCACTTCTTTTATGAAAGGTATTGTGTTTAAGTATATATGTGAACAATTTGTTCCTAGATAAGCATGATGTTTTCTAATAGGCATAGTTTAAAAGATGTGTTTCCTTCTGAGATGTAGGAGACCAAGGGTGTCGTTAGAAGACCATGTACATTACCTAAAAAATATTAAAGAGATAGAGAGGCCTTGAGACACTCCAAGTGTTAAAAAAATTGGTTTATCAAGTGTTAGGTTATTAAGAAATTTGAATCATTCATAATTTGTTGAAAGCTTAACGGTTAAGATGTAGTCTGATTGATTCATATGTTGTTTTTTAATTAAATAATTAAGAGGCTATCAACAGTCACCCTTAAAATTACCCGACTCAAACACGAACAATTGTCAATCATAAACATGAGCTCGAAAATTAACAAAAATAAAATTGCATCACTTTCTCCAATCTAATTCCGTCTTGTTCTTTATTCATTTGAACCTTTTTAATTTGCTTTCATCCAACACCATTGCGGCTGAGATATATAATTTTTGATGAATCTTTTAGTATTCGTTGGTGTCCAAATAAACTACATCTTGGACACAAGGATCACATTTAAAACCTTTCTGTATGACCATGTCAGTTATTTGTCATAGTTTAGTTATACGTAAATGTGAATACATTCAAACAATAACTAAAACAATTTTTTTGGTCAAATTACAGGATGATAGTTATT
Source organism: Mikania micrantha (assembly GCA_009363875.1). Classification (NCBI taxonomy): domain Eukaryota; kingdom Viridiplantae; phylum Streptophyta; class Magnoliopsida; order Asterales; family Asteraceae; genus Mikania; species Mikania micrantha. The sequence continues at coordinate 71,284,485 of CM018696.1, forward strand.
AATTAAGCAATGGGTGTGATTTATTGACAAATTCATTACAAAAAGACTTTTATCTCTTAAATTATTGTATATAAGTCATTTTTAGATAGGTGTAATTGCCTCTTAGAAAGACATTAAGTTTTAAAAACAAGATATTAGGTTCAAATCTAAGCAAAAAGGAAATATTAAAGTGTAGTTTAGAAGTAGGAATAAAATAGTATGGTTATTAAAAAAATATATAGAAACAATATGTTTTCCCTATTTAATTATTTTTTTAATAAATTGATTATGGGATAAAAGAAAAATATATGAAATTAGGTAAGAACACTTATTATTTTATTTTCAAAAAATAAACTACAAATAATATGTAGAAATAAAAAATTCAAAATTACTGTTTATCTATTTTTTAATTCATATTAAAACGAAAAGTGTGAAATGAGAATTGGAATAGAAGAAAAAAGAAGCGTATGAGCTCAAATTCCGAGATTTTGTTTTCATGAAATAGTTTATTTAGTCTATAGGTATTTAATTAATTTAATTGCTTTCAAAACATTATTACTGGTTGCAACATTATTAATATTAAGTATGTATTTAATGTGCATTGATTTGAGAGTTTTATTATAGGGTGGTTCAAATTTGAAAATTAAAGTCAACTAAAATACAGCACATCAGCTCAGTGATTCAATGCAAATTTTAAAACTCTAGTATTTATTAATTCGGGGTGTTTGAATTGTGATATATTGCTAAGATAAAAATAATGTTTCACATAAATCTTACAGAAAATATTCACCTGTTATGATAAGATGTGGATTTATATAAAGTGGTGGTTGTATAAAAAAAAAGGGTTTTCAACTTCATTATTTTGTAACCAAACATTTATACATCGTTAAGTTATGGATGAGACCTCGTACACTAGGTATTTTGGTTACGTTGTGACCGTATATGCTCACCAAACAAGATAGTAAGACACAATATAAAGATAAAAATATGTATAAACTTTTAATTAAAATTTTCACATACATGATGATATATGGCTTTCATAATTTTTATTCTTAATCTCATGCAATATACAAGTATATATCATACTATATTATATTTGACTCAGCTTAGTTTTAATTAAAATTTATATTCAAATATAGATAAAAATAAATTCTATTAAAACTTATAGAAAACAAAAAAAAATTTTAAAATACACACATGAAAATTCATAACATACTACATAATAAAGTGTGAGATTTTTAAAGAATTTATCTATTCTAATAAATAAAAGTTTTTATAGACACTTGTCATATTCTTAGATTACCTAAATTTTGTTTTTAATTTCCTTCCTCTCTTGCCTATTAAATACATGTTTTGAATTAAGAAAAAAAAAGATTTTTTAATACATTAAAAATATATTAATATCAAAAAACACACTTTTAAAAAAACAAATTATTACAAAATATTAAATTTTCAAAAAGAAAATTAACACAAAAAAATTAAAGAAGCAAAATTTGAAAAACTATAGTGTTTAAAAAAAATAATATAATTGTTTTATATTAAAAAAAAATCGTCTTATATTGTTTAAATTTTTATGGATAATTATTTTTTACATTTTTTTAATCATCCCGTGTAATACACGGGGTACCAACCTAGTACTACATTATACAGAGAAGCAAATTTATCAAAATTCAATCGTCCGTTCAATAATGTATATTCATTTAATAACAACAACAAGGTGTATAAGTTTTTTAATTTTCTTTTACCTCTTCCGTCTAATAAAATAAATATTTTAATTTTAATCTTAATCATTTAATATATACGATAAAAATATGTCTCAAATTATTATTTCACAAGTCAAGACTAAAATTTTAATTTCAAAAACACGTATTTAAGGTGCAATGACATGATCAAAGTCTTAGCTGAAGAAATACACCGAGTAATAAGACAGACAAATATGTTGTTAAGACATGACTGCTCAAGGATAAGAAGACTTGAAATTTAAATAGTATTAACACTAAATTAAGTGTTATTTCGTTTCTTGTAAGTGTAGTACTCTGTATTTAATTATTTATGTGCTAGCTAGGTCGTTCATGTATGAGAAATAATTAGAATTTATATCACGTTAAACTAAAATTAAACGTTATATGCTAACGGTATTTTGAACATAGTTGTGGTAGAATTAAATAATAAAGATTTATTTCAAACCAAGTATTCAAAATGAATAGGCTACATCGAAGCCCTAACCATCGTTTAAGCATATTAACAAAAAAAGAAACTACCAAAAGTTGCTCATATATTATTACATTACTAGATTAGTATCCGTATGTTACACAGGTTGGTTTGAAAAATATAGTAAAAAATACTAATTAGTAATTAAAATTTAATAATTTTGTGTGATAAGATATGTTTTAAGTATAAGTAACAACCTTAAGTAATAAATAAAGTAATAACAGAAACAAAATAAAAAACAATATTACTTATAAACCTTTAAAATTTTATGGATACAACATCTTATGTTCTCATAAGATCGAAGGATCGTTGTTACAATCTTGTGATTCCATCTTTCAAAATTTAATGCTTGATATTATATAACCGAAAGATACTTTTTAGAATAAACCACTTTTCGCACAATTTGCATGACTCTTAAGTCTTAACCCATTTGACTTGTTCAATCAATTTGTTCATTGTAGTTTTTTTTTTACTTGCAAAATAATAATTAATAGTATCAGTTAGGTGTGAGTGATTTTACGTTTGCAATATGCATGATGCATTTTCATCAAATAAAATCTAAGACATAATCTTGACAAACAACATCAGTAACTAATATACGAAAACCACAAAATTAAGTAGAGTGTTATATATCAACACCTTTTGTAATTGCATTGGCCCGACAAGAACAAACTATGTGATTTTAGACAAATTTTATCGGCATAGATTGCGTTCTTTCTTGCCAAAGTCATTAAAACGCAGCGTCATCCTGGTGGTGGGATAAAGCTTAAAAACCATAAGGTCTTGGGTTCAAATCCCACAAGAGGGTTTATTAGAATAAGGAGTTACCTCTTGAATTGGCGAATTGATGGTGGATACATTTTTAGAATCATATTGCCAACAACGAGCACATCTTTAGAATCATGTTGTCATGTTTTTCTGATTCTGACTTAAGAAGATGAAGTTGCATTCATCGACCTACCAAATGTCAAATGATGATACATATATAAAAAATTGTTCTTGCTGAAATAATATAGCTTTCGTGATGAAATTCGGTACACTAGTTATTTAATTTATGAAAAAATTTAATATACGTCTAAATCCAAATGTCAATATTGATCACTATTTTCTTGATGACTTAGATGGAAAATGCACAATTTCAGGGTGTATGAAAAGAGTACCTTTAGACATATTAAAGTCTCATTTACATTATTCAAATTATAAGCTTCTTCTATATGTAGGAAATTATTATATCTTTTAACATAAGAAAACCCAATCTACCTGTCAAGAAACCAAATTTTGACCTTATAAATGGTCATACAATTAAATTGTAAATAAGTGCATAAAGGGTTGAAATTTATTATTACTTTTAATCATGCTAGCAAGTATGGAAAACAAACATAAACCTCAGTCCATTTTAAGATTGATTTTCAGGCATGTAGAATGGTTGTTAAACAAATCAAAAGAGCTTTCATGATTGTAACAATTAACATGCAAAAATGTAACTATCACTGCAATACTTTCCTTCTTTTAAATCCTTTAGTTTTAAAATTATCACACTCTAATTATCATAAAACAAACAAACATACGTACAGAGTAAAATCTCACTGATTAATCGTCATCATTACATATCAAATATCAAATTAGTTGTTTTATTTTGGGTATGCAAGATTCCTTTATTTTTTATTTCAACAAAAGGTATGAACTATTTGACTACAATCTCTTCACATCATGTAGCAAATCAAATGTTGCAATGTAAGAAACATGGTGCTTAAATTATTTCCATTCCCAAATTATTCGTCGTTAATTAGTTTAGTAAAAGCTAACTAATTAGTTTAGTACAATATTTTTATATAAGAAGTTACATTTTCAACTACTTATGTTTTATATAGAGTTATTATGTATTTCTGCTCGTCATTGTTAGCTAGTGTTCAAAAAGTCTCAAATTTGAATCGTATTCGAAACCTAAAACAAATCCGAGAATCATATATCCGTTTTTCTTATTCAGATTAGCTCGGATATCGATATGCAAAATCTTATTTATTCAAGTTATTTGAATGTAAAAATAAGGTTATTCAGGTTATACAGATTATATTTGCCTATTTCTAATATGGGTTGGATAAGGTTTTGGATATTGTTTTAAATTTAAAATTTCTAATACATATTGGTACATTCTGAATGTCTTGCTATTTTTTATAAATTATCGGTAAAAATATAATAATAAAGTAACATAATTATTTACTTTATATAAATAAAATGTTCAAACAAAAAAATCGTTAATTAACAAATAAAAAACAATAACAAAATAAAATAAAATAATTTAAAACATAAAATGCAACAATTAATACATATTGTTATTATATTATTATTGTTAAAAAAGCTCTCTCCAAGTCCAAACTGTCAAATTCATCTCTCTCTACCTCTTTGACTTGCAGCGTCCACATCCAAGTACTCTCTTCAAAAACCTTCAAACTGACAAAATCCATTTATGGGTTCTTCGATTCATATGATTTGAGATATGGGTCTTGTTCATATCATATGAATCAATCTTTATGCAATAATCTTTTATTCAATTTTTTATCCTTTTCCCCAAAAATGGACAGGAAAATCCTTCAATCCCAATACGTACAGCCTTATTTCCTCATTCCGCCACCACCTCCACCGCCGCCTCCGCCGTTTCAACGCACTGTCGGCGGAGATAATTCAGAAAACAATGTTAGTCCGAGTGTTCTGCTAATCATCATAATCCTTGCGATCATCTTTTTCATTTCTGGGTTACTTCATCTTCTTGTTAGATTCATTGTGAAACCATCAAACAGAGACCCTGATGAATTTGACAATGTGACTGCTCTTCAGGGTCAATTACAGCAACTGTTCACTCTCCATGATTCTGGTGTTGACCAATCTTTCATTGACACTCTTCCTGTGTTCATTTACAAATCAATAATTGGTGTGAAAACCCCTTTTGATTGTGCCGTTTGTTTATGTGAATTTGAAGGTGATGATAATTTAAGATTGTTGCCTAAATGTAGTCATGCTTTTCATATGGATTGTATTGACACCTGGCTGTTGTCTCACTCTACTTGCCCTCTTTGTAGAAGCAATTTGCTTTCTGATTACTCTCCAAACACTTGTTGCTCACCAATTGTGTTTGTTCTTGAATCTGGTAGTGGTGAGAGTTCTAGAGAGATTGTAAATGAGCCCACGAGTCAAAGGGTTGATTCACAATTTAGTGTTGATGTTCATCTTGATGAAGAAATTGATCCAAATCCTTCGAATTCAGGCCAAAATGAGTTGAAGGAAGAGGAGAATAAAGAGAAAGTTGTGACAGTTAAGCTTGGGAAATTCAAGAATGTGGATGACGGGGGTGAGGGTGGTGATGAAAAGAGTAAGATTGATGGTAGGAGATGTTTTTCAATGGGTTCATTTGAGTATGTGATGGATGATAACACATCATTGCAAGTACCAATTAGGGCCCAAATCAAGAAACAAGCTTACAAGAAGTCAAATCTCCCAATCACCCCTGGTCACAGGCCAGCAATGTCGGAATGTGGCGGCAGTTCAAGACGGATTGAAGCATTTAAAACCGTTAATGGCGGAAATAGTGGCTGCAGTGTCAGGAGGGAGAGCTTTTCAGTGTCCAAGATTTGGCTTAGAGGGAAGAAAGAAAAGCCCAATTCAACAGTGGCTGAAATTGAGCCACCACCAACCGGGTCATTCTCATTACAGTTTTTGCTTCGGCAAAATGTCACCGGAGACGAATCAAAGGCTTCTGAGATGGGTTGTGATGATCAAGAAACACAGATTTGTAACAATCTTGATCAACAAGGAACATCAAATCCGCCATCTTTTGCCAAAAGGAGCTTGCTTTGGCTTATGGGCAGGCAGAAAAACAAGATTGTTCATTCATCTTTGTCCACAAATCTTTGAAAATTTTTGGCCCAAGATATGTTGCTATCTTTCTGTTAGATGATTAAAGGGGCTTTTTTGTTCTTAAAGATTCTTATGACTACAAAGGAATTCAAGATTTGATCACATTGAAGAAGGCTCAATGCAAAGTTTCTGTATTTTCATGATTAGTCTATTCTTTTGTTTTGTCCTTGTTGAGATCCAAAAACCATGTGGTGATTTAACTAAATCATCTTGTTTTGTTAACAAAAAAAATATTTTTTAAACTTTTATCCATACGGCTATCATGACTGTTTATTCAAGAAATTAGCTAATTTGTTAGTAAATTTTATTTTATTTTATTTTTTATTATTATTATTATTATTATTATTATTATTATTATTATTATTATTATTATTATTATTATTATTATTATTATTATTATTATTTGTTAATATGGGGCGTGTTCAAACGATTCAAACGGGTAATTGTGATGAAATTTGCAAACTTGGTAGGTTGATGAAGATAGATTATGTTTTTTTTCAAAGAGAGGTAGTTAGGTACATTTGAATATTCAAGCATATTAAGATTTTTTGTTGAGTAGGTTTGAGCATTGAATATTGTAAGATATATGATAACGACTCATACTTGAGAATGATTTTGACACAAAAGTTTATAAAAGCCGTATTAGTTTGCAAATCTTAAAACAATCATAGAGCTTTCACCATTTTTTATTAATTAAACAAGTTAATTATATAAACAATTTCTATAATTTGAACAACTTGCAGATTTGATTCTTTAAGATTTAAAAATTACAAAACTAGTCTAAAATTAGTTAAAAACTTGCATAAAAGGTCTCTGAGGTGTGGTTAAATTATACGTTTGGTCCTAAGAGTAGAAAAATACAAACTTTGTCCAAACATTTATAAGAGAACTATATAAATAGTCCATATGATTTCACTATATTACATGTTTGATTTCCATATTAAATTACCATTATTTTTTGGGTTAACCTTAAATTTAATTGTTTTTATTTTTATTTTTTGAATATTTGTTTTCCTTCACATGCATTAAATTTGAGATTACTTAACCTTAAGAAATAATAATAATAATCTTGAAACGGATGATGTGCATGCAAGAAAAAAAATATTCATAAAAATAATTAAATTTGAGGTTACTTAATCCTAAAAAGCAATGATAATTTGATCTAAGTTTGTAAATTTAAATTTGGAATTTGATCAACTACATGGACCATTTATGTAACTATCTAACAAATGTTATACCAAGTTTGCAATTTTTAACCTTCAAGGAACCGGTGGAGTAGTAAAGTGGATGAGAGAAAACCTAGAAGTCTCATGTTCAATTTCTACCTTGAGGTGATTTCGTTAGAGGACACCGACCCGGTTGATTGCGACCACGCTTTACCCATTCCTCCCGGTTAGTCGGGTATTGGAGGGACCCGGTTTATCACGTAAGCGGGTTCTCACGGTTATAAAAAAAAGTTTGCAAATTTTAAATTATGGAACCTAATTTGTAATTTGAAATCATGGATTATTTATGTCATTAAATTGATTAAAAAAATTATATTGATTATATAATGTGGATTATGATATGATGGGCATGTGTCGATGAGGGGCATGTGTGGTCATAATAGACCAGCCAAGTGCTATGCGGGAATTATGGAGCACATAATTTGGGGAAACAAATGCTAGGGCTTACCTAAACAACATTAACTGCAATCACGAGGGGTTGCTTCTTGTCCAATCTCGATATTAATGTCTCCCTAGCTTCATTTTCTAGAAAATTATTTTATATAAAAATAATAACATCAAAACATATAAGTACAAAATAACCTAGAATATGCAAAACACTATAAAATGTGACCAAAGAAATTCAGTTTCTAAACTTTTACATATTTCTCTCTCCTAACTAGTAAAATTACATATTTTCGCAAATCATACTTTAAAGCATTGTACATTATACATTGAAAATTTGTACATTCGTGAAATATGTAATTTTTCAAGTTCAGAATGAGAAATATGTAATTCTGACATAGAATAATTAATAATTATACACGTTTAAGTTTTGGATCTAAAGTCTAAGTACTTCAAAAATTTTAAATATATATATATATATATACACACTTTTTGCTTATAAAAAAGGGAAAATTCCCAAAAAGGCCACGCCCATACACGTTTTTCCCAAAATGGCCACCGCTATGGGCGCCGACGCCCATGGCTCTCCGGGCGCCGCCCACCTCTGTCGACCAATACGGTATTGCCACGTGTCCTCTAGAGGCGCCCACGCCCATAAAAATGCTTCGACGCCCGGAAAAAAAACACCCCGGTCACGGGCGGCGGGCCCACTCTGACACGCGTGTTACGGGCGTCCCGCCCATAGTCAATTTTTTTTTTTCATTTTGTAGGCGTCGGCGACCAAGAGAACCGAACCACATTGTGGGCGCCCGAACCTCGCTACGGGCGTCCCGAACCTAAATACGGGCGTCCCGCCCTTTTTTTCGAAATTTTAAGCGGGAACCCACTACGGGCGTCCCGCCCATTATGAAAATTCCACTACGGGCGTCCCGCCCACTAACACGATTTTTTAAAAAAAAAAAAAAATTTCCCCACTTTACCTCATTACGGGCGTCCCGCCCATATACTATTTTCCACTACGGGCGTCCCGCCCAATAACTCGATTTTTTTATAAAAAAAAAAATTTTTTTGCCTATAAAAATCAATTTTTGTTAAAGTTTTTCACATTTATCAAAAAGACACAACTTACAAATTTCGTAAAATGGATAAACAATATTCTTCTCAACCCGTTGAGAAACCCTCGAAATGGATTCTTTCAAAATGGAGACGTCCCAATTTTCAAAACGAGACTTCACCAGATAATGTTAATGAAATGCAAGGCGAAGGAAGTCGCTCTAACGAGACGAAGCAGCCACAACAGATTAAAAAACGTAAATGGGCTATTCCAGATGACGAGTCAGAGAAATGGTCTAAAGATGTTATTGAATTTTTTAACAACGGAGATTCTCCATTTTGTTACTCTGCTGTTTTTTTTAATTCTGAAAAGCTTGATAAACGTTTTTGGGGAACGTTGTTAGGCTATTGTAATAATGGTTATCTAACACCAAATGTAAGGATACATATTTTAAATTTATTTAATTTATTTAATTTATTTAATAATTTATATATTAATTTATTTGTACAGCATATTGAAGGTTGGGCTGGAAGATTAATCAACTGGAGAAGCAGAGAAGTTCAACAGGGTCGAACGTTAAATTTGCGTTGGACAATTTTACCACCATCCTTTGTTGACAGTCTTTTAGACTCATGCAACAAAAACGCAATAAAATTTGCTAATGGAAAAGTTTCTCCTTTTCCTTCTTTTTTAGACATTGATTACGTTTATTTTCCGTTATGTTTTGGTTCTCAAGATTGGTCATTAATCATGATTGATTTGAATTCTTTGGATCTTATTATGTATAACCACAAATGTATATCTGGTGATAGATACAGAGAGCGTATTCATCCAATTTTGAAGAAGATAGCAGTATATTTTACGGCGTTGTTGGTGAACATTCGTTACTGGAAAGTTAAACGACGTCAAGAAAGCAATATTACATACGGAGCTAATGATGATTACATAAGACCCGAAAATGAAACATACGGCAACGAGGCTTTATACGTTTGTATGTTAATGGAACATTTAGTTACCGGAAAACCATTAGACTTAGCTGATGGATTCAAAAAATGTTGTACGAATTATCGACTATTCATGGCCGAGCAAATTTATTTTTGGCGTTGTTTGCCTCGACCATGTAATGTATAACAAATTGTAATATTATATTTTTATTAATTGTTTGTTGTGTATAAGTAAGTTAAATAATTATAAACACACCCAAATTTAAACTTTAAATAAATACTTAAAAACATAGATTAAATTAAAAAAATACATCATAATTTTCTCTAATCTGAATAACTATCGTTTTCATCTTCCCATGGGTTATGACAAGAATATGAAATCTCATACTCGTCCTGCCATGGATCACGAGGCACGTATTCGTCCTCTGGTCGGTTTTCGTATTGCAAATGAAGATAATCTTGTGCAGGAAGGACATAGTCTTCATCTGGATCGTAGATATCTTCAGAACCTTCGTTTTCGTCAGCAACATTTGTTGGCAAAAACGTATCAAACGCCCAGTTCCAGAAGCGTTCTTCTTCATCTACACGGTTCTCTTCTTGTTTGTCGTTGTTTGGGTTTTCTAATTTGTTTTCATCTTCCTGTTGTTCAACCAAGTTTGTTGTATCTTCAGCTTCTTTGTTTGTTGTGTTATCGGGCTTTAACGAATGGGACATTTTTTGTTTGTGGATTAAACTAGCAATTGTAATATCATTTATATGCCATTTATATGCCTTTATGGTCGTCCCGCCCGGAGCCACAATTTTATGTGGGCGCCACGCCCGTATACATGTTTTTTAAAATTTTTTTAACTTTTTTTTTTACACCCATTGTGGGCGTCAAGCCCGGAGCCGCTATATTATGTGGGTGCCACGCCCGTGTACGTTTTTTTTTAGATTTTTTAATTTTTTTTTTTGTTTTACACCCATTGTGGGCGTCACGCCCGTAACCGGTAATTTATGTGGGCGCCACGCCCGTATACGGTTTTTTTTTTAAATTTTTAAATTTTTTTTTTTTACTCCCATTGTGGGCGTCACGCCCGTATCCGTATTCCCATTGTGGGCGCCACGCCCGTATACCGTATTATTAAAAAAAAAAAATTTTTTTTATTTAAATTATACCCATTTGTTAGTGGGCGCCCGGCCCGGTTAGAGAGTGCTTTGTGGGCGCGCCGCCCACCTATTTCCCGCCAAAAAAAAAAAGCCATTTTCCCTCCAATTTTTTATCTTTTATACCGAAATTTGGGACCACTTATACACTTTGTCGGGCAAATTCGGTCGGGTTTGGAGCAGCTAGTGGAAAACTTGTCGGGTTGGAGCAACTTTGTCGGGTTTCGAGCACCGGGTTGAAGAGTTGTCGGGTTTGGAGCACCGGGTCAAAACCGTTTCGAGTTTGGAGCACCGGGTCGAAAACGTTTCGGGTTTGGAGCGTCGGGTCGAAAACGTGTCGGGTTTGGAGCACCGGGTCGAAAACGTGTGGGTTTTAGAGCTGACTATAAGTGACAAGAATATATTAGAATTTTGTGAGTTTTTTCTTCTTTTAAGAATATATTACCATTTTGTCCAAATGTTTATTTTTTTTTATTTTTCAAATAAATATAGGCGCCTCTCATGTTGTATTTACTTATTCTATAACTATACCTAGGAGACAGGAATTTTCTTTTCTAATTTGCACAAATAATATTTAATTTTTACTAACTTTATACCATATTTAATAGGCGGCTGAATGCAAAATGCGAGTTTCATGGAGAAACGTTGAGTTAGTTAAAACAATTATCTCAAGAAACGAGAACAGATTAAATTTATGGAGACAACAATGCTTCGGACCATGGTTAGATGTGAAAAGCACACAACAAGATGGTCAATTAATTCACTCCATTCTGAAACTTCAACAAAATTTTAATATTGAACCAGAGTTTGACGGGATATATTATATTTTCAAAAACAATTTACCACCGTTACGTTTCGGACCCCGCGAATTTTGTGTTATTACCGGATTTTCATTTGGTGATAACACAAATAAAAATAAAGGAAGTTGTGCCTTTATTAACCGCGTCCTGTCCGACAATATTATTATTCCGTTTTCCGTAGACGGTTTAAAGTCGTTTTTGCAAGAAAACGAAAATAAATTTGATGACGCCGACATAGTGCGTCTATCATTGTTGTTGCTGTTATACTCTCTATTTATGGGAGTTGAAAATGACAAAAGAGTAGAGAAAGAACACCTAATGCTTGTAGACGACTTTCAAGCATGGAACGAATTTAACTGGGGTTCATATCTGTGGGGTCGGACATACCCGAGTTTATTAGATGTTCTTACGAAAAAAAAGATTGAACCGGGAAAAAAGTTGAATTATTCCATGACCGGTTTCATTTGGGCTTTTAAGGTACATTTTTTTTTTACTTGAGTTAAATTTTAAAAATATTTTGTTGTAATTTGGGCCTAATTTTTTTAACAGATTTGGATATACGAATCTTTCCCTTATATGAAAAAAGTTTGTACTTATTCTGAGGCCATACCACGTGCAATTGGATGGCAAAAGCTGAAAAAAAATAAATTGTCAACATTTGACAAAATTCTTAAGTTATCAAACCAGGTTTGATTATTATTAATTATATCCATTTATAACTAATATTTATAACCGATACTTGTTTAACTTATATTTTTTTTAATAATACAGCCAGAATTTTTACCAATAACCGTTCTACCCACACCTGAAGAGTTTAATATGCAGTGGCTTAATGATAGTTTCGCTTACATTGGTCAGATGTTTCAGTTGAAACTAAAATTTGATACACCTCAACAAATGAGCATGGGTTTCGAAAATCCACCCCAAATGAGCATGGGTTTTGAGAATCCACCCCAAATGAGCATGGGTTTTGAGATTCCACCCCAAATGAGCATGGGTTTTCAGAACCCACCCCAAATGAGCATGGGTTTTCAGAACCCACCCCAAATGAGCATGGGTTTTCAGAATCCACCCCAAATGAGCATGCCTCCACCCCAAATGAACATGCCCCCACCTCAAATGCCTTCTATGGACGGGTATAAGCCGGCTCAAGACGATTTTTTTGGAGACATATACTTTGATGAAAATAATGAAATAAACTATTCGTTTGGAAGAACCAATGACGGTTCAAGTTCCGGCACCGGTAATTTAAACCAAGTTTTGGAAAAACTTGATTTAGTTATTAAGTCTCATGATACGCATCATCAGTATTATCAGGTATCAAATATAATTTAACTTCCTACGTAATATTTTTTTATATTGTAAAGTTATTTAAATAAATTTTAATACGTTTATTATTTTACACAGGGATATCTGAATGACAACATCAACCCATTCATTTCAAGGATGGATGTAATTTTTTATTACGGAGAAAATTATTGCAAGCTAATTTAATAATTAAAATGTATGTATTTTTTTTTAATTTTTTTATTAAATGCAGAGATTTGCCTCGGGGAGTGAAAGTAAAGAAAAAGTGGTGGTAGAAGATGATGATGATGATGATGTTGCAAATGATGTGGAAATGTCTAAATTTAAAACCCCGTTATCACATATGCTTAGCTCGTGCAAAGACAAGGTCTATTTTGTAAATTTCTTGTATTTAATTTCTCTCTATCTTATTACACTTTATAAATTTGCAGTTCACCTCAATAAAGGGACGGGGAAGAAGAATAAAGAAAAAATCAAAGCTGTTAAAGTCACCATTTCAAGAATTTGATTCTACACCTCGTGATAAAGAGGAAGAATTTTCTGAACAGTTAATTAATAACTTGATTGGTCGAAAAAACTATTGGGTATACACAGAATATCATCCCAATGTAGCTATGGATTCTGATTTTTGGAAAAAAGCAACCACTGGTTGGTTTGATACGCCAGTAAGTGTTGTTATACATTTAATTTTTAAATACTAATTAATTTATAATTTAATAATTAATCTAACTTATTTTTTTATAGCATATGTCCTGCTGGATTAACAAGTTATTATTGGAAAGAGATCCGGAGGCTGATTGGACCATTTTACCATCGTTTTTCTTGTCTTCGGTTAAGATGTTTAGAACGTGGTTTCATGATCTCGCAAGTGGTCAAATGTGGCCATTTCCGGCTATCGAACATGTTGATATTGTAAGTCTCAAACCTTATAAGTTGTGGTTCCTATTTATACATTATAATAACTAATGTTTAATTACCATACAGTTTTATGTACCGGTAAATATGGATAATCAACATTGGTGTCTTGCGGTCATAGACATTCCGAAGTGGTCAATGACTGTATATGATAGGTGATTATGAAATATATTTAAATTAATAATAATAGTATTTCTTATTTTTTTCTTTTTGTTAAAATTCTAAATAACTTTTTATTGTTATAGTTATCCTGAAATTTGCTCGGCCGAAAGATCCGATATGTTAAACTTTCTGGATTATATGTTTACCACATGGTTGGCCTATAATAACTACGATATGGGACCTACTTTTCGGTATCCTCCATTTGAGCGAAGCTATCCGATTTCGGTTCCACATCAAAGTGGATCAGTAGGCGACTGTGGAGTTTGGGTTTGCATATTTTACAGAGACTGACTTCTAATGAAGAATTGTACATTTCTAACGAAGACACCGCTAAAACGGCAAGAGAATTTCGTTGGAATTTTTGTAAACTGATGTACGAGAAAAAATTTAGGGTGCATATAACAAAGAGTGTTTAAACAAGAAATGTGTAAACGTTGTAATTATTAATATATTGTCATTTTTGTTTCGTTCTTTTTTATTATTGTTAATATAGAACCCTTTTTTTTTTTTTTACTTGAAATATACCCATAGTGGGCGCCCAGCCCACATCCAAGTTCACACAGTGGGCGCGCCGCCCACATCCGTTTTTTTTTTTTTTTTTTTTTTTTTTTTTTTTTTTTTTTTTTTTTTTTACTTGAAAATACACACATAGTGGGCGCCCAGCCCACATCCAAGTTCACACAGTGGGCGCGCCGCCCACATCCGTTTTTTTTTTTTTTTTTTTTTTTTTTTTTTTTTTTTTTTTACTTGAAATATACCCATAGTGGGCGCCCAGCCCACATCCAAGTTCACACAGTGGGCGCGCCGCCCACATCCGTTTTTTTTTTTTTTTTTTTTTTTTTTTTTTTTTTTTTTTTTTTTTTTTTACTTGAAATATACCCATAGTGGGCGCCCGCCCACATCCAAGTTCACACAGTGGGCGCGCCGCCCACATCCGTTTTTTTTTTTTTTTTTTTTTTTTTTTTTTTACTTGAAATATACCCATAGTGGGCGCCCAGCCCACATCCAAGATCCAGTGGGCGCGCCGCCCACATCCTTTTTTTTTTTTTTTTTTTTTTTTTTTTTTTTTTTTACTTGAAATATACCCATAGTGGGCGCCCAGCCCACATCCAATATCACATAGTGGGCGCGCCGCCCACATCCGTTTCTTTTTAATTTTTTTTTTTTTTCATTTCTTGCCTATAAATAGTTTGAAAGAAAAATTTTATTTTGCATTCCTACACATTTGGTTAAACATGTTTAACTTACTAAAGTTTTTGGGGCTTAGCAACTATTTTATAAAATGTTTTATAAAACAGACAAATTGCAATTCTTATTGAGTTAAAACCACTTAGTTTTAATTCTTATTGAATTAAAACCACTTATATATATATATATATTTTTAATTATTTTTTATATAAAACTTTTTTGCCCGTAACGGGCGATGGGTTTTAAAAAATTCCAACATGGGTTTGTGTGTAATACTATTTACACAATACTTAACGAGACGTAAATTGACTAATTTAACGTAAATTTAGTGGTGCCGAAATTTCGTCCTCGCACTCCTATAGCTAATCAGAAGCTAAATCGCGTGACTACTCAGGAAAAATGTTGGTGGTGCCGCTCAAGTTTGTATAACTAGTTTGTACAAATTATTATTATGATGTAATTTTACATTTTTTTGTAACTTTTTGATTATTGTAATATGATCGTTTGTACAAATTTATTGATAATATTATGTTAATTTTTAATTAATGAGAAATAATAAGTGCTAATAATATCTTGACTACTATATTTAAAATTCATTCAAATCGTAACAGTAATTATTTTGGCCACTTGTCCCTACTAAGAAATCACGAAAATTACCTGCGTCAACGTACTTTGTTGTTTCCTTATTTTTTCCATAAACTTTAGATGATGACGGAACTTGTGATGCCAATGGAGTTTTGCATTGATGACGCATATGTCCATTATGATGACATCTTGAACATATTGTTGGGCCTGTTTCTTCACCTCGAGATGGAATACGTTTATTTTCTCGTGGACGACCGGCTTGCCTTCGATCCATTTGAGGGGTTTCTAAAAATTCAATATCTTCTTCTACTTCCCATTCACATTCATCTGGAACCGTATTTACAGACTCAGCGTATGTGGCAACGTGAACCTCGTTTTTGAACCAGTCCATCGCCCAATGGGTACAATCATATTGTTTCAAAAAAACAGATACAGCTATCACATGACCACATGGCAAACCAGATAACTGCCATTTGCGACAACCACATTTTTTGTTGAAAACATCAACGATACATCGGTGAATTCCGTCGTCAACGTTAAAATGATACTCATCAACACCCCTTACTGTCCAAGTTTTGGATTTTTGTATTCTTTTGGATATTTTGTTTTCAGCCCACTTGGTTAAGTGATGGGCATTTTTTGCTGTTAGATAAAAAATATTTAATTATTACGAAATTTAAAAAAAAAATTAAATAAATTATAATCAACCATTTCTAATATAATACTTACCACCAAGTTGTCGTCGTTCAAAAAACCATTTCTGTACCAATGAAACAAAAAAATCAATTAGTTTTGTGATTGGTAATTTTCTCGCGTTTCGAGACAATGCATTAATAGACTCTGCACTGTTCGAAGTCATTATGTTGAACCGTTGTACAGGGCAGTGCGACCGTGCCCATTTATGAAACCCAACTCTTGTTAGTGTCTCTCTAATTGCCGGCCGCATAGCACATAACGCATTGTAGTTAGTTTCAAAGTCACTGATTGTGTACGCTTTACAGGTTGCCCACCATAAGCTTTCTTGCGCTTTACCCTTTAAACGTAAATTAACCATTAAATGTCGGCAACAAAGACCATGATATGCGAGCGGGTACACTGTTCTGATTGCCAAATCAATAGAAGACGCTCTGTCAGAAATAATAGCAAGTTCTGGATGATCCGCTATGCCATCTTTTAGTTTAGACAAAAACCAGGTCCAGGCATCACCGCTTTCAGTTTTCCCGACACCGAATGCAATTGGTAAAATTTGGTTATTTCCGTCCATACCAACTGCAAGAAACATGGTGCCTTTAAAAGTACCTTTCAGATGTGCCCCGTCTATTATTATGATAGGCCGCATACAATTAACAAAACTTCGGACCTGCAGTTAATATAAAAATAAAATATCCAACTTTTACGTTAGTGGATCGATTATATCTTCAAAATAAATAACTTACAGCTGCACCAATAGCAATAAAAACCATTTCAAAACGGTTAAACTCGTCCCTCAGAATGTGAGTAATTGTTCCAGGGTTAGCTAACTCAAGATTGTGACAGTATGCAGGGAGTTTGACAAAAGCCTCCTCGGCTGATCCGGACAAAAGTTGTTCTGCATAATGTTTTCCTCGCCATGCCTGTTTGTAAGATATATTAACCTTAAACCTTTGATTTATGTCCTTCACGATTTCTTTTCCCCGATAAACACGTCCACAGTCGGTAAGTTGATCTTTTATGATATGACCGATAACTTTTTTATTTGCATTTCTAATATTAGGATACGTCTGCGTTCTTGAACATGTGTGCTCGTTTTTAAAAGAAGTGACATGAAAAGCATTAGTATCCTTATAAGTAGAAGCTCTTAATACCCACTCACAGTTATCACCACAACATTTCACAACAAACCTTTCTTTTGATGACTTTTGCACTTTGAATTCAAAACACTCATTTAAAGCCATCATTGATACTTCTAACTTTAATTCTTCTTTATCTTTAAAAACTTTGTTAACAATTGGATGTGTAGATGATAATAAAACATTGGAAATGTTTGTTTCGTAATTTTGAAAGGTTTCGTTGTTATCAATATACTGGTTGTTTGTGTCAAAATTATTAGGCTCATTACTAAAATCATTCATGTGGTTAAATGGAATGTTTAAATCCGGAACAACATCTTTTTTTTTAGAATTAGAACCATGTGATGAGTCTTTTTTCCCAAGAGGTAGACGAACCGTAAAAGAGTCAACTACATAAAGATAACATATGTCTGTATGATTTTTCTCTAAAATTTTTAAAAACACAGACATATCGTTGTCATCGTATATGTCAACGGGATACACGTATGTTGAAAACTTATAAGATAAACGTCTTATATGTTGAATATTAAAACGAACCGAAATCAAATCAGTCAGCTCACCGTAGCTGACTTTAGAAGAAAAATATAAACCACGACGAATACAATCAACTGGAACATAATCGTATGTACCATCTTTATGTTCCCAGTTACCACCCATACAAACTACAACGTTGAACTCCATACTTTAAAAAGGTAAAAAACGAAATTTTGACGAAATTTGTAAGGGGAGTTGTGTCTGTTTGAAAATGGATTTTTATAGGCAAAAAAATTTTTTTTTTATAAAAAAATCGAGTTAATGGGCGGGACGCCCGTAGTCGAAAATAGTATATGGGCGGGACGCCCGTAATGAGGTAAAGTGGGAAAAAAATTTTTTGATTAATTTTGAAAAACTTTAACAAAAATTGATTTTTATAGGCAAAAAAATTTTTTTTTTTATAAAAAAATCGAGTTATTGGGCGGGACGCCCGTAGTGGAAAATAGTATATGGGCGGGACGCCCGTAATGAGGTAAAGTGGGAAAAAAAATTTTTTTTTTTTAAAAAATCGTGTTAGTGGGCGGGACGCCCGTAGTGGAATTTTCATAATGGGCGGGACGCCCGTAGTGGGTTCCCGCTTAAAATTTCGAAAAAAAAGGGCGGGACGCCCGTATTTAGGTTCGGGACGCCCGTAGCTAGGTTCGGGCGCCCACAATGTGGTTCGGTTCTCTTGGTCGCCGACGCCTACAAAAAAATAAAAAAAAAAATTGACTATGGGCGGGACGCCCATAACACGCGTGTCAGAGTGGGCCCGCCGCCCGTGACCGGGGTGTTTTTTTTACGGGCGTCGGAGCATTTTTATGGGCGTGGGCGCCCCTAGAGGACACGTGGCGAACCCGAATTGGTCGAGAGAGGTGGGCGGCGCCCGGATAGCCATGGGCGTCGGCGCCCATGGCGGTGGCCATTTTGGGAAATTTGGTTATGGGCGTGGCCAAATAGGGAATTTTCCCTATAAAAAAATCTATATTTGAATTATCTATAATAATAATAGTAATAAAATAATAATAAAAAACTCTTTTAAACCCTACCATGTGTACGACATATGAGGGTCCTCATATCAGTTGGGTTTAGTTTATTTAAAAAAATATAGCCCCTCTCCTTATTGAGACATTTCTCTTTCCAAACATGATATCACTCTCATGTTGTTAATGTTCCTTTGATGAAGAGAATCTACTCATTTATAACTTAGTGGTAACCAGATTAAGGGTCCTCCTTCTATTGGATCTTATCAAGATTTGTTTTATACAGCCCATAAAGACCTATATAGCCCATATACGTTTAATCAAACTGACAAAAGTTTTGATCCTAACGACTCACTTTCATAAATAGACTAAAAACACTATCTGTATGTTTAAAACATTATAGATTGATGTTTAAATGTAAAACATCATTTATGAAATGTTAAAACATCTTGTTTAAACTAAAACACAACGTATAAACTAAGAGCACAATGCATAGATTTAAAACACACACAAATAGAAAAATTAACAAGATAAAACGTATAGACTAAAACACATATATAGAATGAAAAACAAAACAATTATAGTTTAATTACATAAGCCATATTTGTGCAAATACCACCAATTAAATTCTTTTAAAGTAATTTCATTGACTTAGATTGTGTTATATGTCTTTTCATTCAACCGAAACACTTTCATAAATAGACAAAAACCATTACCACGGACTTAAGTGTAAAACATCATGTGTAAAATGTTAAACATCTTGTTCAGACTAAAAACAAAATGTATAAATCGAAAACATGTACCATACACAATTTTAAAACAACATACAAATAGAAAAATTAACAACATAAAATGTATAAACTAGAAACATCACATAAACCAAATCTTTACAAACACCACCAATCGAATTTTTTAAAAACACTTTTAGTCACATAGATTACCTTGTGTGTTAACCGGAACAGTTTAATGAATTAATAACATCATCTATAGACTTTAAATGACATAGATTGATGTTTAATTGTAAAACATCACGTGTAAAATGTTTAAACAACTTATTCAGACTAATTACAAAATGTATAAACTAAAAATATCTTACACAAATTTAAATGAACGTACAAATAGAAAAATGAACAACATAAAATGTACAAACTAAAAATAATATGTCCTGAATAAAAACAACACAATATTATGTGTTTAAATATGTTTATAAAACACCAAAAAAGCTCTGTTTTATGAACATTTGAATATAATTAACACCTGAAAAATATTATAAAAATGCACAGTTTTATGAAAATTAGAAAAAAACATCAAAAGGATGTCCATTTTCATAAACATCTGGAAAAACTATATAAAATGCCTGATATCACACACCAAATTCATGTTTTTCTATATAACAATATTATACTACTTAAAAAGATTGAAAAATACTCAATTTTAAGGTGATTTTTTTTTTAAAACAACAATGACGTAAAAAAAAAGGCAAATACCTTTTTAAAAGTAGAAAAAATTGCATTTAACTTGAATGTGGATATGAATCGATCAAGGCAATCAATTAAATAACATATAACAAACAAACTTACCCAATATATTCTCACTTTTTAGTAGGGTATGGGAAGAAGGATAGATACAAACCTTACCCCTATCCCAGTTGGGACAGAGAAGCCTCCGGCTCAAACTTGTCGTTTGAAGTTGATCATCCCAACATTTTTAACATTATTTTTACAAAATAAGTAAAATACGTTAAAATTAGTGCAATTTTACTTTGGCCTTCGAAGTCCCACACATATATACATTATATGTGTTCCCCGCAAATGAGACGTAATTAAATAACATATATCATCACATAATTGCATGTTTTTTCTTATAAAATATTGGCCATAGATGACCCATTAAGGCACTGAAAAAGTTAATCAAGGAAAGATGCCATTTTTCATCGCTTTCCTTTGCTGACCACACCATGAATCAACCATACTTGTTTCGTAGAAAAAGCTATTACTAATTTCTTCTTTGTTGTACTGAAATTTCTTAGAAACACCACCATTAATAATCTAATGAATACACAAAATCTTCATTATAGTCTTTCAAACTATGATATATATATATATATATATATATATAGGGAAAGTAACATAAGACAGTGAAATTAAATGATCAAAACAATGGAAATCCGATCTGGTTGGGGGATCTTTGAGCTTCTCCACCTGTCCTTCAAAACCATAAAAGGGAACAGGAAGCTGCTGCTGCTTCCGGTTCTAGCTTATATTTACTTAATCGAACCGGTGGTTAAAAATTTGACATCACGATTGACAGAACGCTTGCCATTGTTTCAAGATCTTGGCAACAATATGCATCAAACTGGTTCTAGTAGTCCTGTGATCAGGTCTGTCAATGAGGTCCTTGTGGTTCACACCTTTATTATGAACTTCTGTTCAATTACCCCTCTACTGTTCTTGCATGCCACTGCTTCTTCTTCTGCTTCTTCATCTCAGGCTTCCACCTCAAAAATCATAGACCTGAAAGAAATGATCTTGAAAATGGGTCAATCAAGTAAAAAGGTTGCACTAACTAGTTTTTACTTGTATGTATTCATTATGGGTCCAATCTATGTATGGTCTTTTTGTATGGGCATAACTTCAAATTTGGCTGAATCTACATGGACAGATATGTTCCATGCAGTTTTTCTTTTGTTAATCCCAGTTTATGAGTTATATGCTTGTGCAATTGGAATGATGAGTCTGGTGGTTTCGGTTTTGGATGATGTTGGTGGGTTGAATGCAGTTGTTAGAGCTAGAAAGCTGATGAAAGGAAAGGAATTGCAAGCTTCTCTGATGATGATGTTCTTTGCTCTTGCTTTAGGTCTCGTTCATTCGATCACAAATGGCATTTCAAGTCGCGATATTGGAAATGGTCGCGATTGGATCTTTCGATCCATTTGATTAACGGGCTGCGCTCCATGTTGAAACTCTTTGTGTTTGTGTTGTTTACTGTATTCTATGTTGAACGAAAAGAGAAGGAAGTTAAAGGCTTTTAAATAGGTTCCTATTGTTGTTGGTGAAGTTTAGTGTTGATATTTTAAGGTTTCCATTAATACTTATATGATTTGATGCTTTTAGTTATACATGTTTATTATGTGCAAGACTAGTACTCCCATCCATTGGTTTTATAGAGTAAATATAATCATTTTGTATTTTTCAGTAAATATATTGAATCATGTATAAATACTCTACTTATTACATTTTTACGTAACATCACAACTCTTCAGGAAATTTAGCTAATTGTTAGAGTTAAACTTGTTAACAAAAATTTACATCTTTTCGATTGCAAAAGAGAAGTAGTTGAGACATTATAACGATAAAGATCGGTCATGCGTACAAGTTAACGAATAAATGTTTAATTGAAGTTTTAACCATGAATGTTTGATGATTGGAATATGTTCATCAATTTAGAGCATCAACTATTAATATTGGAAGATCAACCTTAAATGTGTTTTGCACTTGTCATTTCTAAAGGTGTCTTTGTAAAAGTGCTTTCTCTAGCTTACCTATGCCTAAGGTTAATAAGTGGTCTCTTTTCACCTAGCATGATATCTTACATAGTTCAAGTCAAAATCTTATCTCAACCATAATCAAAAAACCAAGATTCGAATAGACCAAGAACAAGATCAAAGAACAAATACGTATGCTTTGAATCTAATAAATATGATCGATCTATAGTTTACAGACAACCATGGTTGGTTTATATAACATAACCACAGTTACAAAGATTACTTCTTGACATATAATACCTCTATACATATTACATGTTACATAATAAACACAAAACATACTTTAGACTAATTGCATAAACCACCCTCTAACTTTCTAACTGGGTTGGCAATTACTAGGGCCAACAGTCAAGTCAATCGATGGGTACGAGAACCCTTTTGGTCTCATTTTCAATCTAACCACATAAAATAAATCATGACTTTTGGGTCAACAAAAGTCAAAACATGTTATTTTAGGAATTTGATAGTGTTTAAACCGGTTTGAGAGGACTATCGAATTTTGTTTTAAGAGTTAAAATTGTTTTGAGGTACGGGTCAGGTGAGGTTACAAACTGGATTGAAAATCCAAACCAACTTTATTGAACACCCCTACATTTAGGTTTTAAATTTGATATGCAACATTAAATCTTGAAAAGTAAAAATTGACGAAACAAAGCTAATGTGAACAGGAGGGACACATAATCATCATTGTGTTGGCTTCACGACAGAAGAAGTGACAGGGGGAAGCAGGTGTCAAATGCTTGCATAAAATAGATCCAATAAATGCAATAAAATTAAAGAAATTTCTATCGCTCATAACACGGTTTTTCGGTTCAAAGAGTGGTGCAAACAATCTTAAGTTCTATTTGTCAATGTGTGGTTTATAAGACATTCTAAACTGTATTTTATGAGTAATAACTTTAGATATAAAAAAAAAAAAAAACAATTTTATATAGCAATAAGTCTTTGCTAGATGGAAAAACTTCATAGTGATGCCTTTTTATGACCCTATTTATAAGTATAATTACATATATATCTAAGAGATATATGTAATTTATTATTTGAATTAGGTTATATGTAATTTAAGAAATTTATGTGAGGATATATGTAATTACCCCTAAAAATGAAAGGTCATGTTACTCTCACACCCAATGTTTTCATAACTGGACCGGACGTCGAACCGGTCTCGTTACTGGTTAGAGGTCGGACCGGTCGAACCGGATTTAAGAACCGGATGATTTTATAAACATTTTATAAATATATATATATAAAAAATCAAAAAAAATCAAAAAAACCGGTTCAACCACCGGTTTTCCGGTTCACCCAAAAACGGTTCAAAACCCTTAACCGGACCGGTCCGACCGGCCGGTCCGGTCCGGTTTTCAAAACACTGCTCACACCCTCTATACATCTCGTACGAGGCGTATACGAGGCAATAGTTTATTTGTCAAAATTTCTCCGTATTAATGATTGGACTTCTTATAGTAGGCGTATACGAGACCAATCATTGTTAAATCAGTGGGTGGCAGAGGGGACTACACGAGTTATAGACCTATATAAGGCGTATGATATCGGTGAGGTGTTAAAATAAAAAAGTTGGGAGTATAAGTAACCAAGCCCAAAAAATAGAAACAAGATTCTCAACTAGAAAGTATCTTTTCACAAAGTATGAGGACTAAAATCGTATGTTTGATACCTTTCAAAATGGATGAATCGGGTAGGTTGGGCAATGGGTGTGAACGAGTTCGAGTTATGATATGTGCAGGTCAATACGAGTTTTAAGTAATTAAATGAATCGATTTTAAACATTAATTTTGTTTAAGTTAAAATAAGTTTTAATCAAACATATATTATATTTAAATAATCTTTAATGATTTTCTTGTAAAATATGTTATTGATCACTTTTATTCGTTTAAAAATTTACATAGTTTTTATGTTAAATGTCTTAGACTTATATTATGTTAAAGTCTTATTATCTTTAACATATTTTATGTTATAGTAATATTTTTTTAATCTAAAATATCCATGATGACTCATGAGTCCATGACCCAGTCCCAAATTCCCAGCGTCTTATTATTTGGTTAAGGTTTATCGCATTTTGCATATTTTTTGGATGATGAAATAGATAGCAAATTAGCGATCAACATTCAACAATTCCCCCCTCCCCCTCTCTGAACTGGGAATATGATCTGTTCTTCATCATCACTATCGACTGCAAATGGTGGTTTTCGACTCCAAAAACCATCGTCTTCATCTTTCTCGAGCAATCGACACTCTGCAACAGCAATCAGGTGAATCTCAGCATCACCCAGTTTCCATATTGATCAAATTTTGTGGTTTATCAGTCGATTTATGTGTTTCTTGACTCTGTATGGTTTCAATTTCAAGATAACATTTCATAACTGAACTGGGAATTCTTGAAATCAATAAAATGTGATAAGTTTGTACAGCCCTGGAAGAATTAATGCACATGTAATCGGTTCCCAATTACATTTCTAGGGTTTTAAAGATTTCGTATGTATAAAAGAACATTTGAGGGTCTACTCAATTCCTGATGGATATGCTACAAGATGGTAAGTTTCTCAAGACCTAATTTAGAATTAAATTTGAATCTAGAACTTCACTAGTGTGTAGAATTCACAAAATTAACTCTGCAGAATAAAAAGATTCAAAATTTGATGTTTGTGTATGTCTCTACATTATATAGACTACATTCAAGAGAGCGCACTCTCACCATTGAATACAAAAGCCAAGCAACCATTTATACATAGTGTTGACCGGATATAAAAAAATGATGAACGCCACCATTAAGCGCCCCTCACCAATCGGTCCTACTGCCAATATGAGGAAGGTAAAGTGTTGTTGACCGGATATAGTGAAAGAGAGAGCATGAGTTGTGTTGCTATGTATCACATTAAAGCAATAGATACATATTGTTATGTGGTTCTTGAAGATGCCTACTTAAAACTGATTGTGCATTGAATTATGTAAATTTGTGTGCAGATGTATAGTGTATGGTCTTTGATGTTGAGGTACAATACAATTCCAAATTTTGTTCTTGATTTCTTTGATTCTTTCCAGATGGAGTTTCAAAAGAGGGATTGATTCTGGATCAGGCATCTATAGAATCAAGGGCCAAGTAGCTAATGCTAATGTATGCATAACAAGGCTCCCTCATGTATATATCTGGTTTGAGTATGCTTTTTTAGGTATGTAATTGATGATCATATAGCATTTATAAAAAGGGCACGCGATAAGTCAATAGCTACATTCAAATTATGTTAGTTTTACACATGACTGAAACAATATTATAGTTCATTTCTTTGTAGGATGAATGGATTTAAAAATGTATTTGCATATTTAGTTAGTAGTGGCACACTAAAAGTTTTAAATATTGGCTATTAATATATGCTGTTTACTAATATCATTGTAGAATCTACCATTTAGACTTTGAAAGTCAAACAAATTACCATCCAACTTCTAAACGATCATAGATTCAAAAGATTCTTCTCAAAACATGCAAATAATATTTATTTGTAACGAAAGCTAAAAATTGATAGATTGTGGGATTGATATGAAGCTGCAAATTTTATTATTTCTGTATGTGGAAAATACTAGGTTTGACATCTAGATATTTGTAAACTGATATTAGATTTGATATCTTGTCCTTGATTTGGCTAAATTCTTTTCAAGATAAATGATAATCGCTTTTTCTAAATTGTAGATTATAATAGCAAGTGGAAAGGCTAATAAAGAGGTAATTATGGTTGATCCAGTTGAAGCAAAGCGTTTAGCTGCTAAACAAATGGAAAACATTAAAAGAAAACAAGCATTTAAGGTAAGTTTTGTGTAATTGCCATTTTAATAAATTTAATTACCGTCTACTGGTTTTTTGTTTAATTCTCTGCTTTTTGGACCTAACTGCCTCGAGCTTTTTTAAACCAAGAAACATATGTCTGGATCATGTTTTAAATAATATTTATTTGCAGAGGAGGCGTCAAATTGAAGCTATTAATGGAGCATGGGCTATGCTTGGTCTTACAGCTGGCCTGGTCGTTGAAGGCCAAACTGGAAACGGTATTTTGGCTCAGGTGAGTTCATGTCAGATTTTGCCATTTAGTCAGTTGGCTTGTGTAACATGGTTAGATTAACCTTTGTTTCGGTTCGTGCAGTTAGCTGGATACTGGGCATCTGTGGTCAACTTTTTTGTAAGATAACACACAAAGGTTAGTCTGCAGGGCTCTACATGGACCATCTTCAAACTTTTTACACTTGATTTGTATATCTTCTTTATGATACATTGATGAAACATTAATACATTAAACATTATCCTGAAAACAAAATGTTCTTGATATATTATTTAGTTAATAAGTTACCTTGTGTGAACCACATGTCGTGGGGAAGATGGAAAGAAGGGAGGACTGAGACGAAGACGGTAGGCTGATGGACTTAGCGGTGGTTTGAGGTGGGGTTAGGGCTGAGAGTTGAATGATGACTAAAATGACTAAGATTAATAAGAGTGATCAATTCCCTTTAAGCATTTTTTAGGTTGCAAGTAAAATTTTATATTTGAAGGTGTTAAATGTGTGATTAAATGATGAAAACAAGAGTCGATGAACGATGAGAAATGCTAATTGCAAAACTTAATATATCTTATGCTTGAGGTTGAAGCAAAATAATAGGTTTAATACTTACATGTGTTTCTTTGACTATTCTTGTGAGATGTCTTGAGTTGAAGTCTCGCCTGAAGAAAAATATTACTCTGAGTTGAGCCAGAGGTTTTTCTAGTTGTGGTTTTCCTCTTAGGCAGATGGGTTAGGTCATCACGTTCTGTATATTCGGACTGAAAGATGATCTATTTATCAGGGTGACTGGACGTTTGCTATTCAAATAAATAAATAAATACTTACACATGCCCATATCATGAAAGTCAGACGTAGAATTTATTGTACAATTTATCAAAATTAACTTCAATGCTTATCTATTTCATAAATTTCATTTGATGGCAACTAAAAAATTTG
Source organism: Mikania micrantha (assembly GCA_009363875.1). Lineage (NCBI taxonomy): Eukaryota > Viridiplantae > Streptophyta > Magnoliopsida > Asterales > Asteraceae > Mikania > Mikania micrantha. Next base: position 71,312,168 of record CM018696.1, read on the forward strand.
ACAGAGTATTGCCGTAGAAATTCATTGGTTGCATTTATCACTTGATGTTAATGCTTAAGTAGATGTAGACATTACAATTCAGTAACATCTTGGTGATGAGATAAGGTTCATAAATTACAAGGTCTAGTTTAAATCCAACAAGGAGTTTTTTTCAAATTTGTTCTCTTTAAAAAAGTCGATGTTTTATGATTATAGATGAGTGCACGAATGTCCCAAATTCTTTGAGATGATGTGATATCAAATGAAGTTAATGTGTGGATATGTTTTTAATGCTAACATTTATAATACCTTTTGATTTTATGTTACAGTTATTAATAACATGTTTGACATATCACGATATGTTAAACAATACATTTAGATTAAATAATTGTCGCTAAATTATGATACGTTTCAAATGAATAGTAAATATATTATATATTATATTGAAATTGTATATAAATGCTTATATATATATATATATATATATTAAATAATAATAATAATAATAATAATAATAATATGTATACTAAAATAGTGATGATGGGTCCCAATATCATATGTATATATAGGGTTTGTATCTTATGAAAACTTATCATAGAGAAAACTCTTAAACCATATTTGAGTCGTCCATTTGTAATCTTGAAAATAAACATGTGTTTCATATTAACTCACATTAAAATTGATTTGTTTATTCAAAACCTATTTTTTTCCAGGTTTAATGTAGGTGTATGTTCCATGTAGTGACGTAAACAGAGATGAAAGTATTAAATTTGATAAATTTGCTGAAAATTTTGGTTTTTATTAAATCTAAGAGATTTGCTTAAAGATTTGGGTTTTTGTTTTAATTAAAACGATTGGTTGCCGGTGAAAAATGTTTTGAGTAATTTTTTCTAATATTTTTGTAACATATTTGTGAGGATGTTGTATGAATTTATGTTTTTATGAAAAATTATATATAGGTTGTGATAAAATATTTGATTTTATTATATAACTTATGTTTCTACAAATAATATATAATACCCGTTTTTAAAAGTGTGCTGTGATAACCCGCCGCAACGCGCGGGCGGATTACACTTAGTATATATTAAAAACCAACTGAAAGAAATAGTAAAGTTTTGTTTTTTCGATTTTGTTCACCAAAGCTTTTATATAATATAAAGTTTTGTTTTTTTTATTTTGGTCACTAAAACTTTTAATGTTTTGTTTTTTTTCGATTTTTACCACTAAAACTTTTATATATTATAAGGTTTTGTTTTTTCAATTTTCCCCACTAAAACTTTTATATAATATAAAGTTTTGTTTTTTCGATTTTGGCCACTAAAACTTAAAAATAAAGTTTTGTTTTTCGATTTTGGTCACTAAAACTTTAAAACAACTGAAAGGAATAGTAAAGTTTTGTTTTTTTGATTTTGGCCACTAAAACTTTTAATGTTTTGTTTTTCTCGATTTTTACCACTAAAACTTTTATATATTATACGGTTTTGTTTTTTCGATTTTGCCCACTAAAACTTTTTAATGTTTTGTTTTTTCGATTTTGGCCACTAAAACTTTTATATAACATAAAGTTTTGTTTTTCGATTTTGGCCACTAAAACTTAAAAGTAAAGTTTTGTTTTTTCGATTTTGGTCACTAAAACTTTCATATAATATAAAGTTTTGTTTTTTCGATTTTGGCCACCAAAACTTTTAAAGTTTTGTTTTTTTGATTTTTGACACTAAAACTCTAATATAATATAAAATTTTGTTTTTTATTTAGCCACTAAAACTTTTTGAAGTTTTGTTTTTTTGATTTTGGCCACTAAAACTTTTATATAATATAAAGTTTTGTTTTTTCGATTTTGGCCACTAAAAGTAAAGTTTTGTTTTTTCGATTTTGGTCACTAAAACTTTTATATAATATAAAGTTTTGTTTTTTCGATTTTGGCCATTAAAGTTTTGTTTTTTCGATTTTTGCCAATTAAAACTTTAATATAATATAAAGTTTTGTTTTTCGAATTTAGCCACTAAAACTTTTTAAAGTTTTGTTTTTTTTTTATTTTGGTCACTAAAATTTTTATATAATATAAAGTTTTGTTTTTTCGATTTTGGCCACTAAAACTTAATAGTAAAGTTTTGTTTTTTCGATTTTGATCACTAAAACTTTTACATAATATAAAGTTTTGTTTTTTCTATTTTGGCCACTAAAACTTTATAAAGTTTTGTTTTTGATTTTGGCCACCAAAACTTTTATATAATATAAAGTTTTGTTTTTTTGATATTTGTCACTAAAACTTTTATGTAATATAAAGTTTTGTTTATTTAATTTTGGCAACTAAAACTTTTAAATTTTGTTTTTTCAATTTTGTATAATTTTATGTTTATATATATATATATATAATTGTATAGAGTTTGTGATGAAATATTTGATTTTGCTATTAACTTATGATTTTGCAAATGATACATAATGCCCGTTATCGGAAGTATACTGTGATAAACCGCCGCAACGCGCTGGTGGGATTAAACCTAGTTAATTATTAAAATTTAAATTTTTATACGCCATATCTTTTATCATTGATGAATAACACGTCATAATTTAATTCTTTCTTTTTGGCCGTGATTAGATCCTTATTATAATCTTATAAAATTACTGAAAATCATAAAATAACATTTATCTTCTAATGTTTACTTAAATATACGCAAGAATTTAAACACAATCATGTATTCGTTTTCTTTATGATAGTTGTATAATCAAAATTGTATTTCAATTGAAAACCATGTTCTTTGTTTATTAGGAACTAGATTATTACCCCGTGTATTACACGGACTGAATATAAAATATTAAATAATTATTAGTAAAGGTTTAAAAATTATAAAAATTTTTGTTGTAAATTAATTAAATTACATATTAATGAGTATTTTAACTAATAACATAATAATTAAGATTTTCAATATCTAAAGAAATAATATGTGACATACTTGTTTTGTAAGAATAAAGATTTTTAAACCAATTGATACAAATCAAGGAGATAATTTACAAATTATATGATTATTAAAGTTAGATGACTTAATTTGAAAATATCATTAAACATAAATAACTAAAGCTTATTTTTTCCTAACATTTTTATAATTTTTGATTTGAAGTAAATATTTTTTAAGCATTTCGTTAAAAAAACATCGTTTGTTTATAAAATTCCATTATTTGAAAACATGATTTATGGTTTATTTTATTTTTTAAAAATTGATTTTTTATTAAACTTTTATTTTATAAAAATACTACCTTAAAATATTTTTCTTACTTTTATAAAAATTTTTTAGAAAATATCATATTTTATAAATTTTTTAAAGTGGGTTTTTTAATAAAAATATTATATTTTTAATTTATTAAAAACTATTTTCTTGCATGAAAAAAGACAAATAATATTGTTACATATTAATATCATAAGTATTCAATATGAGAGAATGTAATTAATTAAATAATTAATATGATAGAAAATTGAATAGGTTGGTAAAAAATAACAAGTGGCAATAAACACATGAGAAGTTGACAAGTGTCATAATTTATTTTTGTTTATTAGAATAGAAAGATAAGTATATATTTATGAAATTATATTTATGATATGGTAAGTTTTTTTGTTCCTATTTTTACTCCAAAAATTTTGCACCTACCATAATTAATGATATTTAATCAAAACCACGTCATTTTGATAGGTTTCACACCTAAGTTAGGTGCTTAACGGCCCTATATTCACTTTCCCCTTTTGTTTCGGACAAAAATTAACAAGTATAATTTTTAGCAAAATCGACTTAGTTAAATAGGGTTTCGTGCTTTGTAATCAGAAAACAAGTCTAGTTTTTAACAAGTTTGTTTATATGTTTTGAGAAGGATAATCAATTTGTAAAATCAAACAAATACATAAAACACTCGATTTATACGATGAAATGCTCTTAATCTCTTAGGATTGCCAACAAAAAAAATCAGGAGTTGACAATTTGTTTTCTATAAATCAAAGTAAAAATACAAGTGTTGGAGTTTGGGTGATCTAGACTAATTGTTACAATTGCGTGAATATGTGTGTGTTTGCGAGAGAACGCGTTAAAAAGTAAAATTCGTCCCCTACTCTATCATCAGTTCTTTTTATATATACTATACACCATAACGGTTAAAATAACTATAATTTCGAAACTCTAGCCAATATTCAGAAACTTCGGCACAATATTCGGTCTTTAATGGACTGTTTCATCTTCTATCCTTTTTAAAGTTCTTTACACACATTTTATAACTGTCAAGATCGAGTCTTCAGCACCGCTCAATATTTACTCAAGTAATAATTCAGCATTAATTGCATAACCTACGTATTTTTTAAAATGATAGGACAAAATATAACACATGTTAGTTATTTAAATAGTATATTATAGTATTCGTCCTACATAAGTGACTTAGTCTTCAAAAATCAATCTATAAAAAGCTAAACAAGTGATAATCCCTAAAAATTCCCAATTATATATATATTAAAGACTAAAGTTTTTTGTGAGGGTCAATTACTGTTCAATTTGTTACAATTCTTAGAGCGCTTGGTACAACACTACAACCTATCCCTCTACTCTCTTCCAGAACCTCATTTCACTCCTGTTTCACGTTCTTCCTCTCCATACCCACCGCCTTCAAGAAAGCGACTGCAGGTTTGCTTCCGACGATTAATCAGGTATGTATGGTTACCTTTCTACTTTTGTACGTCTTCTTCTACCTTCTCTTACAAAACCTTCTTTACCCACACATTCATGGTAGGGTTTACATTCTCTTTATAGTCACTGTTCTTAAAGATCCTACAAATCACAGGTGTGACAATCAGGGAACCAAAAGTTCATTATGCTGATCAATTTTATATATACGTAATAACGATTTGGTCAAGGAATATGTATGTTCACTATAAAATAAAACTAAAACTCCTATTTTTCCTAAAACCGCTATTTTTCCTGCGTCAAAGTAAATCAGCTCAAATGCTATCTGGTGTGAGTGCTTTCAGTATGAATTAAACCCACATATTAATCTGTAAGGGGGTTTTTTTGTTTGATATCGCTCACTACAACTGATTGCAGTGATTTTTGCTTTCAGTTAATATGTTCGTAGTTCTATTATTTTGGTATTGATATGCACATATACAATCAGGTTAATTAATTACGAAGAGTATATTCTTTTTCGAGGAATTGTGTTAATTTTTTGTTTGTCTGTTGTAGTCGGTCCTCTTAAGAGCTTCTCCTTTGTTGATATTGAAGATTACCTATACATTTAAGGTATGATTTTCTTTCTTTTAAGTTTACTCTAATTAATCTTATAAATTAGACACTTATAAAATACAAAGCTTACTAGCGTTTTAAATGTTTACATTCAGCAGCCTAAATTCAGGTTATGTTATAAAGAGGTCTGGTAGCTATCATCAAAGAGTCCATCATTCTGATGCCTTTATTACATTTACAATAGAAAGAAAAGTTATATGCACATATACAATCAGGTTAATTAATTATTAGTTACTTAGTAACTTAACATTTACATCTACACATTCAAATTTACACCAATTACTATGTATGGCATTTGTTCACATATATTTCAGATTGTTCAGGTTACCATTTGTTCGTTCAACTTTCCTTTAAGCAGCTGATCTTCTTTTTTAGTATGAAAGTTTTAGGTAACAATTTGGTAGGACATACAAACATTGGTCAGGTTGTAGAATTGGAAGCTCTTGAACTCTATGAGCATCTAGATATATGTTTTATATATTTAACCTTTTTTTTTTTTGAATTTGAGCCTAACAGCTGATCTTCTTTTTTAGTATGAAAGTTTTAGGTAACAATTTGGTAGGACATACAAACATTGGTCAGGTTGTAGAATTGGAAGCTCTTGAACTCTTGGTATAAGAATGAAAGAGGTTATTACACATGGTGGTCTTATTTTATTCATTTGGAAATTCTGACGTATATATGAGCATCTAGATATATGTTTTATATATTTAACCTTTTTTTTTGTTGAATTTGAGCCTAAGAGGTTATAAGTTTGACTTAAAAAGCTAAAAAAGAATCTTTTTTACGAAGAGTATATTCTTTTTCGAGGAATTGTGTTAATTTTTTGTTTGTCTGACCATCGAATTTTTCTAGGTGTATGGCTGTATGCAACTTAGTTACCAATTTTGACGGCATTTTAAAGAGATTAGTTTGGTTCCTACCGCATAGCATGAGTTTAATAATTAATACTGTTATATTTTTTTGAACGGTGTCAAATTTTCCTCAACCACGTACATGAGAGGCCCATCACTGAAAACCTCATACCCATGTTGTGGAAGACCAAGTAGCTTAGCATGCTTGCCTCTACAATCTTCAGATCATCCATCTCTTCATAGTTGTCATCTTGAAAATCCACCTGTTCATAAACTTCCTTGCTATCTGCCATGGTTATTTACCTATTAATATTCTTGCTAATTGATTAATATATTTGTAAATAATAGCTAATCTGCCATGGTTATTTACCTATTAATATTCTTGCTAATTGATTAATATATTTGCATATAACTAATTGATTAATATATATTTGTAAATCCTATTAATATTCTTGCTAAATGTTCTAAGGATTCGTACATTAATTATTTCCTCTTTTTGTAAGATTCCACATTTTCCAGTTCTACAAATGAAACAGTTTTGGATTATGATTTTCTTCATATTTTTAGCTACTATATGATCAGTTTATACTATTTATTACTCTTTGTGTTTGTAAAGATATGTTGTAATATTTTAATCACATTATACAATCCTTTGATCCTTTACTATTTTTCCTACCATACTATAATGAATTATGACTGTATATATATTGACTCATAAAAAAGTATTTATGATCTGTTAAATGAATCAAACATCCACAATATATAAAGATATGAATTCAATCTTAATAAGATCACATTAGTGTCTAAGTTACGCCATAAAAATGAATACTATTAAATATTATAATATAGCTCATTGCTTCCAAGATTCATGTAATGTATCTATATACTATTAATTCTTTAATTTATGATTTAAAAAACGTCATTTCGTGCCAACATATAATATTTTAATGTATCTATCTACAAATAGAATTGCAATATAGAAATAACATGAGATTCATTTTTGACTTACAACAAATCGAATAAGTAAAACTAAAACAAACGATTTACATGTTTGATTTCACCAAAATAATGGTTTCACTAAAAATATAGTTGTAAATATCCTTAGAATTATGGAACAAAAGAGTATTCCGGATCTACATCATAGTCTTACCTTTAAATGTTAAACTTTTATATCCTAACATTTATCAAAAAAATCAACCTACGTCCCGCTGCGAAGCGCGGGTCCACCCCACTCGTTATTCTTAATGTCCAAATATTTTTAAAGATCCTAGAGAATTCCTAATATCGGTCCTCAACGGTTTCCATTAAAAAGTTCCAACTAGGACGTATTATGTCAATTTTAAAATTGTTTGACGATTATTTAACCGTTTAGATTTAGAATATATAATTAAAAAACTCTTATATCTTAGACATAAGTTTTGACTATGAATCTTATTATGATATGTAAGTAACTTAAGCTTACACAGGTGACAGGTCGATTTCTTATGAAAAAATCCAGATTTTGATCTTCCATCTGTCTCGTGTTTTGAACAATGAATATAAATAAATTAACTAAAATGAAACGAACCGAGAAACAAACTTACATAGTATATTTTCATTTTTTTCTTATGGTTTGAGGAAAATATGAAGACAAACCTTACCCATATACCAGTTGGATTAAAACTCTAATATGAAGGAGTAGCCGCCTAAATGAATAGATACCAAAACAATAAAAAAATTTATTCTATTAATTTACTAAAGCTTACTAGACCATAAAAATGTTTTAATTATATTTTATTACCAATATATTATTATAATTTTTAAATCTTCATTATTTTCATATTATAATGAGTGATCCAATTTAATGTACAAAAATTCACAGAAAATATTTGTTTACATGTTGAATTTATTCAATCAATATAATAAATAGGTTTTTAACTTAATAAAAGAATAAATTAAATAACAAACTCCTACAATAAAAACATAAAGAATTAAAATACTTTTTTTTTTGCAATCGAATTTAATAATTTGATTTAAATTTAACCTGAATTAACTATATTATCCCAAATCTTAATGAAAATTTAATGTTATATGGCAATGGCAGCATGGCACATTGGCAGCAATGGCACTAATAACTGACTCCATTAAAACAGTCCCGTGGCTGGGCCGTTGGTAAAATAATATAACCCATTAAAGCAAAATTAAAAGTTTTAAAAAAGAATAATTGCATAAAATTATTAAAATAGATCTCCTTATTCTTGTTTTTTTTTTCTTTCTTTTTTTGAACGTGTTTTCTACCCTTTGGTCTTTAGGGATGATCGTTCAAGGTCGGATTCCTCCAACCTCTCTGAGAACCTATACATCGAAATTGAACTTGTTTTAAACCTCAAGCTAACCCATCACACGGTGTCTTTCAAATTTGCCCTTATATGAATTCGAACCCCCAACCTCCACAATCGAAAGTGAGAGCCCAAACCATTAGACTGTGTTCGGATCCCCTTGTTCTTAATTGCATATTTATTCTCTCTAAAACAAAAACTACATTCTCAAATCTCAACCTTTTATATTATATATTTATCCAGCCTAAAAACTAACAAAACTGCATATGTCTCCATCTTTTGTAAAAAAGTTATAATTTTGAACAACTTGATTTATTTTATTAACAATAAATTATAATCAGGCTATTTTGAACAACTTGTCATATTTATGTTTTTTTAGTTTTCAGATTTTCTTATGTTTCAATAAAGATTTTTTTTAATCTTTTTTTTTCTTTGTAGACAAACATAGACACGAAACAAATAATAAAAACGTACAAAAATTATAGTAAAATCACAAAAAATTAAAAATTATAAATAAAGAATGTAAAATATGATGGAATATCAGCTTTTTTTATGAAGCTTTAAGGGAGCCATTAGTAACTAACTTTGTGTACATAAGGACAAAGAAAAACTAGTTAAAATAAGTAAAAACTAGTCTGAACAATGCGTTATATCAATTTTTTTTTTTAAATGTTAAACAAACAAACATGTCTAGTAAAGTCTTATTAATCAGCGGGTATGAGGGACTGAGGGTGTGACAAAGGAAAACATTACCTTTATTACTATGAAGTAAATATGTTTTTAAAGAGATCCCGACTCAAATGTGTCACAAAATTTACATTTATTTACTTTTATAAAATATTAAAGTAAGTAAAAAATTTTAAATATGAGATTAAAATCGTTGTAATACTTGTTTGTAAGTTTGTTATTTTTCTTTGGGTATTATGTGATAGACTATTCTTTATGTCTGTTAATTAATTTATTTTCTAAATGATATTTGATCTGCAAATAAGAGAATTATAGTGAGACAGTATGAATCATAAAAGATAAAAGTGTGAAATCAAACTTTTCATTTTCTTTTTTTTCACTTTAAAAGTAATAATATCGTTAAAAAAATGGAATAAAAATTCATGAATAAGAAATGTTATAAGTACTAACATTCTAATAAATTGTTATAAGTAATAAAATTGCTAAAAATATTGGAATAAAATTTCATAATATAAGAAATGTATTAAGTATTAACATTCAAAAAATAACAACATTATAGTTTGATATAATTAAATGACTTTTAATTTAATTTAGAAAAAATATTAATTTGATTTATAATGTAAAAAAAATATATATTTTATATAAAAACATTAAATTACATGAACAAGTACAATATAGTTACCATTGAGTTTTCAGAATTCCGTCTTCAGCCGTTAGTTCGGATGAATCAAATGATTCCTAGATCAATTAGTTTGGGACGAGACAATCTTATGACTGTTAATGTGAATGTTATGAGTTCGAGTCTTACTTGAAACAATACGTTACTTTTCTTTGGAATTGTAGGCAAGCTGGGTTATTAGCATTGTCTGTGTTTTGCAGACGTAGGTGCAGTGGCGGAGCTTGAGCAAAGAGATAGTGGACGAAAATTTTTGAAACCCATAATACATGTTAATTTTTTAAATGAAGGGGCCGAAACCGCTATTTTTAACTAAAAATAACATTTCGACCGAAAAATTAACACTATAGACTAAAAAAGATGAGGGTCGGTCTTCCCCTTGTCCCAATAAAGCTTCGCCCTTGCGTGGGTGACATGCCATTAATAGGTTTACTTATGTGACCAGATTTAAAATGTATTCGTTGGGTGTTTGAAAAGGCATGATGGATATCCATCTTTTAATGCAATCACATGCCCTTCTTAATTTTGATAATGTTGTTTCTAGCCATTAATGCTCGTGGTGCTTCATCTCTGTGAGTCTCCTTATACTAGCTTCTAGCATTGGGACATAGTGAAAACTCGGTTAATTTATGTTACGCAGTCATGAGTTCGAGTTTCATTTAAAGCAATATATTTCAAATGTTTTATCACTACAGGTTTTCGACTACTAGTTTCCCTGGAATAGTAGACGGGCCGGGCTGCTATCGTTGTTTGCGTTTCGTGGGAGTTGGTGGGCTTTCACCACTAAATTTAACTAGGTTATCAGACTTAAAATTTATTTGGTAGCCGTTAAAAAAAAGAATTTCTCTTATTTGGTCTCCTAGGCGACCACATTTACCCCGTCTTATGCCATGAAGAAGTTGGTACCGTTAATAGAGGTGGACACATTGGGTTTTTTTGGAACCAATTCCGGTCAACAAAGTCAATAACTAGTTCATTTTTTGACCGGTTTCGGTTCAGGTTTTGCTGGGTAAAGGTGAACCGGTTATGGTTTCTCTGGTTCATGTATAACCGGTTTCAGTTCCGATTCCAGGTTTTTTGCCCACCTCTACAAGGTAGTGTAACAACCTGTTTTTAATAAATAAATGTATTTGAAATAATCGTTAATTCAACGATTGCGATTGTTGTAAATTGAAAATATGTGAGAATTACGTCATCAATGGCAAGAGCACATGTGATCGTTCTAGAAATCCATGTTGATTTGATGATTGTAATTATTATAGGTTGATAGTATGTGAAAAATGGTGAACGTGGGCGAAAACCGTTCGCGAAACGGAGTTACGGATTGTCCGGAATCGTGAAAACAAGATAAGATCAAAATTGCCGAAAGCTGATGTGGGGCGGTACGCCCCGGGCCAAACATCGGGATGGGGCGATGCGCCCGGAGGCCTATGTCGGCAAAAATGAGTTAAATGGATCAGATTGCATCCAGAACACATATTTTCTTCTTCTTTCGACTGTTCTTCATTTCCAGAGGCACCCACGCACATTTTTAACATTAAAACTCCATTTCAAAGCCTTCCAAACATCCCGATCGCACCAGGGATCGTATCTACAAGTCCTGATCGTTGTTTGGTGACTGAACATCCGTTCGATTGGGTAACGATTCGTTTTATCTTACTAGTTTAATATTGTGTGAATTAAATTTAGTTTTGAATGTAATACTATGATTATGGGTATTGATTATTGCCTAGTTGATAACTAGGGATGGTTAGAAACGAAGAACTTGTTGTTTTGATGGTGAAATCTTCGTTTTGAAGCCGGGATAATGTCCGGTTGTTATGAAAGCCATATCATGGTGTGATAAGTAGTAGGAATGGGTAGATTATGATTTTAAATGAAATATGGATTATGATCCATGGGTTAAATGATGATTGTGATGAATTGATGTTAAATTTATTAACAGTTATGATCATAAATGAATTTTTTTGAATAAAAGAAGTGATTAAGGATCGTAACTAATATAACTGAACATCAATTATTTGATGAAATGCCTAGGGAGGCATGAAATATGATTAATTGTGATAATTGACTAGAACTTGCTAAATATAGTAAGATAAAGTCAATTATGTGATAAATTGACTTCGAGCAAGTCAGATCAATCAAGTGTGTTAAACTTGATTGTATGTGCTATAAGTATTGAAACTAGTTGTATATATGTGAATACAACTAGGTAATTGGTGGTGAAAGGCAAATGACAATTCACAGAAGTGGAAAAGAGGTTGTAGGAAGTGAACAACCGTATGAACCAGGTAAGTTACCAAACTAACTGTAACATTACATATAAGTAGTAGAAAGAGTCTACTTGATTGTGATGTATATATATTGGTTGATTTGAATAAATGTGCATAACTAAATTGGAACTAATGGAGTTAATAGACTCTATTGTATACATGTTAAGTTCCAATGTGTTTATGTTATGGTTGAATTAAGTATGCAACACAGATTGCATAATAATAGCCGGATGAGCCGGTGTTTGAGTATGATATCACAAATGTGTGAATAGTCAGAGGTGCTGACAAATAACTATGGTGGAAGTACAGGAATGTGAACACGATAGTGTAATTTTGATTAAACTATTGTGAGCAATAGTTGATGATTGGTAATATGATATTATTACATTGCGAGAGTCAATTCGAATAGAAATGACTCAGTTTGAATTCTGATTGTGAAAAATGTATTTTTACATTTTGTTGTTATGAATCCACAATGGTTGATAGCCAGAGGTGCTGGCAATTGTCTAGATGGAAGTACCGGTGGGTGAACATCTTAGACTTAATATTTATGACTCCACAATGGTGGATAGCTAGAGGTGCTGGCAATTGTCTATATGGAAGTACCGGTGGGTGAACATCTTAGACTTAATATTTATGACTCCACAATGGTGGATAGCCAGAGGTGCTGGCAATTGTCTTAGATGGAAGGACCGATGGGTGAACATCCTAAGACTTGAACTATTTATGACTCCACAAATGTGTGGATAGCTAGAGGTGCTAGCAATTGTCTTAGATGGAAGGACCGGTGGATGAACATCTTAAGACTTAAAATATATGTATGATACCACAAATGTGTGGATAACCGGTTAATCCGAAAATTAAATTGTTGAAACCACAGGTGTGTGGGTAATTGGTTAAGCCAATAAAATTTATATATTTGGTGTTTTAAATTTAGCCAGAGGTGCTGGTGGTAGAGTTGAATTAGATAATATACTCATATTGTGAAAATGTCCCATTAAGGGAAATAAATGCACCATGTGTGTTGGGTGCACATTGATATTTGAATATGATATATTATTATCTAAACATGATAAACATCCATATGATATATATGTGGATGTGTTAAAGTGAGTTTTGGAAACTCTGGGAGGGGTTACTTACTTAGTTCATATGAACTAATTGTGACTTATATGTGATGTTACAGGTCAAAGATAGATATGCATCGTGCAATCAGATCGGGCACGTTGTGAAGTAAAACCAAACGTTATGTAAAGTCTGTGGTGGTATTAAACTTAAATACACTAGTTTTTATTAATCATAAATGTAAATGATTTGAAATTAAGTGTGTTTAACTTATGAAATGTTAATCTCACGCTTCCGAGCATAAATTTTTGAAAAAGTTTAATCTGGGACCAAAATGGGACACGTGTAATCGTGTGAAAAGTTTGGGTGTAACAGGCAGTGAGGATAATAAAAACTAAAACCAAAGATTTTCTTGCAGCTTTCATTAGAGAAACACATACAATTAATTTGTGTGAAAAACCATTGCTTTCCAGCAATTTTTGTGTGTGTCCATATCTAGACATCTAGTTGTAAAGTTAAAAAAAAATGTCAGGAGCTTTGCTTTCATTATGTACAGTGAAAATTTTTGAATATAAAATCTTTTATGGCAGAAACTTGATTTGTATTTATACAGTAAAAAATGTTGGATTAAGATTCTGGAAGATGGAGTTTATGAAAATGAACAAAACAAAGTGGAAGTTGTTGGTTTAGTTTCACATATTCATTTTTTATATTTAAATAAAAGTGTTAAAAAGTCTTTTTAATCAGATTTAAAAGAACATAAATTAACAAATTTTGATAAATATCTTTCTACCACCACTTATCATAAAAAAAACAAAAGATCCTAATGATAACTTTTTTATATTGCATCACTTTTACACTTTTATGCACCGTTTTCTATAAACTGAATATAAAAAAATATATAAAAACTTGAAAATCATCAAAATCTTGTTCTAGACGAGCCCTGTAAGGATTTCTTTTGTTGTTTTTTAACCACAAATTTATGTTACTGACAAATTACTAGAGTATTATCGTGTCACCAACAATATCATTCGATCATATCTATCATCAAGTCATCAGGTTTAGAGAAAACTTAATATATTAAGAAACCTCATATGGAATTCAAACTTAGGATCATTTGATTCATAAGACTTATCTCACCTTCAAAATACCGTTGAACATTAATGTCGTATTTCTTTTGTTGTTTAACACATGGAGTTAAAACTGCAATTTGCTTAAAGAAAGATCGTGAGTCAACAACTATAACTATGACTCGGACCCACTCGTCACTTGCTCCCCTGCTCGCTCGTGACTATGACACCATTTTCAAGATCTTTTTCCCAATTTTTAATGCAATTGAATCCCTCTTTTTCACTTTATCTTTCCACAAATCACACTGCTTATTTGCTTTCTTTAATCACATCGGATTAACATTCCTAGATTAATCTAAATCCAATATTCCCTCTGATTTAAACCCTTTTTTAACAAACAAACCCGTTACCCAATAATTGCTCTCTCTGATTCTACTTCTCACTCAACGTTTCCCTCGAAACCCATGAAATTTTACCCACAATCGCTACTGTAGTTAGGGTTTTTCATTTTGGGTGATCTTCGATTCGTTACACGTATGTATGTGTCCATCGGCCTTAAGTGGTGATTGTGGTAGTGTGTTTCATCTTCACTCACTGTGAGCTTTCATGGAGCTAAACAAGGAGAAGCTTGTCAGGTTAGTGTTGATTTAGGTGTTTTCGTGTTTCTTTCCCAAATCCGTGGAATTTTAGCTTTATTGATGAGAATCGGAAGTGGGTGTTTTTGAAATTTTCATCTTTCATTGTGTCAAGGTTTTTTCTTTGCAATTTGGTATATTTTCTTCATTTTTAGGGAACGAAAAGGTGTGTGGTTTGAGATTGTGTTCTTTATGGTTGGTTCAACATGGTATTATAGATTGGTTGCCACTTGCCTGCCATGTGTTTGTATTTATGCCTAGCAACAAAAAGATTAACCAAGTTTAGTAAATTGTTCATACACAGTAAACTGTAAAGGGTTGAACCTTATCTAATGTTAGGAAGAACTTAGGTTGTTGAAGCCACTAGGCACACTCAAGGCATCAAGGGTGAGTCTACCGAGGTTTTTTTTAACCAAGAAGCACACCATGAAAATGCAACTTTTAGGGTTTTTAGACTTTAAGCTGCTCCAGACCATTTTAATGTATATAAAACCAGTTTGTGACCGGGTTTTTTTTCTCGAAATTTAGCTGTAATCCTTGCTGGGCTCAAGGCGTTTTTGCCATTGTCTTGCCTGGGCTCCTAGGTAATGCCTTTGCACCTTTGACTACACACAGAAGAACACAATTGAAACTGAAATTGAAGTTCAACCAAATAATGAGTTACACAGATTATCCCAAATTGGATTTCCTTAGCATCCCTAGATTTGTTTGAAAAACCCACCTGTATGAATAGACTCTCCAATTGATATCATCAATCATCTTAATTATATTTTCAGGTTTTATGCTGATGGCAAGCAAAAGGGCGATTTTGTTTGGGGAAGAACTGAGCCATTACACCTTGAAAAGTCAACTACTGGGTACAAATTCGGGATACCAGTTATGGGAAAACTTACTGGCCCCCCTAACCCTAAACATGGAACCAGTAATTTGTTTCCTGAGGACCATGAACCATGGCAGAAACGGATCCTTGACCCTGGTAGTGAAATAGTGTTACAATGGAACCGCATATTCATTGTTTCTTGCTTGGTAGCACTATTTATAGATCCACTGTATTTTTACTTACCTGGTGTAATGGTAGGCCAAGATTCATGGTGTGTAAAAACTGATTTGAATTTAAGGATCACTGTGACTGCTTTTCGCACTTTAGCCGATTTATTCTACATGTTACATGTTGTAATTAAATTCAGAACAGCTTATGTTGCCCCTAGCTCAAGAGTTTTTGGGCGAGGTGAGCTTGTTATGGATCCTAAGAAGATTGCTAGAAGATATATCAGAACTGATTTTTTCGTTGATCTAATTGCAACACTTCCTCTGCCTCAGGTATTTTATATAATTTTATTAATATATAAGTTATGTCAGTTGATTCATATGATGTTGATGTTTGTGGGATTTTGTGCAGATTGTTGTATGGTTTGTCATACCTGCAACTAGGAGCTCACGGGCCAATCACAATAACAATGCCCTTGCCTTAATCGTTTTGTTACAGTATATTCCAAGATTATATCTGATTTTTCCTTTAAGCTCAGAACTGGTGAAAGCAACAGGAGTTGTCACAAAAACTGCTTGGGCAGGAGCTGCATATAATTTAATGTTGTACATGCTGGCTAGTCATGTATGTGTATCAGAAACCCTAAACCATGCTGTTCTTTTTGTATATAGATGGCAATATTGGCTGGTTTGACACACAGTTAACAGGTTTAAATGGGGTTGGATTAAAACATGCAATTATTTTGTTTATTCTTCTATTACTAACTACTGCTTTAGTTATGAGTTGCAAAATAAACTTTGGAATACTTTCAACATCTATTCCTCCATTTAGCTGTCTGGGAGAAAACACATCCCAAATCAACCCCTTTATAACCAACTGATCAAACATGCTAACTCCACTTTTATCAATGAAGACCAAATTTCATTTCTCAGTTTCCTCATTTGAGACATGCTTTTGTTGGTAATTAGGTATTAGGTGCAGCCTGGTATTTGCTATCAATTGACCGACACATGTCCTGCTGGAAATCTATATGCAAAGGTGAAGAAATGTGCAAGTCTAGCTTTCTTGATTGCAGCACCATTAATCATACTGATCGCCAAAATTGGGCAAATGCCACATCTGCATTTAAGAAGTGTACAGCTGATGATAGTTCGCCGTATGGTTTCCAGTATGGAATATTTGAAAGTGCAGTGCAGAAGAATGTGATCTCCTCAAATTTCTTTCATAAATACTTTTATTGTTTGTGGTGGGGATTACAGCAACTAAGGTGCGCCTTTTCTTCCAAGATATTGGTTTGTATATTTTGAATGCAGACCATACCCGTTTACGGTTTACCCATGTTAGAACAAAAACATATTGTAGAATTAGAGCAAACATAGTGATTATGCTTTGATATTGCTAGGAGTTTTAGAGTTCCTTGCATTTCATGTTTTCATATTGATCGAATCAAGGTAATAGAAGATAAAATTAAGTTTTATGTTTATTTTAGTTTTGTAAAAATGTGCTATTTTTATTTCCACATGCTTGGCAAAATTGTGTCATTCTGAACAAAAACAAAGAAGATGGCTTAAACTGGTTGATTGATTTCAGATATTATATTTACACCCTGTTTATCGATATAAATTAAGTATTTAGGTTGAAAGAAAATACGTTGATTCATATGTAATTTACTTTTAAGTTAATTATAAATTAAGCATCAACAATATTGGTGTAAATCACTGTTATCGATAGCAGTCGTAGCGGCCGCTATAGCGCGCTACGACGCGAAGCGTGAGGAGCCCGCTATTAGGGTTTTGCGGTACAATAGCGGCTGATAGCGGATAGGCGGGAAGTTTAGTCGACGGTGGACTCTGGAGACGACGAATTGAACGGCGATGGGAATTGGATTGCGGCCAATTGGAGGGCGAATTGAACGACGACGGGAGATTGAACGGCAACGGGGGATTGGAGGACTGAAATTGACGACTGAATTGGAGTGAGGACTGAAATTGAAGACGAATTTGAGGATCTGGAAGCACTTCTGCAGTTCATCCTGGTCAATTAGCTGAAGGAATTGACGAATTTGAGACTCCGACTCCTGTCAGACGTTATAAGCACATTCTGCCTAATTTTTTTTATTCTTTATTGCACTGTGAATAGATAATTGGTATTTGGTGAATTGATAAAGTGTATCTAAGTGATTAGTAGTGAGAAATTATAACATATTTGCCCTATTTTGGTGGTGTAATATTTAATCGCTAAACACGAAATAGCGGTCGCTATTTACCGCTATTCGCTACGTAGCATATAGGTAGCTTATCGCTATTTACCGCTATTCGCTATCAATAACTATGGTGTAAATGTGGTAAAATTAAATTCATAATTGTAGTTATATATCTCAATTATATTTAACTTATTGTTGTTTTCAGTTCATACGGGCAAAACTTGTCAACAAGCACATTTATAGGGGAGACATCGTTTGCTATACTGATTGCCATTGTCGGTCTTGTTTTGTTTGCTCACTTGATTGGCAACATGCAGGTATGTGTAAACACTTCATTATAACTGTAATTAATGAATTAATTAACTAAATCTTTTGTTATTGTATCTTTAAATATATTGTTCATGTTGTGGTGTGTGTAGACTTACCTGCAATCATTAACAATGAGACTGGAAGAATGGAGGCTTAGAAGACGGGACACTGAGGAATGGATGAGGCATCGTCAACTCCCAGAAGATTTAAGAAAACGTGTTCGACGTTTTGTACAATATAAATGGGTTGCCACTCGTGGGGTCCACGAGGAAGCTATCCTACAAGCGTTGCCTGCTGATCTTCGCCGTGACATCCAACGCCACCTGTGCTTAGATCTTGTTCGGCGGGTCCCTTTTTTCTCACAAATGGATGATCAGTTGCTAGATGCGATATGTGAGCGTTTGGTTTCTGCTTTAAGCACCGAAGGTGCTTATCTGGTTCGTGAAGGAGACCCTGTGACAGAAATGTTTTTTGTAATCAGAGGCAGGCTCGATAGTTCTACTACAAATGGAGGCCGGACAGGCTTTTTTAATTCTATAACAATGAGGCCTGGTGACTTTTGTGGTGAAGAGCTTTTAGCATGGGCGTTACATCCGAAGTCAACAGTCAACCTACCATCGTCAACACGAACCGTTAGATCACTCACAGAAGTTGAAGCGTTTGCTTTACGGGCTGAAGATTTAAAATTTGTTGCGAATCAGTTCAGAAGACTTCACAGCAAGAAATTGCAGCATACTTTCAGGCACTATTCCCACCATTGGAGGACATGGGCTGCTTGCTTCATACAGGCTGCTTGGAGAAGACACAAAAGAAGAACGATGGCAAGATACCTCTCAACAATGGAGTCTTTTGATGATCAAAACAATGAAGAACAAGATCAAGAGCATGATGAAGAAGATGATCAAGAACAAGAACATGATCAAGATCATGATCCGACGGCTCATGTGAAGTCAAAGCTTGGGGTGACGATATTGGCATCTAGATTTGCTGCAAACACTAGAAGAGGGATTGCTCAGAGGCTTAAGAGTGCAGGTGGGTTGCCTAAATTGCAGAAGCCTGAAGAACCTGACTTTTCTGCTGACCCAGATATCAATTAGTTGACTTTTTTTTTTTTTTGGGGGTCAATGAGAAGATATATATATGGTTATGAAACATGACACCATAATCTGGTGGTGACTGGATTTCAATCTACATAGATTTAGATCTAAAGTTATAGTTTTTGGGTTGTGGTGGATGCAATGCAACCCTGACCGACTATGATTCTGTATTTACAAATGCTGGAAACGCTATTAGGTTTTATATCTATATTTATATCAATTTAAATTTATATTTATATTTATATCTATTCTATGTTTTGTTTTGGCATGCTTGCCATGAATAGAGGTTATTAACTTGTTTATATTTTTGTTCGTGAACAGAGTCTTGACAGAACGCCATGGTGTGAAGCCGACTGCACTGTCTATCAAATAAGTTTCTTTTTTATAAATGACCGTGTGAACCCACGGTAAAAAAACCGTGGGTTTTTCTTATAAGATAAATAAATAAAACATAGGTGATGCATACACTATTAATGTCTCAAAACACTTTTATTCAATAGAGGTGAACCCATAAGTAATACATCAATACATGACAGTAAATTCCAAGCAGAGCAGCAGATTAGCTAAAACGACATAGTTAAAACATGTTTTAGGGCTTCTTCAAAGTGAGGCATCTCTTTAACTTGGAGAAACACATATGCTTCCACTCCGTTACCTTGTACATCATCCATCAAAAATGCCAAATGATTCACCGGTATGGTCCCGAGGGCCGCCCAAATAGGCTTTCCAAAACCAAAGTCAACTTGGTAAAAAGGAAACTTACACCAACTCGTTACAATGACAGCACAAGTAGACTCACGAATATTAATCAAATTTAACAATGAATTCGAAACCATCGTTTGCCCTTCTTCACAATCATGATGCACCTTCGAGAAGTTGGTTATACATTTCCTGACAGAATCACTTAAACAATCAGTCAATTCTTCGATGGTCTCATCAGTCCTATGTTTACTTTCTGTGGCACATATCCCAAAAATATTCCCACAAGAAGTTTTAGGTATTAAGGAAGCCATTTTCCCCCTTAAGTTTACAGTCTGAATCAACATAGACTCTCTTTGATTGTTGTGTATCGCGGTATCAACACCCATGAAAGCTTTCCAAATGATTGCTGATATCAATTGCACCTTCGACCCTTTTGCTTTCAGGTTTGATATCACACTCTCGCTGAATGAAAGTTTCTTTCGTGTATACTTGTTTAATTCGTCGTTGTTCATAGGTGGCACTGGCATGGGACATAAACCACGAGGAGGGAACAATAAGGACGAAATGAATCTAGACCTTGGGAACTCAATATCATTATCATTATCATTTTTTTGTCGGTTTGTAACTGCCCATTCATTTATGAGTGTCGATAGAGTGGAAGCATCAACAATCTTGTGTGTAGCCTTTACACCAATTGCAACACCTCCACATTCAAAGGTGGTTACTTGAACTACAAGTAACGGGTCGCTTTGTTGAAGAACAGCCCCTATTTTGGATGACATGAACTCATCAATGAACTTAACATTCGCTTCATAAACAAGAAAATCTTGAAGTTTAATGTTAACTTTGGCATGTATAAACTCAGCACCATGATCATTGCAATCGATGGTGGCAGTTTTATTGACGTATCTACCCGCAAGAGGGTAGAATCGTGTTAAGGTTTTCTCCAGAGATTTTTCAAGTC
The DNA here is from genome assembly GCA_009363875.1 of Mikania micrantha. Classification (NCBI taxonomy): domain Eukaryota; kingdom Viridiplantae; phylum Streptophyta; class Magnoliopsida; order Asterales; family Asteraceae; genus Mikania; species Mikania micrantha. Next base: position 71,333,261 of record CM018696.1, read on the forward strand.
GCGCAATAAAGTTTGTGGTTTGATCGGTGTTAGTAGAGAAGAATAGAACAATACCAACATTTACGTCAGGAGCAAACTCATCGATGAAGCCTAACTTGAAGGGAGGTAGTGTTTGAGGTGTTTGAACAAAGGGTTTTATGAATTTGCTTGATTGTTTTTCAATCTTGATTGATTTGGCCATTAGATTAAAGCAGTGCTTACAAGAAACAACTGATCGACTGGGATGGATGCATTCACTAGATACTACAGCTTGCTATTTATAACGTGAAACTTTACGTGTGATTTAATTTTATTTTTCATTTGCGGTGCATTCACTAGATAATATATATGTGTTGGCTCTTAAGAAGCAAAAGTAAAATTAAACTAATATTAACGTTAGTAATATGTAAGGTCTGATATCTTATGTTGTTTGCACATCATGAATCATGCAAACGGACTATGTGGTGTAACTAGGAACACTAAATATTTGGTGTTCCATTTAAGACACATGCATGGCCTTATTATGAGTAAATAATAATTTAATAGTTTTCGTCAATAAAACACCACCCTGTGATCGAATATAATATAATATAACAATTAGTACTAAGAAAATAAAGAGGATATGTCATAATCCCTTCATTTCATTAATAAGACACGACGCATGAAAATTCTTTGAATCATATATAGCAATAATTAAAGTATGATAATATATACAAAAAACATATATTTTATTATTATTTTTTCTAGAATTGTTTACATTGAAAAAGACATCGGTGGAAAAACAAGGAGATATCATCATTACATCGTGTTTTCGTGAAAGAGGCCGACCAATATGCTTATGCCGGCATACATATACAGATACATACACACATATGTATATGTATATGTACATAGAGAAGAGTTTAAAAGAAAATCCTCACGTTGAAGAAAAACTAAGAAAACCACTAGTTCCCTACTAACAAATCTATTGTAAAAAAAAAAATTTTCATTATTTTTTATTATTAGCTTATAAATGTTATGAACACATTTTTTTAATAAAAATATGTAGATCACAAAGTTACGTATATATAACCTATAAAGTTACATATATGTAACTCATATATGTAGTGTACAAATTACATATATTTTTTTTATTTTTGTTAACAAATCTAACATTATAATAAAACAAAATGTAAAACAAAAAACGAAAAATGAAATTGAATGATAATAATTGTAATAAGTTTTTTAGGTTTTCTCCAAAATAAAGATGTTTATTGGAACCTCCCCTGTATGTATGTATGTATGTATGTATGTATGTATGTATGTATGTATGTATGTATGTATGTATGTAATTCATCTGTGTATTACACAGAGTTGTATCAAAATAAATACGTACTACAATTAAGCAATCATTGATAAAAAATAAATATAAAAATAACGCATAATTTTTAACGTGTTTAATAAAATAAAAAGAAAGTATATTTTATAAATTTGTAAATATTTTTTAAACAATACGAATAAGATTTAGAAATTTAGAAATTATTGATTTAAAATGAAAAGTTTAAATGATTGGATCTCATTTATATTTAGAGTTAAATGCAATTTATAACTTTGTGGTTTATTTCTTACTAGAGGTTGCAACCCTATTTTTTATTTTTGCAACTTACAACCCTGTGTTTTTAAAAAGTCGGCAACATGTACCCATTCAATTAAAATTAACATAGTTTCGTTAGTTTATGAAGAGTAAAATTATAATAATAAATAAACAAATATCAATAAAAAAATTTACAAAATGAAAGTAATGAATACTGCTAGACAGAATGGATATGCAACTCAACTTCAAAGTTCAAATTACAAAATATGCAAATGAATGTCACATGTGTGGATCTGAGCAAATAGCCATTCATCAATTGTTCAGTTCAATTATGCATCGTAACATTGATTTGAATTCACAAAAATAAACCTCCTCAGACGCATCTGTAATTGCATTCCAAGCTTCAATCATCGGAGGAGTTGATGGCGGAGATTGATGAGAGGGTAAAATTGCAAAGAGTATACAAATCAATGTCAATAAAATGAATAACAATATAACACTATTAATATAATAATAAATTATAAATTATAATTTTACCCTTCATAAACTAACGGAGTTATGTTAATTTTAACTGAATAGTTGCATGTTGCAAGCTTTTTAAAAAATAGGGTTGGAAGTTGCAAAAATAAAAAAAAGAGGGTGACAATCTGCAGTAAGGAAAAAAACACGGGGTTGCAAATTGTATTTAACTCTTATATTTAAAGAAATTAAATATTTTTTTTAATTTGCAAGTTTATTTGATTGTATTAGATGAAATTAATTTCTAAATTTGACAAATACTTCATACACATAGCTTACAAAGATGTTACGTGGTAAATGTGATGTGGATATACTGGATATCACGTAACGTATTGTTATTAAATATACAGACATATCCACACATCGTTCTGACCTTTCTTTGCTAATTCAAAATCTGATTTAATTGTTCCGTTTAGATTAGAGGTGGCAATTTTTACCCATGTCAAAAGAAATGGGTTGGTTTGGATAAACAATTGTAGTATAATGGGTTGAGATGGGTAACATCATAGTATTGAATAGGTTGAGATGAGTAGCACTTAAATACAATGCGGGTCAAGACGGGTAATCAAAAAAGTATGTAAATGCAATGGATTCAAACATTTAAGAACGATTAATAACATATTTGGTGAGAAAATCACTAAAAATTATCTAAATGGACTATTTGTTAACTTATAACACATCTTAAGTTAAATTAAATTGATGTTTTTTAAGAACAATCCATTTAGACCCGAATTCATTTTGCTTAAAACTCGTTCTGACCCGCACCCATCCTGACCCGAACTCGTTCTGACCCGTTACCCAACCCGCCCATTTTGCCAGGCATAGTTTAGATGTTTGGCATCTTAATATTCGTAACACGTACGTACGAACTTTAATTTCAGAATTGTTATATATTCTAGCATTAATATGTCATTGTACTGGTTCTTACAAAATTGAATAAATTAATTACAGTTTACTATGTGGTGAGATTTATTTTTAATTTCATTACTAATTTTTTTTTTATTAAGGGTAAGCAAATATCCAAATTAACCAAAACGAACCTAACCAAATACATAAAACCAATCAAAATATGTGATTTTTTTTTTAGATTTTCAGAATCATATATTAGTTTCCATCATTGAAATACATTGACAATAACAAAACAAATCAAAAAAAGATTAATAAAACAAAACAAAATGAAATTGACTTTATTTCGATATGACTTTAAAAAAGGCTTGTATACGAATCATTTGAGTCGTCCATCTCCTTGTTTCTCCAATCGCCAGTTCGCCAATCGTCGTCGGTTGATGAGTCGTCATCTACCAGTCTCCTCGTTTCCCTCCCTCCCGTTCAATCGTTTGAGTTGCCCTATTTTCTTTTTCTGGATCTCGTCTCCAACTCTACATGCGGCCGACACAGAACACATCTTTTCATGTGGATAAGTGGATTGCTAGATTTCTTTTTATTTTGGAGGCCGCGTTTTACAAGATGTAGACTCAAGCCCATATATCTTTTAAGCCCAATATTAAATATATATGAATATAATAGCCCAAAACTTATTAAAATGAAGGCCCTTCTTGGTTTGGAGACCCTAAGCCCGATAATCAATATATACGGTGATCATTATGATACACTTGGTGTTCAAAATAATCGAAAACCGTTATCCGTAACCGAAAAAAACCGAACCGAATTCTGAATTCGGTTTTCGGTTCGGTTCCTAACCGTATCCGAATTCCGAATTCGGTTTTCGGTTCGGTTTTCGGTTATATATATTTTATGAATTCGGTTTGTTCGGTTAACCGTTTAAACCGAATATGTAATTAAATATATTATTTTTTATATACATTATATGATATCCTTCAAATTAAAACCCTGGTTCTTTGTTCTCCCCTTCTCCATTCTCCACCAACAACCGTTTCTTGACTTCGCATCTTCTCTCGCCATTCATCAGACACCGTTCATGAGACGACGATGGCCTCACATCCTCTCCTGATCTCGCACGATCCCACTCTCACATCCGACATCTCTCATTCTCTCCAACTCCGGTGACATCCCACGCTCGTTCATCAGTTAACGGCGGCTGCCTCACTTCCTCTCCCGATCTCGCGCGGTCTCCCCCTCACAGCCGACATCTCTCCCTCTCTGGTGAAATCCCCAACTCCAGTGACATCCCACGCTTGTTCATCATACTCCGAAGTTCGTAAAGCATCTGTTCTTGTTTTGTTTTTAAATATGAGAAATGCAATTGATGAATACCACAACTCTCCTATCTCTATGTGCAAAAGTATTAAACGGTTCTGATATGCTTACAAATAGTGATTATCGCATTCTTATTTTTGTTATCAAAACTCATGTAAGCACACAATTTAAGTGGTGTTTGGATATGCTTACAAACAGGATTCGAAAATTTTGAAAAGAAGAAAGGTTTTTGTTGAAATCGGTTGAATTCGGTTTGTTCGGTTTTAACCGAAACCGAACCGAATTGAATTCGGTTCGGATAACCATTTTCCGAATTCGGTTCGGTTTTCGGTTAGGATTTTTTTTTATTGAAAACCGATTAAACCAAACCGAACAAACCGTTAACCGAACCGATGAACACCCCTACTTGTTGATTTTGTTTTTTTTTTTTTTTTTAACTCCATGTTTGTCTGTACAATTTCATTCGACAGGATGTGGCTGCTACTATATATATGTACAATCGTACGAAGATGAAAGGGAGCACCGGCCAATGTTTTTATAACCGGCCCGGACATCGAATTGGACGCTTTACTGGTTACCTGTCGGACCAGATTCAAGAACCAAATAACATAATATATATCTATATATAATTCCAAAAAAATTATAGAATTTTAAACACATTTAAACCAACATAATTAATGTTCAAACACACATAATCATGTTAAAAAAATAAAAGATTTAATTTTAATGTTTAATTCTTTGGATTTTAGTTAAAAAAAAATTGAAATCAGTGAACCGGTTCCTGGTCTGACCAGTGAACCGGCTCAACCGGCCGGTTCCCTTGAGGGAGATTCACATGTTGTTTTTGAACCGATCGACCTCCCAGTTCCCCTTCCGACCGATTCGACCGGCCGATCCGGTCAGGTTCTGAGAACAATGAGGAGCACATTTTAGACAATAAAACAAGAAATCAAAACAGTGGTTAGCATTAAGAAATATTATATATCTGAATATCCTACATTCATTAACAAAACCAGCTGCAAAACACAAGCCTCCTTGCAAAACGCAATGCAACTATATGGAGGATTAGGAGCGGCCAAAGCGTTTTTGGGTCCAAAGTAAACTAAAGATACATGGGACTTTTTCAAAGGCTTTGATGAAAATGTATCTTATATTCAGGCTTAAAACTGACAACAATAAATTAATTAGACTAATAGCCTAATGTAAATGTAATTACTAATTAATAACTTATCACTAAATCACAACATATATTTAGCTTTTAGGGTTTATAAACTACGTTTTATAATTTTGCTTTGCATTAAGTTTTAAAGTTTAATTTTTTTGCGTTTAGCTTTAATTTTTCTGGTTTATCTTTCGAGTTTAGGGTTTAGTTTTAAGGTTTATAGTTTAGTTTCAAGGTTTAGGATTATAGTTTATCTTTTAGCATTAAGGTTTATAGATAACCAGATAGTCTAATCTCTTGGTCCGATCTTCAGATTTGTTGTCAAAAATTTACAGAACAAGTACTTTTCAAGGAGCTCATATTCATATTAATAATTGTTCGAAAATTTCAAACTCGGATGTCTTATTTCTTGAGAGACCTTAACTCCCTGAAGATTTAAGAAAACGTGTTCGACGTTTTGTACAATATAAAAGTACTTGAACACTCACAGAAGTTGAAGCCTTTGCTTTACGGACTGAAGATTTGAAATTTGTCGCGAATCAGTTCAGAAGACTTCACAGCAAGAAATTGCAGCATACTTTCAGGCACTATTCCCGCCATTGGAGGACATGGGCTGCTTGCTTAATACAGGCTGCTTGGAGAAGACACAAAAGAAGAACGATGGCAAGATACCTCTCAACAATGGAGTCTTTTGATGATCAAAACAATGAAGAAGAACAACATCAAGAGCATGATGAAGAAGATGATCAAGGACAAGAACATGATCAAGTTCATGATCCGACGGCTCATGCGAAGTCAAAGCTTGGGGTGACGATATTGGCGTCTAGATTTGCTGCAAACACAAGAAGAGGGATTGCTCAGAGGCTTAAGAGTGCAGGTGGGATGCCTAAATTGCAGAAGCCTGAAGGACCTGACTTTTCTGCTGACCCAGATATCAATTAGTTAAATTATTGAAAGTTTTAGTAGATTACTTCAAATAACATGCGATTTAGATAATAAAGATTTCAACTTTATTATCACACTTATATCAAAATCAATGTGTATGCTTGTGTGTTCATTAACAACAATGATAATCAAGGATGCTTCAGGATAGGACACTGTGTGAGACGGATGAGACATTTAACAATATATAAGGATACTTGATTTGGATGAAATACTATTTGTAAGCATAACTACGGATAGGACATTGTGTGAGACGGATGAGACATTTAACAATAAGACTAGTATATGACATTGTGATTGTGAATGATAAGGAATCAATTGTTTTCAATTACTAAGCTTATAATCTCACCAACCTAGTGTTGACGTTGTTTAAATGCATGTTTTCTCAGGTGAAGAACATGTTTAGTCACCAGACTCAGGATGCATTAGCTAGTGGACTTTTATAGTGGACCTAGCTACATTTTGTGAGCATAACTTTTGATGACATATTTTGGTGAATCACATTTGTAAATCTTGTGCAGTTACAAGATAGAAAACTCAATGATTTTTTTGGGTAGATTTACTTAGTTAAATTATGAACATGACAATGTAATTTAACTTTGTAATTCTATATCAATGTCATGTTAGCATTTCTCATTATATCTCATGTGCTATGTAACAATCTGATCAATATGATTATCACAACGATATCGCGCCCCGAGAACCTTCCGTCGACGGGAAAGTCGATCCAACTTGCCAGCTCGGTGTGTGACAGATTGGTATCAGATAGATCTAAAGTTGTAGTTTTTGGGCTGTGGTGGATGCAATGCAACCCTGACCAACAATGATTCTGTATCTACAAATGTTGGAAACGCTATTAGTTTTTATATCTTTGTTTTGTTTTGGCCTGCTTATCATGAATAGAGGTTATTAGTCTGTTTATATTTTTGTTCGTGAACAGTCTTGACAGAACGCCTTGGTGTGAGCCAAAGGGGAAACCCGACTCCACTGTCTATCAAATAAGTTTCGTTTTTATATACGACGGTGTGTAGGGTTGTTCAAAATGTTCGTCGCGTGCTTGAAAAAAACTTGAAAAAAAGCTCGTACGAATTTTGCTCGGTTTTAGACGAGCCAAGGTAAGCTCGTTTGTTGTTTGCTTGGATAGTTGCTCGGTTGTTTCTGCTCGTTTAAGTATGACTAAATCACACACACACACATACGGTTTGTATCATGTGAAAATTCGATCTTAAAGTGAAAGACCTTAAGCCCTATGTGGGCCATTAATTTGGAATATTTAAAATAAATATGTGGTTCACGTTAACCCGCATTAAAAATGATTTTTATTCATTTAAAACCCAATTTTTTATTCAGGTTTAATTTGAACATATAGTTATTTTTAAGATTCCAAATCAATAGATTACAGTGTTTAAGGGTTTTCTCTTTAAGATCGGGTTTTGATGATGAATGATGATGTTGGTGTATTCGAACTAATAATAATGATGTTGATATATAACTCAAACATTTTAAACTCCTTTTGTGTTTTTGTATTATATCAATTCGTAATTTATTAACTTCTTTTTTATTATGGATTCATATATGGTTAGAATGTATTGCTTTTTATTAGGGGTGAGCAAAAAACCGAAAAAACCGAACCGGAACCGAATTAACCGAAAAAACCGAACCTAAAAAACCGAACCGAATGAAAAACCGGGAAAAACCGAACCGAAAAAAACCGAAACCGAATTTTTCGGTTCGGTTGCGGTTTTTCATTTTATAAAAACCGAAAAAAACCGAACCGAACCGATTTTTAATATTTCTTAAAAATTAATATATATATATATTTATATTTATATATAATGCTATTTCCATACTTATTTAATGGGAAAAAACATACAAAAAGTATACCGTTGGAGATGATAAAAATTTAGATTATATAAAATCTATCATTTTAAAAGGTAAATATCGGAATTATTGCATATTTAGTTATTTACTTTTGTTTTTTTTAAATGTAAGAACATGGTGGTAATTATTTTGTTTTTTAATTAATTGGTGCTCGATCAATTAATTTATTAATTGTTAAACATGTTTGTATTTTTAATGTCGGGCGTAAGAGCAAACAAAAAAAAAACAAAAAAAAACAAAACAAAAAAAACCGAAAAAACCGAAAACCGAACCGAAACCGACAAAAAAACCGAAAACCGAAAAACCGAAAACCGAACGGTTTGTAATAACTAAAAACCGACTATGTCGGTTTCGGTTGCGGTTTTAGCCAAAAACCGAACCGAACCGAACCGTGCACACCCCTACTTTTTATCTATTGAATGTCAAATTGATATGAATATTTTAAATTTGCATTAAATTTTATTTTGAAACTGAACCAAAACGAACCAAGCCGAGTCGCTCTGTTTTAAACGAGCCAAGCAACAAGCTCAATATTTGGCTTGATTTTACAAATCCAAATCAAGCCGAGCCACTTGGTTCGGCTCGGCTCGGCTCGTGAACAGCTCTAAACATGTGAACCCACGGTCAAAAAAACCGTGGGTTTTTCTTATAAAACAATTAATAAAACATATATAGATGATAGATACACTATGAATTTAATTTTTTTTGAACGGCGAAGGACTCAATCGTTTGAACCTATTGTTTCCAAGCCATGTCACCAAGGTCTAGTTACCTAGACCTCCTATGAGTCACCACAACCACCCCAGGAGGAAACCAGAAACCCCACTTTGAAAACCCCCAGACCCCTTTTTCACTGCAAGAGGAATTGAACCCAAGACCTCCCATATGGAAGAATCTTAGGGTACCATTGAGGCACTGCCTCATTGGTCACTATGAATTTAATTAGTAGTGAAAAGAAACCAATGTCTCAAAACACATTTATTCAAGCGTTATTGGATTTAAATACTCACAGCTTTAATCTATTGGCCGACAATACTCTCAATTAAGGAAATGTTTAGTGACACTCTCAACTTTAAACGCATTTTCACTTGTTACTCCAATTGGCATTTTTTTAATGATGTGTAATAATATAATAGAGTGCTAACAGAAACTATGTTGAAAGTTGAGAGTACTACTAAAGATCTCATCAGTTGACAGTATTCTGGCTAACAGGTTAAAATTAGGAGTATTTAAATTCAATAAACCCTTTATTCGATAATACATCAATACATAAGAGTAAATTCCAAGCAGCAGCAAATTAGCTAAAACGACATAGTAAAAACATGTTTAAGGGCTTTTTCAAAGTGAGGGATGTCTTTAACTTGGAGAAACACATATGCTTCGACTCCGTTACCTTGTACATCATCCATCAAATATGCCGAATGATTTATCGGTATGGCCCCAGGGGCCACCCAAATAGGTTTTCCAAAACCAAAGTCAACTTGGTAAAAAGGAAACTTACACCAACTGGTTACAATGACACCACAAGTAGACTCACGAATATTAGTCAAACTTAACAATGGATTCAAAACCATTGTTTGCCCTTCTTCGCAATCATGATGCACCTTCGAGAAGTTAGTTATACATTTCTTGACGGAATCACTTAAAAGATCAGTCAGTTCTTCAATGGCCTCATGAGTCCTACATTCTGTGGTACATGTCCCAAAAAGATTCCCACAAGAAGTTTTAGGTATTAAGGATGCCATTTTCCCCCTTAAGTTTACTGCCTGAATCAACATACGCTCTCTTTGATGGTTGTGTATCGCGATATCAACACCCATGAAAGCTTTCCAAATGATCGCTGATATCAATTGCACCTTCGACCCCTTTGCTTTCATGTTTGATATCATACTCTCGCTGAATGAAAGTTTCTTTCGTGTATACTTGTTTAATTCGTCTTTGTTCATAGGTGGCACCGGCATGGGACATAAACCACGAGGAGGGAACAGTAAGGACGAAATAAAATTAGTCCCTGAGAATATATTATCATTATCATTATCATTATCATTATCATTATCATTATCATTATCATTATCATTTTTTTGTCGGTTTGTAACAGACCATTCATTTATGAGTGTTGATAGAGTGGAAGCATCAACAATGTTGTGTGTAGCCTTTACACCAATTGCAACACCTCCACATTCAAAGGTGGTTACTTGAACCGCAAGTAACAGGTCACTTTGTTGAAGGACAACCCCTATTTTGGATGGAATGAAGTCATCAATGAACTTAACATTCGCTTCGGAAACGAGAAAATCTTGAAGTTTGATGTTAACTTTGGCATGTATAAACTCACACCATGATCATTGCAATTGATGGTGGCGGTTTTATCAACGTATAATCTACCCGCAAGAGGGTAGAATCGTGTTAAGGTTTTCTCTAGAGATTTTTCAAGTCGTTCAATAAAGTTTGTGGTTTGATTGGTGTTAGTAGAGAAGAATAGAACAACACCAACATTTACATCGGGAGCAAACTCATCGATGAAGCCTAACTTGAAGTGAGTGAGTGTTTGAGGTGTTTGAACAAAGGGTTTTATGGCTTTGCTTGATTGTTTTTCAATCTTGATTGATTTGGCCATTATATTAAAGCAGGTGCTTACAAGAAACAACTGATCGACTGGGATGTATGCATTCACTAAATACTACATCTTGCTATTTATAACGTGATACTTTACGTGTGATTTAATTTTATTTTTCATTTGGAATGCACGCTTATACTCTATATATGTTTGGGTTATTAAGGAACAAAAGTAAATTGCTCTAATTTTAACGTTATTTTACTTTTTTTGTAAAAAGTGAGAATAAGTTTGTTTGTATTTGTATTAAATTATTCCTTATACCGAAAAACCGAACCGGAACCGAATTAAACGAAAAAACTGAAACGAACGAATAATCAAAAACAACCAAACCGATTTGTAATCTTGTTTAAAAATTTATATATATATATATATATATATATATATATATATATATATATAGGATTATGAACGAATAATAACCCACTTTTAAAGCGATAACCCAATAACTTTGCCAAAACGAAGCCGAATCTTGAATTTTTTTTTTGAACATCATTGTAACACAATTAGAACACTATGTTCTTTTATGAGTTTGTGAAAATTCATAACCGTTTAAGAGATATCATCGTTGAAAATTTTTGACAAAAACAGTTACAGTGCTGTAAATCAAAAACTTACAACGATGATATCTCTTAAAAGGTTATGAATTTTCACAAACTCATAAAAGAACATAGTGTTCTAATTGTGTTACAATTATGTTCAAAAAAAATTCAAGATTCGGCTTCGTTTTGGCAAAGTTATTGGGTTATCGCTTTAAAAGTGGGTTATTATTTGAACACTTCCCTATATATATATATATATAGGATTGGGTTCAAATGCTAACCCTCATTTATGGCACTAACCCATTAACCCTCATTACCCAATCAGAAATAAACAAATGGCTTTTTCTTTTATTATTTGTTAAGGGTAAAGTAGTAATTTGCTATATTAAATACTTTACCCCCTCTTTTTTTATACATTCATAACTTTTTTATGCTATAATATTTTTTTATAAAAATTGCACCATTTTACTCGTCTTATTTTTCTCTTTAATTACGTTATAGTCTTGACTAGGTTTTTTTATTTTTTTTCGTATGTTCGTATTTACACCAATGTAACAAGTATAAAAATAACAAATTATTTGTAACGAGTTGTAACGAATTTCGGTTTACATTGTTGTAGAATAAATAGGGTTTACGTTTAAGAGTGTAAACGACCCAAGCCGATCCCGAGCTAGTTAATTACGTTATATTCTTGACTAGGTTTTTTTATTTTTTCCGGATGCTCAAAAATTCGTTATATCTACAAAATTGTAAATTCATTTTAATACTATAAAAAAAATTATATTTACAAGATTGTAAATACATTTTAATACTTTAAAAAAAATAGTATAACATTTTGTTGATAAAAACCCAAATAATTCGTTACAACTCGTTACAAATAATTTGTTAGTTTTACAAATAATTTGTTACAAATAATTCGTTACAACTCGTTTACACTCTTAAACTTTTTTATGCTATAATATTTTTTTATAAAAATTGCACCATTTTACTCGTCTTATTTTTCTTTTTAATTCCGTTATAGTCTTGACTAGGTTTTTTTATTTTTTTTCGTATGTTCGTATTTACACCAATGTAACAAGTATAAAAATTACAAATTATTCGTAACGAGTTGTAACGAATTTCGGTTTACATTGTTGTAGAATAAATAGGGTTTACGTTTAAGAGTGTAAACGACTCAAGCCGATCTCGAGCTAGTTAATTACGTTATATTCTTGACTAGGTTTTTTTGTTTTTTCCGGATGCTCAAAAATTCGTTATATCTACAAAATTGTAAATTCATTTTAATACTATAAAAAAAATTATATTTACAAGATTGTAAATACATTTTAATACTTTAAAAAAAATAGTATAACATTTTGTTGATAAAAACCAAAATTCGTTATATCTACTAGATTATAAATACGTTTTAATACTTTAAAAAAATTATATCTACAAGATTGTAAAGACATTTAATACTTTAAAAAAAATAATATAACATTTTGTTCATAAAAACCAAAATTCGTTATATATACAAGATTGTAAATACGTTTTAATACTTTAAAAAAATTATATTTACAAGATTGTAAATAGATTTTAATACTTTAAAAAATACTATAACATTTTGTTGATAAAACCAAAATTCGTTATATCCACAAGAGTGTAAATACATTTTAATACTTTAAAACAATACTATATCATTTTGTTGATAAAACCAAAATTCGTTATATCTACTAGATTGTAATACGTTTTAATACTTTAAAAAAATAATATAACATTTTGTTGATAAAAACCAAAATTCGTTATATATACAAGATTGTAAATACATTTTCATAGTTTAAAAATTATATTTACAAGATTGTAAATACATTTTAGTACTTTAAAAACCAAAATTCGTTACAAAATCAAGAATATAACGTAATTAACGAGCATCCGGAAAAAATAAAAAAACATAGTCAAGAATATAACGTAATTAACGAGCTCGGGATCGGCTTGGCTCGTTTACACTCTTAAACTTAACCCCTATTTATTATACAACAATGTAAACCCAAATTCGTTACAACTTGTTACAAATAATTTGTTAGTTTTATACTTGTTACATTGGTGTAAATACGAACATCCGAAAAAAAATAAAAAAACCTAGTCAAGACTATAACGGAATTAAAGGGAAAAAAAGACGAGTAAAATGGTGCAATTTTTATAAAAAAATATTATAGTATAAAAAAGTTATGGATGTATAAAAAAGATGGGGTAAAGTATTTAATATATCAAATTACATCAATACCCTTATTCCCTTTTCTTTCAAATCAATTATATTATTATATTATAGTTTAATATCAACCATTAGATTAGCATCTTCTAATTTGATCATTCTATATGGTTGGGTTAATGGGTTAGTGCCATAAATGAGGGTTAGCATTAGATCCATTCCATATATATATATATATATATATATATATATATATATATATATATATATATATATATGATTGTGAATAAAAAGAACCCATGAATTGAGTAATAAATCATTAACTTAAATCTAATTGCTAATCTAAAAGTTAATTGTATAAGATTGTGTCATGTGTTATCTTTCATATTTAAACACCGAATGGTATTTTAATCATTTGTACTATATCAAAAAACTGGCATTAATATGATAATGACATGTGCCACCTTTTATTATATTTTAATATATCTACTTTTTTATTTAACGTTTATCACATTTTATTTATGCATTCATAACTTTTTTATAATATAATATTTTTTTTTATAAAAATTGCACTATCTTATTTATCTCTTTAATTCCGTTATAGTCTTGACTATGGATTTTTTTGGATGTTCAGATTCACAGCAATGTAACAAATATAAACATTAAACATTATTTGTAACGAATTTTGGTTTACATTTTCATAAATTAAATACGGGTTACGTTTAGGGGTGTAAACGAGCCGATCCAATCCCGAGCTCGTTAAGGCTTGAGCTCGGCTCGGCTCGTTTTACTCCCTAAACGTAGCTCATTTTTAGTTTACAACAATGTAAACCAAAATTCGTTACAACTCGGCTCGTTTTATGCTCACTTTATATCATTTATTTAACTACAGTGATGAATTTCACAAACTTATAAAAAAGAAAGTGTTGTAGATATCTTACAATGATTATAAAAAAAATCCAAGATTTAACTTCATCATAACGGGTTATTTCAGGTTAATGCTTTAAAAGCGAGTTATTTGTGTAATTACAAAAACCGAATTAGACGACAATTTTAATGTCCTCTCCAAAAATTGGTTTCAAACCTCAACTGAATCCCAAAGAATTAAACCCGGTTTTTTACTCTTGTTGAGAAAACCAATTTGGACACCTACAAAAAACGAAGGGTGTGGGACTATGGGCCCAGTTTACACGAGGAATAAGTTGCGAACACTTGTTGATATGAGTATCATTAAATTATATAGTCATCATGTATTTATGACTACTAATCTGAATTTCCTGTGTTTTCAAACCAATGATAAAGAAAGCAAGGAACTATAGTTATAAAACGTTTTTTTTATTTATTTAAAATTTAAGATGTATACATGTTTTTATATAATTTGTATATGTTGATTGTTGGATACAATATATTATATACAGGGGTTGGATCCACTAAAATATATTTTGGGTTTAGATTTAATTTTTCTGGTTTAGCTTTCGAGTTTAGAGTTTAGTTTTAAGGTTTAGAGTTTATTTTTAAGGTTTAGGATTATAGTTTATCTTTTAGCATTAAGGTTTAGCTTTAGCTTTAGCTTTTTTGTTTTAGGCTTTTGGATTTTAGGTTTAGTTTTAGATTTTAGGGTTGGAATTTAAATTTTGACAAGACGGTTTTAACGCATTCAAAATGAACAAGACCGGTTCCAATGCATCCTGAAATAATTTTAATTGGAGTTTGTTATAATTGGCAAAAATTATTTTTAAAATTATTGGCATCATTTTCAGGCAAAATCTTATTTTTAGTGGAATTTACCCATATATGTAAACAATCGTCAATCTAATACTAGGAAGAAGAGCTAACACAAGATTCAAACATAAACCTGTGAATCATGGCCTAGTTTATTTAAAATAATCTTAATTTAACTAAATATGTAAATGTAATAAGTTAATTATCAAAATTGACATATTTCAACCTAATAATTTATCACATATGTATACATGCAAGAGATAATAACAATAATGTGTGTACCAATTCAAAGAAAGCTCCGATTAGGTGATTATTGCCCTGAATAATCCTCGAAAAATCGCTTGTGAAAAAAATGAAAATTACAAGTCGAAGAACCACTAAACTAGGAAATCTAGATACTAAAATAATCTCTAAGTGTAAAACTACAAATTAAAAGAGATAAATGCAATTTGCAAACTTGTGGTTTATTTTTACTAAAGGTTGCAATCCGTATTTTTTTTATTTTTGTAACTTGCAACCTATGTTTTAAAAAGTCTGCAACTTGCATACATTCGATTAAATTTAACATAACTCTATTAATTTTTAAAGGATAAAATTGTAATTTATTATTTATTATAAAATCAATAATCTTAAACCACACATAACACTTCCTTGGGCTCCGCCGGCTCGTGGTTACGAACTTTTAACACCACAACCACTCCAACTACAGCAATCACAGTGGTAACCACTATCCATGTTGGCAACCTTGGTGGTGATAGGTGGCTATTTGGTCAGAGAAAACAGGGATCTTGGTGGGTTAGAGGAGGTGTTCCATGCTTACGGTGTTTGGTACTAGCTTCACGGCCTCAAAGACTCAAAGATGGGGTTCCCGGCGAACACTAGACATGAAAGCTAGATGAAGAGTTTGACGAAATAATGAACAACTTTTGTCATATTTTTTGGTGGGATTTACTTGTTGGTGAGAGATACGACATCAAAGCCGTCGTGAGGGCTGAGTGACACTACTTGGAAGAGGAGGGTCATTTTCCATGCAAAAACAAACAGCTAGCAAAATAAGAGTTAATTCTTGGTTTATTAAAAATACAGGGTTGTAAATGACAAAAATAAAAAAGAAGGGTTGCAACCTCCAATAAGAGATAAACCACATGTTTGCGAATTGTATTTAACTCAAATTAAAATCATTAATTCGAATATTCAAAATCAATTGGTTATAGAGAAGGCGAGACTGATTTATATTTTTACATGAAGAATCAGTTACCAACTTAATAAAAACCAAAATTCAAAATCAAATGGTTCGGTTTTATATTTATACATTAAACTGTAAATTAAATCATTTATAATGATTTATAAATAATAAAAACCAAAAGCAAACCGTTAAAAATAAAAATCAAACCGAACCAATCCATTATCAACGGTTTAGCTTTGTTTAGGTTTTACGGTTTAGGTCTTTTGGTTTTGGATTTTTTGAGTCATTTGAAAAACAAATGAAACCAAACCACATAGAATACACAAACGTACTTTTTTTTATTAAAAGGGCCCAAACCATCAAGTCAATCAATACATACATATATATACACATATAGGGGATAGATCAATTGTTAACTCACTCTAATTGAGAAAACTTTATGACCCAAATGGATTGGTTGTCAAATTTTATTAATTTGAAATTATTGGTCCATATAAATTCTGAAAAAAATGAGTGGTTGAGATTTGTTTAAGGGCATTTTAGATATTTGTTAGGTGTACTTGATTTTATTTTAAAAATGAGTGTTTACCCCTCACTTTTTTAAACCTTCATAACTTTATATATATTATTATTTTTTTAAAAAAAATTACACCATTAAATTTGTCAAATTTTATCTTTAATTCAAGTATAGTTTTGTCAAAATTTTTAAAGTTTTTGAAATTACACTAATGTAACGAACTGAATTTTTTCAAAGGGTTCATACTTACACTGATGTAACGAACTGTAACATTAGATACATATCGTTACACTGTAAATTATTTTTTTATAATAAGTTTCGTGATTTTTTAAAAAAAAACTATTTTATCTTTAGTTTAAGTATAGTCTCGTGAAATTTTTTTCAAAGTGTTTATAATTACACTGATGTAACAGACTGCATTTTTTTAATATGTTCGTAATTACACTGATGTAACGAGCAGAATTTTTTTCAAAGTGTTATTTATTACACTGATGTAACGAGTTGAATTTTTCAAAGTGTTATACTAAGTATTTACGTTACAATTGTCTAACTTTGTATCTTATATTGATGTAAATTTATTTAATGAACTAATTATTATAATAAAAGTTAGGTTTGTAATGTATATTTAAGATGAGAGAAAAAAAAAATTTAAGATGGAAAATTTTTGAAAACGGAGGGAAAATTATTAAAATTATTGTTCGTTACGTTAGTGTAATTACGAACGTCCGAAAAAAGATGGCATAACTATAATGGAATTAACAAGAAAAATATGACGAGTTTAATAATGTAATTTTTATAAAAAAAGATAACATAGTATAAAAAACAAAAGGATAAACTTTAATTTAAAAATAGGAAAATTGATGATTTTTTAAGATTTTGACACTTGTCACTCTCTTATTAAATCTGATTTTTGTAATTAAGACAAATAACTAAAATACCTTTTTATATTTAAATTAATTAGAATTATTGAACCAATGGATTAGATTTTTGTGTTTACTCAATTAAGATAGGTTCTTATATGATCACTTTCCTATATATATATATAGGGCATGGAATTTTTGATAACCCTCATCTTTTGTTACAACCCATTAACCATCATCCAATGGTTACTTTAAAAATGCAAGTGTATAGGATGGTGACACGTGTCAGATTCCTTTTTTTTTCTTTTTTTTAATACAAAGGGCATTTAAGACATTTGTTATTTAAGTAAAGTTTACCCCATTTTTTTTAAACATTCATAACTTTTTTATACTATATTATTTTTTTAAAAAAATTGCACCATTATACTCGTCTCATTTTTCTCTTTAATTTCGTTATAGTCTCGACTAGTTTTTTTTTTTTTTTGATGTCATGTATTTACATCATTGTAACGAGCTTAAAGATAGCAAATTAATTAGAAATTTTTTCTAACAATGGTAAATTACAGTAATGTAACAAAAAATGAAGTAATGTAACACAAAATGAAGTAATTTACAATGACATAATTAACGGTGACGTAACACATTATTTTATTTTTTTCTCTAACAATGATAATTACAATGATAAATTACAGTGATGTAAATAGAACACATTATTTTGATTTTTTTCTCTCACAATGATAATTATAGTGATGTAATTTATCATTGTTTGAAAAAAAATTAAACTAATTTGTTGTCAATGTAAATTACATCACTGTAATTTAAACCAAATTCACAGAAAAAAACCGAAACCGAATTTTACGTCAATGATAATTACAATGATAAATTACAGTGATGTAATAGAACACATTATTTTGATTTTTTTCTCTCACAATGATAATTATAGTGATGTAATTTATCATTGTTGTAAAAAAATTTAAACTAATTTGTTGTCAATGTAAATTACATCACTGTAACTTAAACCAAATTCACCGAAAAAAACCGAAACCGAATTTTACGTCAATGTAAATTACATCACGATAAATTACGTCAATGTAAATTACATCACGATAAATTACGTCAATGTAAATTACATCATTGTAATTTATTATTTTTAAAAAAATTTCAAATAAATTTGTTATATTTAACCTCGTTACAATGATGTAAATATAGGGCATTTAAAAAAAGTAAAAAAATTAGTCGAGACTATAACGGAATTAAAGAGAAAAATGAGACGAATATAATGGTGCAATTTTTTAAAAAAAAATAATATATTATAAAAAAAGTTATTAATGTTTAAAAAAGAGGGGGGAAACTTATAAGAGGTAAAATGACTATGATGCCCTTTTTAATATTTTAATGTAATGCTTATGTGTAATTTTATGATTAGTTTAAATGGGTTATGTAGTTGTAGCAAAAAAAGAGGGTTATTTTTTATACCCTCCTATATATATATATATATATATATATATATATATATATATATAGGAATGTGATCAAATACTAACTCGCACTTAGAGCAATAACCCATTAACCCTCTTTACCCAATTAGAAATAAACACATGAATTTTTCTTTTATTATTTGATAAGGGTACATTAGTAATTTGTTTTATGTACTAACTTAGCCCCTCTTTTTTTATACATCCATAACTTTTTTATACTATAATATTTTTTTTATAAAAATTGCACCATTTTACTCGTCTTATTTTTCTCTTTAATTCCGTTATAGTCTTGACTGGGTTTTTATATTTTTTTCTCGGATGTTCGTATTTACACTAATGTAACAAGTATAAAAATAACAAATTATTTGTAACGAATTTGGGTTTACATTGTTGTAGAATAAATAGGGTTTACGTTTAAGAGTGTAAACGAGTCAAGCCGATCTCGAGCTAGTTTTTTTTCAATAAATAGGGTTTACGTTATATTCTTGACTAGGTTTTTGTTTTTTTCCGTATGCTCCAAAATTCGTTATATCTACAAGATTGTAAATACATTTTAATATTATAAAAAAATTATATATACAAGATTGTAAATACATTTTAATACTTTAAAAAAATACTATAACATTTTGTTGATAAAAACCAAAATTCGTTATATCTACTAGATTGTAAATACGTTTTAATACTTTAAAAAAATTATATCTACAAGATTGTAAAGACATTTTAATACTTTAAAAAAATAATATAATATTTTGTTGATAAAAACCAAAATTCGTTATATATGCAAGATTGTAAATACGTTTTAATATTTTAAAAAAATTATATCTACAATATTGTAAATACATTTTAGTACTTTAAAAACCAAAATTCGTTACAAAATCAAGAATATAACGTAATTAACGAGCATCCGGAAAAAATAAAATACCTAGTCAAGAATATAACGTAATTAACGAGCTCAGGATCTGCTTGTCTCGTTTACACTCTTAAACTTAACCCCTATTTATTATACAACAATGTAAATCCAAATTCGTTACAACTCGTTACAAATAATTTGTTAGTTTTATACTTGTTACATTGGTGTAAATACGAACATCCGAAAAAAAATAAAAAAGCCTAGTCAAGACTATAACGGAATTAAAGAGAAAAAAGACGAGTAAAATGGTGCAATTTTTATAAAAAAATATTATACTATAAAAAAGTTATGGATGTATAAAAAAGATGGAGTAAAGTATTTAATATAGCAAATTACATTAATACCCTTAATACCTTTTCTTTCAAATCAATTACATTATTATATTATAGTTTAATATCAACCATTAGATAAACATCTTGTAATTTGATCATTAAATATGTTAAGGTTAATGGGTTATTGATCTATCCTAAGGTTAACAATAGATCACTTCCCTATATATAAGGGATGTATAAAATAGAAACCCACTTGAGTTGAAAAAACCGTTAAAAACCCTATGTAATTTTTTATAGTTTTGAAACATTATTAATAGGGCTTTTTACAAGCCAAGCCGAACCGAGCGAGGGTATGCTCGTGCTCTGCTCGTTTTCAAACTGAGCGGCTCTCCTTGTTCGGATAAGCAGAACCGATCCAAATGTTGTGCTCATGCTATGCTCGTTTTAAAATCGAGCGGCTCGTCTTAGTTCGGTTTTGCTCGGTTTAAAAATAAAATTTAATGAAAATTGAAAATGTTTATTGTAGTTACATATCAATATTCACGTTACCCCATATCACTACCCTAGCCTCTCTACATTTAGTGGCTCATAAGTAATAACTATCGTAACAAATTCATATGATCACATCCATGCAGATCGTAGATGTAACATGATGTCCCACCATAATAATCAAATTTAAGATTAAATGAATCAATGTTCAGTAGCAATGATATCAAGCGATAAGTGCATTTTTTCAAAACATAATCCAAGCAATCTAAACCTCTAAAAATAAATCCATTCATCCATGCTTGACAAAGGCGATGGCTGAATATTTGGAATGTGATAGACGGTGAGAGGCGGTCGACTTGAAGGAACATGAGAGATGGTGGCAGGCGGTCGGCCGAAAGAAACGTGAAAGTGGCGTCGGTTGGGAGATGGTGGGAATACACAAGCGGATTTGTAATCTGGAAATGTGAAAGTGGCAAATATAAATTTGGAAATTAGGTTTGAATTTTTGGGTAGTGTGTATTTGGCCATTTGGTTTTTTTGAAATTAGTTTAAATATAAAAATCAAAATTATATTATATATATAATTTAATTATGCTAAGCGAGCGAGTATCCGAGCGAGCTTACCTTGACTCATGATCGGCTCGTTTACAAACCAAACTGAGCGTGGTCAGATCGTTTAAAACTGAGCAAAATTCAAACGAGCTTTTTCCGTCCTTTTCTCCGAGTGAGCGACGAACAGTTTGAACAACCCTAATTATTAGGGTCATTTTTATTAAAAAAAATTAAAATGCATCGACTATATTTTTTTAAAAAATAATAAAAAAACAATGTAATACTGACGTAATTCCTTCTTTTATGCATGTACAGATGTGTTATGTTTGTGTTACATTATTTTTTTAATATTATTCTTTTCAAAAAATAAAAAAAACAATGTAACACTGACTATAATACCCGTAAAAAAAAACGTAACAAATAAATAAATAAATATAATATTAAATATTAATGCCTAATTAAAAATAACTCATAATTAGAATATTAATTAAGGTAAGATAAATAACCAACTACTAAACAAACAATTTAATTTAAATACCATTCGATTAAAAGTGATATCCAACACTCGACACAATAGAAGTTTGATTCAGAAAACCGACTCATGTACCGACCGTATATCAAGTTATCACCTATATTTCATACACACATCTTGTTTTGGTACAAATTTTCGTAATCCTATCAAAACTAATTGATCATTTAAAAAGAAATAACATTTACAATATTCCTAATCATAAAATAATGTAAATCGGAAGGAAAAGAATGATTATTATTAATAGAATTGAAAGTCTAATAATTGTTGAGTAGGTTGTGTCCATCAAATACAAAGAAACAGTAGTATTTTGTAACCAAGAAATTAAAAGGTCTCATTTACTATTTTGAAAGTCTCATTTAATGGTTATTTGAAGGGTACAACCGATCATTTTCTGCCAAGAATTACAATTCGATCAAACCTAAAGTACGAAAACAATCTCCTTTCAACCGGTATGAAACCAACACACGTTTTATAATTTTGAGTAGTTTGGATTTATGCTTGAAAGATACCAACTGTGAGAACCATTCATATCACATTGCCCTCTTGAAAACTCATCTACAATCGATCGTATAGTGTTATACTTCAACCTTTTTGACTAGAATACGTCATCCGAACTTGTGAAGAAAATCAAAATCAAGCCGGTTCAGCCCTGATTGTTTCACCGTTGTTTTGCGTCCATCACAACTATTGTCTCAGTGCCATTTGTGTTCGCACAACTGTTTCAGGTAAATCGTTTAAGACATTCTTATGATCTATACCGTAAATCATATTCCGGTAAACATTGTAACTGAAAAGTTTGATATTTTAAGAATATAAAGGAAAGTAAAAATTGGCTAAACACGTTAGATGGATTAAAGGTTAATAAATTGTAGTCACATAATGTATTCGAGATCAAACAGAAGCATGGTTTGATGGATACATACATGTGAATAACAGTTAGCTACACTGTATTTGAAAGATGGAAGCCAAGCTAATCTTTAAAACTGACGGAAAAGCTACATCTATTACTGGACCAATGATTTGGACGATACACCCCAGGTTCTTTTTGTCAAGCGTGGCAACCCCATAACTAGAAGTAGTAGGATTCATTCTCATAATAGAATAATATATACCTTTCAAAATGGAAGTTATCCTATAAGTCCTGCATTCATGCATGTTCGAAATTCGAATCATAGTATTCATTAAATAAAATCATAAACTACCAAATTGGAGACTTAGCCTAGTTGGTTGTGTATCTTATTTAGGTACCATGGGTTGTGGGTTCTAAACTCTCCCTCCCCAAATTTTTATATTTTAGTTTCTGGAATTTTATTTTAATTCCATTGTTAGACATGTTAACTAACTTGGATCATCAAATGTGATTATCCAACAATTCCTAATAAATATACAAAAAAAAAAATTAAATAAAAGGTAATATTTTGATCGAACAATCTATTATTAAAAAAAACAAATCGGAATTATAATCCATGGTTATGAACAATTGAATGCATAAAAAAAAGTAATCTAACGTGCAAATAAAAAATAAAACTACAGGTTATCGAACC
This sequence comes from Mikania micrantha, assembly GCA_009363875.1. Classification (NCBI taxonomy): domain Eukaryota; kingdom Viridiplantae; phylum Streptophyta; class Magnoliopsida; order Asterales; family Asteraceae; genus Mikania; species Mikania micrantha. The sequence goes on from CM018696.1 coordinate 71,356,898, forward strand.
GTTAGGATTGAAAATTTTACTGATTATTGCTCTTCTAAGATAAGGTACGGATTTTCTTTTCATCACTTATAGTATATTTCTGGTTTGCCTACCGTTTTGTACGGATTCCGTTTATTTAACTCATAGTATATTTTGTTTGTCTCATTTGTTCTATTCGTTTTATTAAGTTAAACCGTTTGGTATTCGACTGTAACATCAGTGCCGGAACCGGCACCGGAACAGTGATCTCTACAGTAAAACGAACAGAAATCAGGTACGAACTATATGTGTTTCATTGTATGTTATGTTCATTTCATGTTTCATTGTCATTTCATGTCATCAACGAACAAATTCAGAAGCAGTTTGGAAAACAAGTTCAGAACTATGGTTCATCAGTCAGATTTTTATTTGTCAACACAGAACCATCATGTGATTATTTGTTAGGATTTTATTACGTATAAACGTATGTGAGGCTTTACTGAACAAAACAATAACGGATGTCTTTATGTGAATATTAAACTGACTGAGTATTCGTGTGAGTGACGATTCGCACGAATATATCTGTGAGTTTAACGTTCTGAATGATGTCTGATAATTAGAAAACCATGTCGGAAAGTAAAGTTGTCGTCGTGTTCGTTCGGGTGATGATTCGTACGAATACGCGCGAAAACGATACGATTCGATTAAACAATTAAATTAAACGATTTTCGAAATTTTAAAAGTGATAAAAAGATATTTAGAATACTATTAAGAATTACAACGTTAGAATGTTTTGAAAATTTCAAATTTTATAACCTTACGTTTCATTAAACGAAGTCCCGAAAACGACGTGTTTACGCGAAATCGAGCGATACCGAACACACCCGGCTATAAAAGCCCTTAACTTTTCCCTCACTTTTACACCCAATAACTCCATCTTCTCCCCCAAATTCGTTTCTCCCGTCACCACCTCACCTCCCAACTTCAAACCTTCGTAACTTTCTCATTTCTCCACCAAATTGGACGTTCTAGTACTCGAAACGACCGCGAGAACGAGAGGAACATAGAAGTACAGGCGATCGGAGCTGAAACGAGGGCTATCGGTCGTAGTTTACAAAAGAAGAGGCTGAATTTGAGGGTTTTCTGCACTGTTCCGACCAGGTGAGTTTTAAACGTTTTTATCACTTCAAATAAGTTAGGATAACACTATAACAACTGTAGAAACTTGTAGATCGTGATTAGACAAAGATATGAAGCTTTGAATCATCAAAAACGGACCAAAAACGAGCCCAAACGAGTTGATTTTTGGGGCTGCAGTGTTTTGGGGTAAGCTGCTCGAACACATCAGCTTTTCAGTCCGTTTTTGAGCATCAAAACCCCTAGAACTTGCACCAAATCGACTTAGGAATCTAAGGAACATGTTATATTGATGTTTGGGTCAGTTGAGAATCGATTTGTAGCAGAAAATTGGCAAAAATCGAGTTCAAAAGTGGGCTGTTCGGTTGCTGTTGCTGTTCCGACGAACAGCCACGTTCCCAGCAGGTTTAGGACCCTTTAACGCATTAGGAATTGCACTAATTTTGTCTAGGAACTCATGAAACATCAGTGTTTAAAGATTGGAAGGGTTGGGGATCGATTTGGGGGCTGTGCATAGCAATTACGAAGACATGAAGTGGCTGTGCTAGGGGCTGCCTAACTTGGCAGATTCTGCCAGCCAGTTCTTTTGTGTTTTTAACATAGCAAACGTTCAAGTTAACTCACGAAACTTTCCAGCCTACTAATTCAATATGTTAGGAACAACTTTTATCAAGACAAGTTTCATTGGTTCGGACTTTAAATGGGTCAAAACAGTGTCCTAATTCAGAAGGTGCTGAATGGAGTACTGCTTTTATACCAGCTGTTTGGAGCCTCATTTGGATGAATTAGAAAGCCTATAAATAATGGATAGAAAGCTAACATCCCAAACTTGATCATGAAGCTTTAGTTTGCTCGATTTAGAGTTCCTATGAACAAGTTATGACCACAAGAACCTGAACACCCTAGCTGAATGGTCATATAGTTATTTTTGTTTAAGTTGGGTTCCATTGGTGTTAACCGATTTGGAATGCCACCAATACTAACTTTTCTTTCACACAAAAGCTTTCTAAACTCTTCCAATCTATAAACATATGTTTTAACAAACAATTGGTATTATAACCTTTGAATTTGTTAAGTAAAACCATGAAATTAATATGTTAAAACCGATAATGGTTCAAAGTGACCATTTGGAGTGTTAACCTATTTCCAACTTATCAATACCAAGGATTTTTAATATAAAAGATATCTTACACTTTTCAAACATATAAACATGGGTTTTATGAAGTCAATGGGATTGAAACACTTGGGATTTCAATGATCAAAACAAAGAAACATGATAACTTATGTTAAGTCAAAGAGGGTTGTTACATGGCCATGGGTTTCGAAAGAACTAAAGAACGACAAGGTAAGATCAATGGGAATACAATGAGACGAACTAAGTATGGGTTTTTTGACCTTATGCTGTCAACACGCAACCCATAGCAAATTCATGGCATGGTTAAACAACTGAGAATATTCAAATAGAATGACTTTAATTAATAGCTAATTGTTATATTTTCATAAATGTCATTGGTTTTGTTTAAAGTTTATATAATTATGAAAGTTAGTTTTATTATAATTGATTGGGATTTGGTTGTAAAATAGACAATATAAATTGTCTGGATTTGGACTAAAAACAAAGGAAACTCTGCCCGATTTTTGTTAAAATTTAAAAGTAACTTGTTATTAGCTAACAGATAAGGGATTCATAGAGGTTATGTAACATAGAATAATTAAAGAAAATCTTAGTAACACATTAGCAAGTATATAGGACAAATAGTCGCACACCGAGACATAAACCCTATATACGTCAAAATATAAATACTTATAGTATTCGAATCGTAATATATCAACACAGGTGCTAAAGATACTTAATTTACAACAAACGAGCGCGCATTATTTTCTTGGTTGAAACGTAAGAGCTACAACACAGGTGAGTTCATTGCCCCTTTTCTAAACATTTTTGTTTTAAAACGCGGGGCTGAGAAGCATGCGTAAACTGTTTTAATTAAATTGTTTACTTAAATGCTTTTAAATTGTATATGTTTAACATGTATAACTGTTTATTTTAGAATTTGTCTAGGTAAACTGCTTATTGGATTTAAAACGAGTTATCTATTCGTCGTGAGTACATAACTCTTCAAATCAAAGAACTCTTTTCAAAGAACTATTTTCAAAGAACTAAAGATCTAAAACAAAGTACTATTTTCAAAGATCTATTTCAAAGAACTAACGGTCTGTTTTCAAAGAACTAACGGTCTATTTTCAAAGAACTAACGGTCTATTTTCAAAGAACTAACGATCTATTTCAAAGAACTAACGATCTAATTTCAAAGAACTATTTCAAGGGTCTAACTGGGAAATATCAAAGATAGCATGTGCCATTCTCAGGTTTGAAAGATGTCCTAGCCAGACTGATCGAATATGAGACACATGTTTGATGATATTTACAGTATTCCCTAACGGTTTTGAGGAAAATCTGGGAAATATTCAAAGATAGCATGTGAACGGTCAAAAACGGTCAATAAAATCCTATATTTCAAAAGATGTCCTAGCTAGACTGATTGAGTATAGGTCGCATGCTTGATGATGTTTACAGATCTCCTTTACTACTAAGTACCCGATTGCTAGACTAGTCTACTCGAGTATGACCAAGGCCCAATCATTAAGACTTAGATTTTATTAAATGTTTATTTATTTATTTAATTAAGCATTTATTTCACTGTGTGTACAATTATTGTGGTTGATCATATTTTGTGATGAACTTAAGGAATCAATAGAGATTTCAAATCGTTGTATTTACAGGAACAAAGAACTGAAGAACAAATGGGTTAATGGTAGGGGTAAAATGCTTAATTATCATTAACACCAATGTCCTATGTGGATTAGTATGTGGTGGGACGGCTTCTGGGCGGGTTGTAGGCTCGACTCAGGGGTATGCCCTATATATAAGCATATCGATCTGGATGATACATGTGATGTTAATGAGATTAAGGTTGTTACCCGAGGGTTTAACAAATGTTTTGAGTGAACATTAGAACTATAGTGGAATGGAAGTGTATGGTAGGTAAAAATGCTTAATTATCATTAACACCAGTGTCATATGCGTATTAGTATGTGGTGGGACGGCGTCTGGGCGGGTTATAGGCTCGACTCAGGGGTATGCCATATATATAAGCATACCGATGTGGATATTACATGTGGTGTTAATGAGGTTAGGGTCTTTACCGAAGAAGGTTTTCAAATCATTTTCAATTACTAAACTATATGAACTCACCAACCGTGTGTTGACTTGGTCTTTTTGCATGACTTCTCAGGTGACGAACATGTCAATTAAGAAGCTTATGCTTTTGGACTAGGACTTCAGATAGAAGACTTAGCATTTTTGGACCTGCATATTTTTGGAACATCATTATACAATTATTTTGTATATCTTGTATAGTTACAAGATAGAAACTTTATGATGTTTATGGTAGATTTACATTGTTAAATTATAAACGATACTGATGTAATTTAACTTTGTAATTCCATTCTATTTAGCATTTTCTCATTTATATCATGTGCAATGTAAACAATCTGATCATCATGATTATCACTCACGATATCGCGCCCCGGGAACCTTCCGCCCGACGGGAAATCCGATCCAACCCCGCCGGCTCGGGGTGTGACATCGACCATCCGTTGGTTCTAATTATGATTGGGTTTGCATGCGATATAATTGTAGAATTTGTATTCATTATCGCATGTTTCTTTATATTGATTTATAAGATTATTTGATGCGACCTTTGTTTAGATATTTGATTTGTTGTATCCGTAATTTGTTTCGATTCCAATACCGAGCAGAGCCTCCGGTAGATGATTTACAGGTGCGTCATTAGGGCATTAATGGCGTAGCACTTTCCGTGACGGTGTGACTGGTTCACGGCGTCTCTATTTAGTACTATGATAGTACAATCGTGCACCTACTGAATTTTGAAGAGGCGTATGGACTGGTCCTAGGATAATTGTTTCTGTGACACCCCGTAAATTCCAGGTCAGCTTTGATTTTATTTAAATGTTTATTTAAATGCATTATGTACACGTGGCACTAGAATTAGATTAATTTAGTGTGACACGTGGCACGACAGTATGAACACTGACACATGACTTGATAATCCGTGGAATTATCGGCAAACAGCACACACGTGTCAAAACACACGAACGTTGGTGAACGTCTAACACATTTTGAAACACAACACTCGAAACCTCACAAAACACTCGCACATTGAACTTGGAAGTTCAGATAAGGCCAAACGAAAGTTCGTAAATGTGAGAACGGCAACGAACAGATCAAACCAATGAAAATGGGCCTATTGGGCTCACCAGGGAATCTGTCGCGCTACGCGACGGCCCACATGACACTGTCGCGATACGCGACAAGTGGCGGGGGAAATTTGAACGCTGAACTCTCTCGCGCTACGCGAGGGGAACTCTTGAACCTGTCGCGCTACGCGAGGAGACCCAGTTCGCAGAAATCTTTATAAAACCAAGAAAAATCATTACCAGCCACCCTATTCCGCATTTCTCGAGTTCTGATCGACATAATCACCCTCTACCTTCATCTTCAACCTCTGGAATCTCCATTAACAACCATGGAAGCTCAAGTTTGAAGCTTGGAGGCCACATTGAAGACTTGGAGAGCCAAAGGAGATCACCTAGACCACCACCACTCGCTTGGAGCTACGACATTCGAACTTCTGGAGATTTAGGGGCTGCATATTCATCATCCTGGTGTTCAAGGAGCTCAAGAAGGTAGTTCCATACTTAAAAATCACTCTCACATCATCTACACCCACATGCAATGGTTAAAACCCACATGCAAGCACCCATGGCTCACATGCACGAATTTATAATCTGGATTTGTTGATTTTAATGTGGTAAATGATGATCTATGATGTTGTAATGGTGATTTATAATGATCCAAGTTGTTGTACATATGTGGTTATACTTGAAATAAAGATTTATAGCATTTTGAATGCATGCATGTATGATCCATGATGGTAGGAATGATCTTGAGTATGTTGATATGCTTATTGATGATAAAAGAAGGATTACTCATGGTTAGATTTGGCTAAATGGTTAAAATGTTGATATTTGATGAACTTTCTAATAATAGAAACTTTTTGATTGTAAAATGGTGATGTGAATGATATATGGTATCATGCATGCTCATAGATTGCTACTTAAATGTTATTAGAATGATTATGATGTTCAAATGTGATATTGATAATGTTTATGGTCATTTTTGACAAAGTTACTATATTTAGTAACTTTTATGGATGAAATAATGCTAGATGATGAATCGGATTATGTTAGTATGTTTAAAGGATGTTAAATGAGCTACTATGATGATTTGTAACATGAAAATAGGTCTAGAAATGCTTAAATGGTCATTTGATGCAAAAACAACAAAGTTACTATTTATAGTAACTTTATTTTTACAAAACCCGACTTAGGAACATTTTGTTTGATTCAAGCATGTTAAGTAACTTGATATTTATAACATGAAGTTTAGATGCTAAGTTAGATGGTTTCCGATGTCACGTATGCTAAAATGGAAACTTTCCATTTTAGGAAACTTTTGTGCACTAACATGACGAAAACAACTTATATGAATTCGTATGATGATGTGCTATGTGTTAACATGATCACGTAAGACTATTGAACATGCTAGAACTATAAAACCGGTATGCTTTGTGAACTTTCCAAAAATGGAAACTTACTATAAATAGTAAGTTGTCCATAGACGCGACTTGCGCGTTTTGCACACGACAAACACTAACACAATTGCTACACGATTCACAACCGTCACACGGTTCACCAACGGGTCGTTGACTTGACACGGTCAACTTTGGTCAAACACGGTCAACTTCGGTCAAACATGGTCAAACACGGTCAATGTGGACCAACACGAGCAAACACGGTCATTGTGGACCGACACGGACAAACATGAACAACCAAGGGTTGTTGGGCACAAACACGAGCACTAACACCAACACTAGCACGGTCACTTACACGAACTCACGTACGGTATACGATATAGGTTGCCAGTGACCGACGTGCCATCTACGCAGGAGCTTACGCTTGACTTACTACTCTATCACTAAGGTGAGTTTACGGCCCCTCTTTACTCTTTTTCAAAACGCTTTTAAATAGGGGGAGAATACTTGTTGCATCGAGTCAAACATCTATTACTGTACAAACATTTTGGTGTATGCTGGTTTATTTGACAAACATTAAGTGTTGTAATCGTAAGAAGTCCTCACAAAGTCTTACCGTTAATGTACAAACAACGAGGCGAGTTTGAATGGATCCGTTTGGGGTGTGACGAACCCCGCGTGGCGAAATATTGACTGGATGTCATAACACGTGAAAACTTGACCTATTTTGCCATGTTATTACGAGACATGGCGGAGGCAAAGACTAACAAGTCTAGTTCGGTAGTGACGCACTGACACTTTGGGCCAAGGGCTCGGTACTAACATATGATAAACAGCATGACACACTTTTATTACTATATGTATATCAAAACCTGTGAACTCACCAACCATTGTGTTGACACTTTTCTAACTTGTATTCTCAGGTAACTAGCGTGGCTAGCAGGAGGACAGGAATGCACACTTTAAGGAACGAGCAATTAGGAACTTACATGCATTCTGTCTTGTCATTTGAAAACAATTTACTTTCATTATGATAAAACAATGTTATGTTAAACTATTTACATTTCCGCTGCATTTTTGTCGAACACTTGATTTTCCGCTGCATTATGATAAGACAACTTTTATTCCGCTGCAAACTATCTTATTATGTGTATGTGTCAAACAATGGATTTGTAAACGCATATAGGGGTATTCTATATGACCTTGAGCTGTGATTCTGGACACGTCACATCCACGTGGACATACGCCACAAGTGGGAAATTGGGGGTGTGACAGACTGGTATCAGAGCCTTGGTTATAGAGAACTAGGTTTGCATGTAGTAAACTTAGACTATAGCCATTGCTCAACTTTAGACACTACACTAGTTTCGCACAACTAATTATATGCATAGTTTAGCAATATGCTTTGTGATTTTATCGGATATTTACGAGCATACCATTGGAACCCTTCGCGGGTATACACATCCGACTATGCTTGAGAACTGCGAGATGGGATTAGTGAAAGGACGAACACAAGACTAAAGGGAACTCTTCTATGCTCTGAAGAAGACTCCTCTAGCACGATCTAACTCGAATCGAGCGCCTTCTCCAACCTCTTTCTTGAGTGTAAACCCAGTCAAAAGACACATGTTTGTGGACTGTGACCATAGTATTGACACTCAGGGAGCAAACGTCAAACCCTAGGATGTTTAGTAGTTTGAAATTGAATGAACTAGAATGACTGTGTAAGATAAATTAACGATTATGGTGGCCAACGTAATCGTGAATTTATAAGTACACACGAATTCTAGCAAATTCAAATGACACGCTACACCCACGAGGAGAACTATGTAGAACACTGCTGCTAGTGGAGATTCGAACTCCACTATTTTCACCAAGTAGTTTATTCCCTTATTGTATTTAGTACTGTTAGAATCTAATTGAGCGAGTTGTGCTCATATACATCACATTGGTAATAGTAACCTTCTAAAGCTTATAATTGTACACATGAAGGAAGAGGATATACTATCTCTATATCACACACAGCAATCTCTAACTGTAAGTAATCCAAAACCTATTGTAGATACATACTTACCAATGGCTGGACAAGGAACGTTCGTGCGTACTAACGATCAATCAACCAATGCTGCTGCTATCGAAGCCATGATAGAACAACGGGTTAACAAAGCTATAGCGGATTACGAGACTATACGCGTAAACAATGAAACAAACAATGAGACTCGCAACAACTTAAGAGGATGCTTATTCAAGACCTTCCTTAGTTATCATCCTCTAACATTCAAGGGGTCGGAAGGAGCAGAGGGACTGCTCCGATGGATCAAGAATACTGAGACAATCTTCTGCATATGCGAGTGCTCTGAGGAGAACAAAGTGAAATTCGCCACCGGAACTCTAGAGGGACAGGCCCTCATTTGGTGGAATTCACAGGTCCAAACACTGAGTTTGGCGACTGCTAATTCCATACCATGGGAAAATTTCATTAAGATGATGAAGGAAGAATACCATCCCCAGAACGAAATCAAGGAATCGGAGGAGTGTTGGAATCACAAAATGGAAGGAGCTGAAATTGAACAATACACCACTCGATTTCACGAATGGTGTAAACAGTACCCAGAAATGGTGACCCCAGAATACAGAAAGATCGAGCCATACGTTAGGGGATTACCTGAACAAATCCGAAGCCTAATCACCACGACAGATCCCACTCTCATTCAATCTACTATTTGCTTGGCTCACAAACTAATCGACCAAGCGGTGGCACAGGGAGAGCTACCCAAGAGGAGTGAGCATACGAAACCCCAGGAACTCAAGAGGAAGTGGGAACCCAACAACAACCAATCCCTCACACCTCAACAACAAACCCAGCCTCGCCCAACCCTTGCTAAGGTCTTCACTGCCGCTCGGAGCAAAGGAGGATATCAGGGCAAAAGCCCAAAATGCAACAACTGTAACTACCATCACTTTGGCTCGTGCAAAAGGGTCAAATGCACGAACTGCGGCAAAGATGGGCATGTAACCAAGGAATGCCGAACAAACCCTAACCCCAACACCAAACAGAATACCAATAACCAACACACTCTCAAGGGGTGCTATGAGTGTGGAAAGCCGGGACACATGCGGAGGGACTGTCCACAACTGAAGAAGGCAGAAGAAGGCACAACAAAGGATGGTGTATTTGTGAGTGGCTCAGGAGAAGCCGAGGATGACTCAAACATCGTGACCGGTACGTTCTTTTCTTGTTTATGCTAGTATATTACCGGTGCCGATAGGAACTTTATATCCATCAAGTTTAGCAAATTACTAGGTATTACCTCCACACCATTAGGTTATGAGTATACCGTAGAGTTAGCCGACGGTAAGCTGGTTGAGACACAACACATCTTTCGAGGATGCGTCATGGTATTGGCGGATCGCGAGCTCGAAATTGATCTGATGCCGGTAACTCTCGAGAGCTTCGATGAGGTAGTCGGAACGGACTGGTTATCCGCAAACCAGGCAGAGACCGAAGGCAATGAGAAGCTCGTACGGGTAACATTGCAGAACGGAGGACACATCACGATTCAGGGGAAACGACGGGGAGTACCTCGGAACATTATGTCTAGCATGAAGGCGAACAAGTACATACAAAAAAAAAAGGGGGGGGGGTATACTGCGGTATTAGCCCTCATCACGGAACAACTGAAGAAAGAAAGGAAGATTGAGGACATCGTCGTAGTTTGCGAACTTCCCGAAATATTTTCTGAAGATCTACCCGAACTACCACCACAACGGCAAGACGAGTTCCAGATCTCATACCTGGAACAGCACCGATTGCCAAAGCTCCTTACCGACCAGCACCGACTAAGATGCAGGAACTTTCCAACCAGTTACAGGAACTGTTAGACAAGGGATTAATCAGACCGAGCTTCTCGCCTTGGGGAGCACTGGTCCTGTTTGTGAAGAAGAAAGACGGATCATTCCGTATGTGTATCGACAATAGAGAGTTGAACAAAGTAACGATCAAGAACCGATACACGATGCCACAAATAGATGACTTGTTTGACCAGTTGCAAGGGTCAAGTTACTATTCAAAGATCGATTTAAGATCGGGTTATCATCAATTGAGGATACAGGAGAATGATATTCCTAAGACTGCCTTTAGAACCCGATACGGACACTACGAATTTTTGGTTATGCCCTTTGGACTGACCAACGCACCAGCTGTATTCATGGACCTCATGAATAGAGTGTGCAAACCCTACCTCGATAAATTCGTAATAGTGTTCATTGACGACATCCTGATTTATTCAAAGAATCAGGAGGAACATGCTGAACATCTGAGGCTAGTTTTGGAATTACTGAAGAAAGAGCAATTGTACGCGAAGTTTTCAAAATGCGACTTTTGGATACGCGAAGTCCAATTCCTTGGACACGTGGTTAATGAGCAGGGAATTCACGTAGACCCAGCTAAGATCGAGGCCATTAAGAACTGGGAAGCACCCAAGACTCCGACGGAGGTGCGACAATTCCTAGGTCTGGCCGGGTACTATAGAAGATTCGTTGAGGGATTCTCAAAGATTGCTCAATCACTGACATCCCTGACTCATAAGGACAAGAAGTTCGATTGGGGAGACAACCAAGAAGCTGCTTTCAACCTATTGAAGCGAAAACTATGCACTGCACCTATCCTATCCTTACCGGAAGGATGTGATGACTTCGTGGTGTACTGTGACGCCTCGGAACAAGGACTCGGTTGCGTGCTCATGCAACGCGAGAAGGTGATAGCCTACGCTTCACGCCAACTGAAGGTGCATGAGAAAAACTACACGACTCATGACCTCGAGTTGGGAGCAGTGGTGTTCGCTTTGAAGATCTGGCGACACTACTTGTATGGCACAAAATGCACTATCTTTACCGATCATAAGAACCTACAACACATCTTCGATCAGAAGGAACTGAACATGAGACAGCGAAGATGGGTCGAACTCATCGGCGATTATGATTGCGCTATCAAGTACCATCCAGGCAAAGCAAACGTAGTGGCCGACGCGCTGAGCCGAAAAGAAACGACAAAACGCGTGCGCGCACTACAACTCACGATCCATTCTGAACTACCGAATCAAATTCGGATAGCACAACAGGAAGCTCTGAAAGCTGAAAACCTCACTCTCGAAGCCACGCGTGGTATGGATAAACAAGTAAAGGTAAAAGATGATGGAGCTTACTATCTGATGGATCGGATTTGGATCCCACGCTACGGGGGATTGAGAGAAGTAGTGATGGACGAAGCACACAAGAGCCGGTATTCCATACATCCGGGCTCTGACAAAATGTATCATGATCTGAAGACAACTTACTGGTGGCCGAACATGAAAGCCGAAATAGCAACTTACGTGAGTGAGGGTCTAACGTGCTCAAAGGTTAAAGTTGAGTACCAGAAACCATCAGGATTACTTCAGCAACCAGAACCACCAATGTGGAAATGGGAGCAAATTTCCATGGACTTCATAACCAAACTGCCTAGGACGGCAGGTGGTTGCGACACCATCTGGGTTATCGTAGACCGACTGACAAAGTCCGCACATTTCCTACCTAACAAGGAGACTGACAAGCTAGACAAACTCACTCGTATCTATCTGAAGGAAGTGGTTACTCGACATGGAGTGCCAATCTCAATTATATCTGACCGCGACAGTCGATTCACGACCCACTTCTGGAAGTCTTTGCATAAGGCTCTGGGTACAAGATTGGAGATGAGTACCGCTTACCACCCGCAGACGGACGGGCAGAGTGAGCGAACCATACAGACACTGGAGGACATGCTCCGGGCAAGCGTTATCGACTTTGGGAGTAGCTGGGAAACTCATCTACCATTAGTTGAATTTTCATACAATAACAGCTACCACACTAGCATCCAAGCTGCACCCTTTGAGGCACTTTACGGACGAAAGTGTCGATCACCCATTTGCTGGGCGGAAGTGGGAGACAGCCAACTGACCGGCCCCGAACTTGTGCACGAAACGACTGAAAAGATCGTGCAAATACGCAAACGAATGGCAGCAACTCGTGACAGACAGAAAAGTTATGCTGACAAGCGACGCAAACCGTTAGAGTTCCAGGTGGGAGACAGAGTGTTACTCAAGGTCTCGCCCTGGAAAGGTGTCATTCGGTTTGGCAAACGAGGAAAGTTGAACCCTCGTTACATTGGACCGTTCGAGATTACAAAACGAATAGGCCCTGTAGCCTACGAACTGAACCTGCCGGTTGAACTGAGCAGCGTACACAACGTATTCCACATCTCGAACCTCAAGAAGTGCCTATCAGATGGAACACTTGTTATTCCTCTCGAGGAAATACAAATCGACGAACAATTGAACTTTGTTGAGGAACCAGTGGGGATTATGGACCGGGAAACTAAGAAACTCAAGCTCAGCAAGATCCCAATAGTGAAAGTGCGATGGAATTCGCGACGAGGACCGGAATTCACGTGGAAACGTGAAGACCAGATGAAACGAAAGTACCCACACCTGTTCGCGGAACAGACAAACGCTAACAGCACAAGTTGAATTTCGGGACGAAATTCTTTCTAACATGGGGAGGATGTGACACCCCGTAAATTCCAGGTCAGCTTTGATTTTATTTAAATGTTTATTTAAATGCATTATGTACACGTGGCACTAGAATTAGATTAATTTAGTGTGACACGTGGCACGACAGTATGAACACTGACACATGACTTGATAATCCGTGGAATTATCGGCAAACAGCACACACGTGTCAAAACACACGAACGTTGGTGAACGTCTAACACATTGTGAAACACAACACTCGAAACCTCACAAAACACTCGCACATTGAACTTGGAAGTTCAGATAAGGCCAAACGAAAGTTCGTAAATGTGAGAACGGCAACGAACAGATCAAACCAATGAAAATGGGCCTATTGGGCTCACCAGGGAATCTGTCGCGCTACGCGACGGCCCACATGACACTGTCGCGATACGCGACAAGTGGCGGGGGAAATTTGAACGCGGAACTCTCTCGCGCTACGCGAGGGGAACTCTTGAACCTGTCGCGCTACGCGAGGAGACCCAGTTCGCAGAAATCTTTATAAAACCAAGAAAAATCATTACCAGCCACCCTATTCCGCATTTCTCGAGTTCTGATCGACATAATCACCCTCTACCTTCATCTTCAACCTCTGGAATCTCCATTAACAACCATGGAAGCTCAAGTTTGAAGCTTGGAGGCCACATTGAAGACTTGGAGAGCCAAAGGAGATCACCTAGACCACCACCACTCGCTTGGAGCTACGACATTCGAACTTCTGGAGATTTAGGGGCTGCATATTCATCATCCTGGTGTTCAAGGAGCTCAAGAAGGTAGTTCCATACTTAAAAATCACTCTCACATCATCTACACCCACATGCAATGGTTAAAACCCACATGCAAGCACCCATGGCTCACATGCACGAATTTATAATCTGGATTTGTTGATTTTAATGTGGTAAATGATGATCTATGATGTTGTAATGGTGATTTATAATGATCCAAGTTGTTGTACATATGTGGTTATACTTGAAATAAAGATTTATAGCATTTTGAATGCATGCATGTATGATCCATGATGGTAGGAATGATCTTGAGTATGTTGATATGCTTATTGATGATAAAAGAAGGATTACTCATGGTTAGATTTGGCTAAATGGTTAAAATGTTGATATTTGATGAACTTTCTAATAATAGAAACTTTTTGATTGTAAAATGGTGATGTGAATGATATATGGTATCATGCATGCTCATAGATTGCTACTTAAATGTTATTAGAATGATTATGATGTTCAAATGTGATATTGATAATGTTTATGGTCATTTTTGACAAAGTTACTATATTTAGTAACTTTTATGGATGAAATAATGCTAGATGATGAATCGGATTATGTTAGTATGTTTAAAGGATGTTAAATGAGCTACTATGATGATTTGTAACATGAAAATAGGTCTAGAAATGCTTAAATGGTCATTTGATGCAAAAACAACAAAGTTACTATTTATAGTAACTTTATTTTTACAAAACCCGACTTAGGAACATTTTGTTTGATTCAAGCATGTTAAGTAACTTGATATGTTATAACATGAAGTTTAGATGCTAAGTTAGATGGTTTCCGATGTCACGTATGCTAAAATGGAAACTTTCCATTTTAGGAAACTTTTGTGCACTAACATGACGAAAACAACTTATATGAATTCGTATGATGATGTGCTATGTGTTAACATGATCACGTAAGACTATTGAACATGCTAGAACTATAAAACCGGTATGCTTTGTGAACTTTCCAAAAATGGAAACTTACTATAAATAGTAAGTTGTCCATAGACGCGACTTGCGCGTTTTGCACACGACAAACACTAACACAATTGCTACACGATTCACAACCGTCACACGGTTCACCAACGGGTCGTTGACTTGACACGGTCAACTTTGGTCAAACACGGTCAACTTCGGTCAAACATGGTCAAACACGGTCAATGTGGACCAACACGAGCAAACACGGTCATTGTGGACCGACACGGACAAACATGAACAACCAAGGGTTGTTGGGCACAAACACGAGCACTAACACCAACACTAGCACGGTCACTTACACGAACTCACGTACGGTATACGATATAGGTTGCCAGTGACCGACGTGCCATCTACGCAGGAGCTTACGCTTGACTTACTACTCTATCACTAAGGTGAGTTT
The DNA here is from genome assembly GCA_009363875.1 of Mikania micrantha. Lineage (NCBI taxonomy): Eukaryota > Viridiplantae > Streptophyta > Magnoliopsida > Asterales > Asteraceae > Mikania > Mikania micrantha. The sequence goes on from CM018696.1 coordinate 71,372,396, forward strand.
ACGGCCCCTCTTTACTCTTTTTCAAAACGCTTTTAAATAGGGGGAGAATACTTGTTGCATCGAGTCAAACATCTATTACTGTACAAACATTTTGGTGTATGCTGGTTTATTTGACAAACATTAAGTGTTGTAATCGTAAGAAGTCCTCACAAAGTCTTACCGTTAATGTACAAACAACGAGGCGAGTTTGAATGGATCCGTTTGGGGTGTGACGAACCCCGCGTGGCGAAATATTGACTGGATGTCATAACACGTGAAAACTTGACCTATTTTGCCATGTTATTACGAGACATGGCGGAGGCAAAGACTAACAAGTCTAGTTCGGTAGTGACGCACTGACACTTTGGGCCAAGGGCTCGGTACTAACATATGATAAACAGCATGACACACTTTTATTACTATATGTATATCAAAACCTGTGAACTCACCAACCATTGTGTTGACACTTTTCTAACTTGTATTCTCAGGTAACTAGCGTGGCTAGCAGGAGGACAGGAATGCACACTTTAAGGAACGAGCAATTAGGAACTTACATGCATTCTGTCTTGTCATTTGAAAACAATTTACTTTCATTATGATAAAACAATGTTATGTTAAACTATTTACATTACCGCTGCATTTTTGTCGAACACTTGATTTTCCGCTGCATTATGATAAGACAACTTTTATTCCGCTGCAAACTATCTTATTATGTGTATGTGTCAAACAATGGATTTGTAAACGCATATAGGGGTATTCTATATGACCTTGAGCTGTGATTCTGGACACGTCACATCCACGTGGACATACGCCACAAGTGGGAAATTGGGGGTGTGACAGTTTCGTTTTGGCGAGTGTTGGTGTGCCCACATACAACTCACAATTTGGTACATTGGGTCGACGGGTCTGTGTACATTATTTGTTTTGTTTTGTTTTGTGCTCAAATGGGTATCTCCTTACCATACGACTTATCTGATTGAGTATTTGTTATGATTAGTTCGTTCTGATGTTGTTTAGTTGTACTTGATATTCGTACGGTTAGTTCGCTCTGATGTTCGTTGGTATGTTTGTTATGATTCTTACGGTCGTAATGCTTCCGCTGATCTTATTGTTTCCATAACTATTAATCGTTGACACTTTGACAATATATTTATTTATGAATTTTATTTCTCATCACTGTTACTATCGTTCTTCTGTTACTGAGCAATTTTTGGCTCAACCGTATTTCGTTTTGGTTGTTTTTATATTTTTACAATAGGTACTCATGGCATTTAGGAGATGTGTGAAGAGAAGATAAAGAGATTAGAAAGTTTAAGCTTATTCTGTTAATAAATAATGTAAATAGGTCTTTTTTATTTTTTTAGTAAATACGTATTTATTTAGGTTTAAATTCACTAAATATGAAATATGTTTGTTCTGAGTTCTGTAATTGTGGCACGTCAGCCCTAGCCGGGTTGGGGTGTTACACTAACGTAATTATTAATGATGTTACCAAACTTTAAAAAAATGATAAAACTTTTTTAGATATATGGTTTTTTCATTGTTATCAATGTATTCTTAACTAAAAGAGGTTTCTATATAATCCTCCCCTATGTATGTATGTGTAAGGAGATGCATGATGCATTAAACTAAGGGTGTAAAAGAATCAAGCTGACTCACGAAATACTCATTATCGAATCGGTAAAAAGCACAAACGAATCGTGCTTAAATGAGCCCAACCCCAAGCCCAAAAATATGGCTCGTTTAGTTATCAATTCAAAGTCAAGCCTTACATATCGAGTGCGAGCCGACTTACTAGCCTAAACGAGCCTTTTATTTATAAAATTTGTGTTTATTATATTAAGTGTATATTTATAAAATTAATTATTTTTGTATAAAAAAATATGATAAATATATCTATATAATATATTTTATGTTAAAATTGAAATGTATAACTATAAATATATAGTAAATTAGTAATTGAAATAAATAAATTGAAAAATAAACGAGCGTAGCCGAGCATATCTCGAGCCCAAAAATTTTTCTTACGAGCCGAGCTCGAGAACCTTAATTGGTAATAATGAGTCGAGCTCAAGCCTTAACGAGCTCGAGGCCGGCTCGGTTCGTTTACATCCTCACACAAAACACACAATTTTACTTACTAACAAAAAAAATCCAGTACGAAAAACACCAATTTAGAATATAAAAAAAATAGTAAAATATATACTGTAAAAAAATATGGTACAAAAAAAATACAATATTAAAATAAAAATATAGTACAAAAATAGATTTTTTTATTGTTTTTTAAGTAAAATTATCTTCTTATTTGATATTATCTCTATATGTGTACGTGTGTGTAAATATATATACACTCGCATGGTCAAGCCTTTTTTTTTTTACAATCCTTTTTTCGGGTATATCAGGTTCAGATTTTCGGATATTTCGGATTCGAATAACAATTTTTTGAACACGCCTGCTGATAAGAGAAGTAAAAGTAGTAGTGTTTAGCTAGAAACTTTTAACCATGACTACGAAGGAAAAGCCTGAGTTACATTCTCTAATTAGTTTCCCCTGGTAGATAGATAACCAGATGGTCTAATCACTTGGTCCGATCTTCAGATGTGTTGCCGAGAATTTACAGAACAAGTACTTTTCAAGAAACGCATATTCATATTAATAAGTAATCCAAAATTTCAAACTTGGATGTTTTATTTCTTGAGAGGCCTCAATCTGTTGCTTGACTGACTAATATACTTGTGCCGGCGCGCCAAAGGGATCGGCTCGGCTTATTTACGACCTCACACTAAACACACAATTTATACTTTTATGTAATAACAAAAAAAAAATCAAGTGCGAAAAACAACAATCTAGAATTAAAAAAACAAAAATATAGTAAAAAAAATATACAGTAAAAAAAATCTATGTAGAAAAAAATATCAAAAATTAGATGTAGTACAAAAATAGATATTTTTTTTGTTTTTTAAGTAAAATTATTTTCTTATATATGGTTATGAAACATGACACCATAATCTGGTGGTGACTGGATTTCAATCTACATAGATTTAGATCTAAAGTTATAGTTTTTGGGTTGTGGTGGATGCAATGCAACCCTCACCGACTATGATTCTGTATTTACAAATGTTGGAAACGCAATTAGGTTTTATATCTATATTTTCTATATTCTATGTTTTGTTTTGGCCTGCTTGCCATGAATAGAGGCTATTAATTTGTTTATATTTTGTTTGTGAACAGAATCTTGACATAACGCCATGGTGTGAACCCGACTGCACTATCTATCAAATAAGTTTCTTTTTTATAAATGATCGTGTGAACCCACGGTCAAAAAACCGCGGTTTTTTCTTATAAGATAATAAATAAAACATAGGTGATACATACACTATTAATGTCTCAAAACACTTTTATTCAATAGAGATGAACCCATATATTATTAATACATCAATACATGACAGTAAATTCCAAGGTAGCAGCAAATTAGCTAAAACGACATAGTAATAACATGTTTTAGGGCTTCTTCAAAGAGAGGGATGTCTTTCACTTGAAGAAATACATATGCTTCGACTCCGTTACCTTGGACATCATCCATCAAATATGCCGATTGATTTATTGGTATGGTCCCAGGGGCCGCCCAAATAGGTTTTCCAAAACCAAAGTCAACTTGGTAAAAAGGAAACTTACACCAACTGGTTACAATGACACCACAAGTAGACTCACGAATATTAGTCAAACTTAACAATGAATTCAAAACCATCGTTTGCCCTTCTTCGCAATCATGATGCACCTTCGAGAAGTTAGTTATACATTTCTTAACAGAATCACTTAAACGATCAGTCAGTTCTTCAACATCCTCATGAGTCCTGCATTCTGTGGTACATGTCCCAAAAAGATTCCCACAAGAAGTTTTAGGTATTAAGGATGTCATTTTCCCCCTTAAGTTTACTGCTTGAATCAACATAGACTCTCTTTGATGGTAGTGTATCGCGGTATCAACATCCATGAAAGCTTTCCAAATGATCGCGGTTATCAATTGCACCTTCGACCCCTTTGCTTTCATGTTTGATATCACACTCTCGCTGAATGAAAGTTTCTTTCGTGTATACTTGTTTAATTCGTCATTGTTCATAGGTGGCACCGGCATGGGACATAAACCACGAGGAGGGAACAGTAAGGACGAAATGAAATTAGTCCCTGAGAATATATTATCATTATCATTATCATTATCATTATCATTATCATTATCATTATCATTATCATTTTCTTGCCGATTTGTAACAGACCATTCATTTATTAGTGTTGATAGAGTGGAAGCATCAACAATCTTGTGTGTAGCGTTTACACCAATTGCAACACCTCCACATTCAAAGGTGGTTACTTGAACCGCAAGTAACGGGTCACTTTGTTGAAGGACAACCCCTATTTTGGATGGAATGAAGTCATCAATGAACTTAACATTCGCTTCGGAAACAAGAAAATCTTGAAGTTTAATGTTAACTTTGGCATGTATAAACTCAGCACCATGATCATTGCAATCGATGGTGGCGTTTTTATCAACGTATAATCTACCCGCAAGAGGGTAGAATCGTGTTAAGGTTTTCTCTAGAGATTTTTCAAGTCGCGCAATAAAGTTTGTGGTTTGATGGGTGTTAGTAGAGAAGAATAGAACAACACCAACATTTACATCGGGAGAAAACTCATCGATGAAGCCTAACTTAAAGTGAGTGAGTGTTTGAGGTGTTCGAACAAAGGGTTTTATGAATTTGCTTGATTGTTTTTCAATCTTGATTGATTTGGCCATTAGATTAAAGCAAGTGTTTACAAGAAACAGTTGTTTAGGATGGATGCATTCACTATATCCTATAGCCTACTATTTATAACGTGATACTTTACGTATGATTTAATTTTATTTTTCATTTGCCCATCATGAATCACGCAAACGGACTACGTGGTAGCCACCTAGGGACATTAAATATTTGGTGTTTTTATATATTTGGTGTTTCTTTTAAGAGCCACATGCATGGCATTATTATGAGAGAATAATAATTCGATAGTTTCGTCAATAAAACACCACTCTCTGTATATAATATGATACAAGAATTAATACTAATTATATAAAGAGGATATGTCATAATCCCTTCATTTCATTAATAATATACGACACATGTAAATTCTTGAATTAAATATAGCAATAATTAATGTATGATAATACATACAAAAAACATCTATTTTATTATTATTTTCTTAGAATTGTTTACTTTGAAAAAGAAATAGTATGGTGGAAAAATCTAAAAACAAGGAGATCATTACTAGTTTATTACATCGTGTTTTAGTGAAAGCGGCCAACCGGCCAACCTATGTTTACGCCGGCACACACTTACTACTATACTAGTATGTATGTATGTATGTATGTATGTATGTATGTATGTATGTATGTATGTATGTATGTATGTATGTATGTATGTATGTATGTATGTATGTATGTATGTATGTATGTATGTATTACATGTGTATAACATAGAGTTGTATAAAAATAAACACTACAATTAAATAAGAGTTATGCTAAATATACCCCCTTTTGTAATTTTTTACTTGTCATACCCTCTCCTTAAACTTTTTAAATATATACAAGTAAACCTTATGTTTTTAATTGTTAACTAAAAAGATCTATAAGCATTTAAAATTAAAACAACTACAAACATCACGGAATCATTATCATTATCATCAATTCATCGTTTAAAAATCAAATCAATACGAAATATAAGCCTAAATAACCATAGTCGAACGAAAACTCAAACTCTATTAAAACGAGTATAAAACTCAAAATTAATTGAACCCAAGCATTCCTTTAACCTCTGCGAAACTCTCTGCATAAACCAAAGCTATTCACAATCTTAAACAAATCAAGAAAAAGGCATGTAAGAGCTCAGCGGTTCGACTTCGATTCATCAAGCAACGAACACAAATTAGTTAGCTAAGATATGTGTTTCATATACTATTACACTCGTTTTTGTTCGAGAAATTAAAGCCCGATGTTTGTAACAACGATCAGGCCTCAGTTCAATCGAATTTGAAAAAAGATGAATTAGGGTTCATACGATTAAATCTGATTTTTGATGAATTTATATTTTATATTTTGTAGAGGGGTATGACGAGTAAGAAGAGGATATGTTTAGTAGAATTTAATGTGGAAATAATGTTTGGTGCATTTTGGTTGTGTTATAACGTTGAGGGTTGATTTTAACAAATTTATATTTAGTATTTGGGGGATGGGCTATAACAAGTCAGAATGAAGGGTATATTTAGCCTGACCCTTAAAATAATTAAACAATCACTAATAAAAATAAATATACAAATAACACATAATTTTTAACATGCTTAACAAATAAAACGAAAGTATAATTTAAAGATATTTAAATATTTTTTCAACAATATGAATAAAATTTATAAATTTGAATTTTTAAAATTATTGATTAAAAATGGAAAGTTTGAAATGTTTGGATCTCATTTATATTTAAAGAAATAAAATGTTTTTTTTAATTGCAGGTTTATTCGATCGTATTAAATTAAATTAATTTTTAAATTTGAAAAATATGTCATTTGGATAGCATAGAAAAACATCACGTGATAATGTGATGTGGATATACTAGAATGATATCATGTAAAGGGATATTAACTTATTTAGATATCGTTTTGACCTTTCTTTGCTAATTCCAAATATAATATAATTGTTATGTTTAAATGTTTGGCATCTTAATATTCGTAACACGTACGTACGAACTTTATTTTCAGAACTATGTCATTGTACTGGTTCTTATAAAATTGAATAAATTTATTACAGGTTACTATGTTTGAGATTTATTTTTAATTTCATTACTAATTTTTTTATTAAGGGTAAGCAAATAACTAATTAACCAAAACGAACCTAACCAAATACATAAAACTAATCAAAATATGTGATTTTTTTTTTAGATTTTCAGAATCATATTTTAGTTTCCATAATTCCATCATTGAAAACATATACGATGATCGATATATAAAGTGGTCATTATGATACACTTATTGATTTTGTTAAATTTTTAACTCCATGTTTATCTGTACAAGTTCATTCCACAGGATGTGGGCATGTGGCTGCTACTGTATGTATGTACGAAGATGAAAGGAGCACATTTGAGACAATGAAACATGAAATCAAAACAGTGTTTAGCATGAAGAAATTAAATATTATATATTTGAATATCCTACATTCATTAACAAAACCAGCTGCAAAACACAAGCCCCCTTCAAAACGCAATGCAACTATATGGAGGATTAGGAGCGGCCAAACCGTTTTGGGTTCAAAGTAAACTAAAAATACATGGGACATTTCCAAAGGCTATGATGAAAAAATGTATTTTATATTCAGACTTAAAACTAACAACAATAAACTAAATAGACTTATAGTCTAATGTAAATGTAATTACTAATTAATAACATATCACTAAATCACAACATAAATTTAGCTTTTAGGGTTTATAAATAGCATGGTTGTAAAAATCCCCGACTAGGCCGATTAATCGCTAGTCCCCTAAGACCGACTAGGCCCGACTATCCGACTAGGCCGATTAGTTGGCCGATTAATCCCGATAAATCCCTAGTCCCCACCCCACCACCCAACTAGCGCCTAGCGATTTCTACAACATTGATAAATAGCGTGTTATAATTTTGTTTAGCATTAAGTTTTAAAAATTAATTTTTTGGGTTTAGATTTAATTTTTCTTGTTTAGCTTTCGAGTTTAGGGCATTCTTTTAGGTTTTAGGTTTAGTTTTAAGGTTTAGGATTATGGTTTATCTTTTAGCATTAAGGTTTAGGTTTCCTTTTAGTTTTTCTTTTAGGCTTTAGGATTTTATCTTTAGTTTTAGAGTTTAGGGTTAGAATTTAAGTTTTGACAAGACGGTTTCAACGCATCCGAAATAAACGAGAATAGTTCTAACGCATCCGAAATGAGTTTAATCGAAGTTTGTTAGAGTTGGCAAAAGTTATTTTAAAATTATTTTTATCATTTTAGGAAAAATCTTATTTTTAGTGGATTTTACCCATGTATAATCAATCGTCAATCTAATACTAGTTAAATTTAGATTTTTTTAAATTAACTAGGTTATCATTCACAGATGTATGTTTGAATATTGTGTGTACCAATTCAAAGAAAGCTCCGATTAGGCGATTATTGCACTGAATAATCCTCGAAAAATCGCTTGTGAAAAAATAAAAATTACAAGTCTAAGAACTACAAAACTAGGAAATCTAGATACTAGAATAATCTCAGGTGTAAAACTACAAATTAAAATCATTAATTCAAACATTCAAAATCAATTGGTTGTAGAGAAGCCGAGACTGATTAACTATGAAGAATCAGTTATCAACTTAATAAAAAATAAAATCCATTGTGACAATGTAAAATCTAAAGTCTAAAGCGAAGATGAAGGTAGAGGTCTTCATGGTTTGGCTTTAAATTTTTACATTAAATTAAATAATAAACTAAAACCGTTAATAACAATTTATAAATAATGAAAACCAAAATCATATCATTAAAAATAAAAACAACACCGAGCCGATCCATTATCAACGGTTTTGTTATATTTAAGTTTTACGGTTTAGGTCTTTTAGTTTTAGACTTTTTGAGTCATTTGAAAACAAAAATCAAAACAAACAAAACTCTTTTATGGTTTGAAAATGTTAATTACATTGAATACACAAACGTATTTTTTTTTTTTTTGTGTTAAATTGGGCCCAAACTGTCAAGTTAATCAATATATATATCAATTATATGCAGGGAGGGTGCTGGCCCATGTGAGGTAGCCTTTCGAATATATTTAGACAAGTCTAAATCATACCCTTGTATGTGAACATGCAACATAAGTACTCTTATAAAATCTATTACATATTACAAATAAACAAAACTTGTCAAAACAGAATGATTTATGATCATGCATATAAATAATTTGAGTGGTAAAAGGTGAATCTCTATTATATTGCTCAATACGTTCACGGATAATATTACTAATTTCGTCGGCTTGAATGGTTACCATGAGTATTTCTTAATTCTTTTTTGAAAAAAAAAATCAAATAAATCAAAAATAATGCCTAAAGTAGAAGGACTAATCCGTTATTTGTTTCATCGCGGCCAATATGCCAATATTGGCACTGATAGTACGTAAATGTAACAACTAATCTACCTACTCTAATAAAGAATTATTTCTATGAGACATGTGTTACTTTGTGGTGAAATCTGGAATTACTTTTCTCGCATTTCTCTCCTATTAGATACTAATATTTTTTAGTAATTAAATTATATAATTAATTATTAATAATTTAAAGCTTCTTATTCTAATATGTTATTAATTTATTAAAATTTAATAAATCATAAGAATATTTCAATTATATTTTATGTTAATATTTATATTTTTTTATTATTCAACCCATGTAATACATGGGTTTCTATGCTAGTAATATTATAAATAAAAATTGAACAAGAATGAGACAAAACATAATTATACGATGAAATGCATACGAAAAATATTTAATTGAACTGAAATAAAATTGTCTTGTAAAAAACGAGAAATATGTACAAGAAACGAGACAAAACAAAATTACACCATGTATGAAAGGAAAATCCAACTCGAATTTTCGTTGTTTTTGACCGATTTTCGCTATTTTTGACCAAATTTCATTGTTTTTCACTTATTTTCATTGTTTGCTTACCAATTATTGTTTGACTTTCAGTTTTTTTCGTGGAAATGCCCTGGAAAACGGGATTTTCACTTGTTTTATTACCGATTTTAACATGTATATTTTTTTATTTTTGTTGATATTCACTTTATCTGTTATAAATACTAGTAAACTTATAATATTTGACACATATATAATTTTCTAAAAATTATTTACTATATAAACTATCATATCCGAGTACTCCCGCCTAGGCCGAGTACTCGCAACCGACCTAACAGCGCCTAGCGACTTCTCCAACCATACCCGCAAGTAAAATCTCAAATTCCAAACATTTCAAACACTTGTAATTGATATTTCATTTTAAGTTAGATTAACTAGTTTTGAACTCGAACTTCCGGCCATTTCTTTGATCTGATCTTGTATTTAACTAATTCATCCGAATTTGTGTGTTTTTGAACTAGATTATTTTTTATTTCTTTTAATTCTTTTTGCATGTGTTTATTTATTATTAATTATTTAAGTTTTTTTTTTCAGTATTATAGGACAGTTCTAATTAACATAGTTGAACCGTTATTCAAGTCAATTAGTCAGACTTGTTGTATGATTAGTAAATGACTTAGGATCCGTTTGGTTGGATCTGAATCATTAAGTACTGAATGGTTAAGATGTCTGAATGGTTAAGAGGGTATGAACCATTAAGTGGTGGTGTTTTGTTTGAGCATTTGAATAAAATACCTTTTATTTGGAAAAAACCCTAAAAAATCAAATAAAATCAAATCACCCCCCGATGCTCGTCCGGTCTTCCCGTCGCCAACCCTCCCGTCACCGCCTCCCGCCTCCGCCTCGCCATCGCCAGCGACCTCACCGTCACCGATGCTCGTCCGGTCTTCCCGTCGCCAACCCTCCATTCGCCGCCTCCGTCGCCATCGCACCTCACCATCGCAACCTCCTGTCTCCATCGTAACCTCTGTTGCTGACTTCGAGACCTCCTGTCTGATCGGGATGTGGTGACTGGAGCAGTGGCGGTAAACGAAGGGTGCGATCGGGATGTCGAGCATCGGTTGTCGAGGGTGCGAGGAAGGAAGCCGACGGTCGACAGTTGTCGAGCATCGGTCGGTTGTCCATTCAGAGCATCGGTCGTCGGTGGTCAGGTCGAGGAAGGAAGCCGATGGGGAAGGTAGCCGACGGGAAGGAAGAAGGGGAGCCTGCCTTTTTCTCCATTCAGAGTCATTCAGACTTGATTCAATGTCTGAACCATTCAGACCCTGATTCAGATGTTTTTTTTGTTCAGACGTCCCAAACAAATGGTCTGAATATGAATGGTTCAGATTCAGACCCAACCAAACAGCCTCTTAATCGAATTTTAATTATTTATGGCCAACTTGAAAGAAAATGTCATACAAACATAAATCACTAGGAATATAAACTCTATAATATTTAATTAATATATCATTTCAATTTTAAACACTGGGCAACCGATAAGTCGGATCGATTCGATATCAAACATTGGTCCATAAATCGCTAGGTCCAATTAAAATCCCCAAACCATCTCTTTTCAAAAAAAAAACTGGCTTCAATTATTCTCTGGCGTACGTTAAATTGGTTCACTGGAAGCAAGACAAAAGATAAGGAGTTGGGATAATGTTGATTACGGGAAGAGAAATTGCATCTTCGTCTTCTCTTCCTTGCAATTTGCCAAACCAATCTTTCACTTCACTTCATACTTCAAGAAACATTCGAAACAATTCATCCGTTTGCAGAGCCACACTTTCTGTCCACCGGAAATCCAACGCTCTCTTATCTACCTCTTCATCCACCAGGTATGGATTTGTAATTCCGAGAAATTAATTTGTCCCGTTGATTTCTCCTGCAAATGGGTGTGCTGACAGATTCAATTTGCTGGGAATTTGACTATGATTTGAATACTTATTTGATTGGGAATTGGGTGTTCTTGATTTTTTCAGGGAATCAATTTAGCATTAATACTGGGAAAATTCATTGAGAATTTGGTGTTTTAGCTCTTGATTTTACTAGTTGTGGGCTGTGAATATTTTAAAAACATGATTTTCGTATATGCCCATAGGAAAATCTGTTGAGCTGCTCGGTTGATTTTGAAATTTGAAGAGTTTAATATATGTAACAAGGTTTTAAATCCTTCATAAAGCATATGATACCAAGATTTTGACCTTTAATTTCGGAATTCAGTACAACCATAAGGCATTGTTGTACATCAGGCAGCTAGTTTGATAACTTCTCATCTTGAACATTAAGTCGAATTGGGAGTTATTAATTTGCCCCTTAAGGTTTATTCATATACTGTGGGGTTGTCATAGTTTATCAGAGGTTAATATGTCCTGCTTGCTGATAGTTTATGTCACATGAGGGTAGCATGAATCGTTAATCGTTTTATCACCAAGAATGACTAACAAAGGTGCTAGGAGGATTTTAAATGCACACACACGAGAACAATAAATTGAACACTAGGATATTCTATTATGTGTTGTTAGAAGAAATTTTAAACTCATAAGCATGTTTGCATAGAATGAAATCCAGGGTTATCAAAAAATAGAGCTAGTTTTAGAGTTGGCTGCCCCTACACCCTTATTCCTGCTCCCCCCTCCAAAAAAAGAAAATAAATCCTAAAAAAGGGTTCCTCATTTAACCTGTCAATAGAAATCTTTGCTCCTCCTAGTTACCACCGTTTAGTCATCAATTAACCTGTCATCAATTAACCTGAAGGCATGTTAGAGCTCCCATTGAGCTTCAACTAATCAGTCATGGCTGAAATTGCCTTGATTCGTTCTTTGTCTCTACCGGCATCCACTGGACAGATTGTCGGGCCCTAAGATACCCCGAGAACAAACACTCTCCTTAGTAAGCAAGAATTCATAAGGAGAGACTTTAACATCTGTACCACTTGTTGTCGTTTACGAAGCTTAGATAAAACATGACCCGTGCTCTCACTATCACGAATGCCTCTGATTGGTTTACCTATACCTCTCCATGATCATTCACCCGAAATCGTCATTCTAGTTCTAGGTTTCTCTCTTGCAAAGAAAAGCTGCTTCTGCCCCACAAGATTCTTTGAAACGGACTTTATCCTTCTAAATTGGGACGGTCACTTCCTCAGACGGTACCTCTGCCATGTACAATGAATCCTTTTCTTTTCACGAGCCACCACAAGGTTTCGTTTGACAACCTTCCCCTACCTACCACTAAACTTAACATTATGCCCTGATTATCCAACTACCCCAAAGTTTGGAATAACCTTGACATTTCTCAAAGTCCAAGTGGATCCAACTGGGGCAATCAAGCCAATGTCACCCATGCATGTTATATCAAGAACTTTATCATTCACCAGTCGTACCTTCCTAAAGTCCACTAATTTCATATTCTTCAATGCTTTAATGATGTGGGTAGCATGAACACTGTAGCAACATGATCCATAACCCAAGAATCCACATTGTTGTCAACACTAGAAACAAAGCATCATCTTCTATGTCATCAATTGTAGTGTTAAAGTCTTTCTTATCATTATGACATTGATTCTTGACGTGTCATATCTCGTTGCAAGTCCAACAGACCATATCTTTTCGAGTCTTAGACTGAATCCTTTTCATGTTTCTCTTCTCACTACCTCTGTTATTCTTTCTTCCTATGCCAATATTTAGTAGGTCACTCGATTTACATGAACTTCTTTGTTTGGTGTGTTGACCCCAGATTAGTTCGTAAACCCCCTCAAAAGTAAACTTGTTGGCTCGACTAGACACTAGTAACTGTTGTAATTGACCTATGTCCATGGGTGGTAACTGGGATATTTTATTTAGATGTGTTAAAAGACATTACAAGTACATGATCATATTTACAGTGAAATCTATGGTCAACAATAAATAGAACTAGGTTTAAGTCCGGCTGCCCTACACCCTTCTTCCTGCTGTTTATGCGATCAGTCCCCCCAAAAGGGCATATCACATATGAACCCTACAAAAGGCATATCTGGTATGATGTAGATACTAAAAAACTATCTCCTTGATGTAATTTGAAATTCACTTTGAAAGAAATCTGTTGTTTACAGTAATGTTTTCATAAAGTGGGCTACATAATTAATTTCTTTTATTATTATTGTGAACCAACTTGTTCAAATGTTCCATTCAGAATTGCCAACGTTATGTATATGATCCACAAATAAGAACATGTTCTTCTTTAAAATAATATATAAAATTGGACTTTGACTACTTGTGTATACATTAAACCTCAAACAGATACCTTTGTTGTGTTTGCAGTATAATGACAATTTTTTTTTTTAATTTCATCTCTTTTCCAGCTGTGAGGGCTCTAATTTTGATCCACTAAGAATCAATTCTGGTAAATTATCTGGTCTTAATTCTGCTTGGGAAAGTGTTTTAGGATTGTTTTCAGAGACATTTGAGAGCACTTCAAGCACAAGAAATGAGAAAACTCCCTCAGCTAAAGGAGTGGCAGGTTTGGATCTGATTTATCAGCATTTCCTATATTTTTGTAAATGATTAACCTTTGTAACCATCCTGCTTAATCTTTAGTTGCAAATAATCCATGTTTTTGCAAAATAAAATAAAAGGTACAACAGCTGTACAGCAGTACTGTTTGTAAGAACAATGATAGCTTCTAGCTTGCAATCAAGTAAAATGTGGCAAAATGGTGGGTTGGGTAACATAGGTAAATTTTTAGACGAGTTGGGTCCTGAAACAATGTTTGTAAAAACCTTCTTAGATTTTATAAGTAACTAGCATGTGAGATATGATTACAAATTTATACTATTTCAGTAATAAACCGAGTTCACAAATAAATGATTAGGATGTTTTGTGCATAAAAAATGCACCATGGCCAACTCGTTTCCTTTTACATAGTTTTCTGCTGCTGCTGCTGTTGTTGTTGTTATTAGTATTATTTATTGTTATTTTTCTGTTAGATCTATTTTGGATTATACATACGTGAATGACCACATACATAAGAGTTGAAATTTCCACCTATAAATTAACTGCAAAAGATAATTGATCATATTTTTAGCTTTAATCTGAAAAAAAAAAAAAAAAAAACTGTTTTTAAATTCTTCAGTTGTGATTTCTTTTCTCTTTAACTGTTTGCAGCTTCAATAGAGGACACATCAATTGATTTTGGGGACTTTTTCAAAGGCCCGTTACCAGGAAAATTTCTAAAACTTTTAGGGTACTTGGCTTTATCTAGACTGGGAATATACATACCACTTGGTGGGGTGAATAGAGATGCGTTTACTGGAAATTTGGATCAAAACAGTATCTTAAGTACTTTGGATACATTCTCTGGTGGAGGAATTGGTCGGTTAGGGATATGCTCCCTTGGTATAGTCCCGTTTATTAATGCATCAATTGTGTTTCAACTTCTTACGCAAATTTATCCAAAATTGCAAGAACTTCAAAAAAGAGAAGGTGAAGCAGGCCGAAAGAAAATTCTTCAATATACTCGATATGCTTCTGTTGGCTTTGCTGTTGTGCAGGTAAACAAGCATCTTTTTTGGCTCAGTTATATAAAAACTTTGATGACATGGCTTCTTTTTACTTTGAAGATCAAACTTGTATTTTTCAAAATTACAATCATTATTTGTTTTTGTTTTTTTTTTAACTTTTTAGCATCAGATGCTGCTTGTTAGCATTTATAATCTTATAAAAAGGTAACCTTTGGTCAATTTTCTACTTTTTCAGAATTTCCGAAAGTTTCAATTAAAGCTCTCAAACTTTTAAAAGTTATGCCAAAAGGTCCCTGAACTTAAAAAAACAAGGTGACTTTTTTTACGTGGCATGAACGAGGAAAATAATATATACTGGGTACCTATTGTCTAATTTGAAGATCACTTTAAAATAAAAAATTTTCAAAGATTTTATCTGGGAAAAAAAAGTGAGTTTCCAGATAGATATTTGACTAAAGTTGGTTACTTTATGAAATTTTCTTATATAACAGTTACTTACATCGCAATTTCATGGGATAAAACAAGTAGTGTTTCTTGATCATACGGACTTTGTTAACATGTGTTTTTTTCCTGGTGAGCAGGCAATTGGTCAAGCACTGTTTCTTCGTCCATATGTTGATGATTTCAGCACTCAGTGGGTGTTATCTTCTGTTGTTTTATTAACACTTGGATCTGTTTTTACAACATTTATTGGGGAAAGAATCACAGATTTAAAACTTGGAAACGGCACTTCACTTCTCATTTTTACAAGCATAATTTCATATTTGCCAGCATCTTTTGGTAGAACAGTTGCTGAGGCTTTTCAAGATGGTAATTATCTGGGCTTAGCTGCCATTATTTTCTCCTTCATCCTGCTAGTTCTTAGTATTGTATATGTTCAGGTAAAATTACCTATTTACCCGTTGTTCATGTTATCAAAAGCTACTGATTCGGTAATGAAGTAAAAAATAATCCTTTCAGGAAGCTGAAAGAAAAATTCCTCTTAATTATGCTTCAAGATACAATCGAACAGGGGGGCTTCAGAAGTCTGCTTATTTGCCCTTTAAGGTTTGTATAATTGTATATTTACTAGGCCATTCCTGATATGGTCCGAAAATTATAGGTTTTAAGTTGTCATATCTAACCTGTCTAATAAACGGGTTGTGTTCAGCTTTAATTGTTTAATTTGTTTAATAAACAGGTTATGTTCAGCTTGACTTGTTTAACCTATTTAGTTAAACGAATTCTTGTTTTTATTGCTCTCTGTAATTTTATTAGTTAAACTTGCTTAGGTTAACCTGATCAACATGTTTATATAAACAGGTCACACTATCATTTATTGAACTAAATAGGTCAATGTGCCAACCCTATTACAACCTCTTTAACCCATAGAGGTTGTGTTCAGTTCAACAAATCAGCTCGCCAACCCGAAAACCATCTATCTGCCAACCCAGCTCAATTGACACCCATTAACTACTTTCTTAAAACCCATTATTTCATTCCAGTTTTTTATTGATGATTTTGAGCATACTGTTGACAGGTTAACAGTTCAGGAGTGATGCCAATTATATTTTCCACATCATCACTAGCTCTTCCTGCCACTCTGGCACGGTTTACTGGTCTAAACGTGCTGAAAAATGCTGCAGTAAGCTTGAACCCTGGCGGTAAGAATATGATCAATTGCAGCAAAAGCATCATCTATTAAATACCACATTTGTTTCTATATCTAACTATGATTTTTAATCTTTTAGGTGCTTTTTACCTCCCAACAAACATTATATTGATAGGTTTCTTTAATTATTACTACACTTTCCTACAACTGGATCCTGATGATGTCAGCGAGCAGTTGAAGCGCCAAGGCGCCTCCATTCCTCTGGTTCGACCCGGGAAAAGCACTGCAGCTTTCATCAGAACGGTAATGCACGGTCAAACATTTCCTTTGTGGCCATAAAACAGATTTAAAGAAACTATCTTTTTTTTTTTTGATCCAGGTTCTGAGTAGGATATCGGTCTTAGGGTCAGTATTTTTGGCGATTCTTGCAGCCGGGCCTGCTTTCGTGGAACAAACGACACACTTGACAGCCTTTAGGGGATTTGCGGGTACATCGGTTTTGATTTTGGTTGGTTGTGCTACTGACACTGCAAGAAAAGTTCAAGCAGAGATTATCTCTCAGAAGTACAAGAACATTGAGTTCTATGAGATTGATAAAGATACAACCTTCTAAACCTTGACAATAGTTTTCTAATTTTGAGCATGATATGTATTTAGTTTGTGATTAGACGTTGTATTTTTTTTAATTCGATTTATGTTAATTTTCTTTTTTAGACAACAATTTTTTCTTTTCATTTTTTTTAAGACTTCTCAACTTACTCTAAAGAGCAACACCTTGATGTTATCGGGACAAATGTCTTTTGTTGATATATGATAAATACATCATGATTTGTTAAACAAGTTAAAAAGGTTAGATTGACATTTATTAACTTACAAGCTTACTAACTCTGTGTATTGCACTTAGTTATATTAAAATAAGTATTACAAAGCAACTACTATAGAAAAATATATACACAAATAATCTAAAATTGTTTACATTTTTAAAATAAGAAAATAAAAGTATATTTTACAAATATCTGAACACTTTTTTAAACAATACAAATAAGAATGAAATTTAAAATTTTTAACTTTCAAAATTATTAATTAAAAATTTTAAATGACAAGATTTTCATTAATATTTTAAAAAATTAATATTAGTTTTTTTAAAAAATTTTTTGAAAATTTGACTTAGATATATTTAATGAAATAAATTTTTAAATTTGTTAAATATGTCACTAAAAACATGTCACGTGGTACATATGATGTGAATAAGCTAAAATAACACATGTAATATATTGTTATTTTTTTATTATATAATATAGATTACTAAATTGATTATTTAGTCATTTATATAGAACTAGTTAAATGGCTTGGGCCATGTGGGTCGCTTGTCTATTATTAAAAATAAATTAGCTTGTTGGTCTGTTGGAAAATAAAGCTGATTTTGCTTATATCATGTTCGCTTATACAAAATATTAGAGTTCACTTAAGTTAGAGCCAAGGCCCTAGAGCTAAAAAAACTCAATTTGATTTGCCATTAGGAATTCGTTAATTTTGGCCCAAATAAATTAACTTATTTTATTGTATATCGATAGTTTGTTACATCATCTTTTTAGCATCCGGCTTGTTTTCATTTTTACTTGAGACTTTAACAAGAAAACATACAAAATTATTAAAACTAAATAAAACAAGTCAACTCATCAAGTAACGAGCAAGCCAAGTATGAGTTAACTTTTGAGTTTTTATATGTTTGAAACGGGAAATGTGTAAAAAAAATCTTATAAATATGTTTTATTATTTCTTTTATAATCATTTTATTATAGTTTTTTTTTTTTAAAAAAAAAAGCTACCAACAAAAGACAAAAGTGTAAAGAGAAAAAAAAAGGTTAGATCTAAAAAACTATTAAAAGCATTACAATCCAGCCACTTGTTATTGGTGACACAAGACTTAAGAACTATAACTATAAGTTTCTGAGTTTGAATCCCACAATGGGTTTTTTAAAAGGGACAATTACATATATCCTTATATAAAGTTCATTTACTACATATATACTCACTCTAAAATTTTAATTACATATATCCTTTCTCTATTGCTAAAAAATTCAAATATACACATTTTAATTAAAATGAATTAAGGAATTATTATTTTACCCTTACTTTAAAAAAAATATTCTACATGTTTTACTTTTGTTTCAAATATACTCCTATTTTACGTTCCCCCCCTTTTTTTAGTGTTTTTGCTTCTTTTTTTCTTATTTTTCGTGTCTTTTTTTCATTTTTAATTGACGGAGCTGCAGTCGTATGGGAGAGGGCGATGAACGAATGTGATGTTTACATATGAGGGTTTATGTATGTGTGTTTGGAATTCAAAGGGTTATAAGAGGGTAATTTAGTCACAATGTGTGAAAATAGTAAAGTTGGGTATATATGTATTAAAATTTTAACTTTAAAAGAGGAGGATATATGTAATTATCTCTTTTTAAAACTATCGAGTTTCCTTATAAATTGATTACTTATTATAAATATGACCAAGTGGTACTCTACTGATCTAAATCAATCGTTTAGAAAAAAAGTAAATAAACAAAATTGTAATTAAATTACCACTTTCTTCCTCTTTTTCTTTTGAATAGCAGAAGGTCCTGTCATGTTTCCTTCAGTTATCATGTCTGTTATATTACCTTTAGTTATCATGTTGACTAGTAACTAATTTCGATTCCTCAATCGCCAACCGTGAGACCGTAATCCCTAAATGCGCGGTCACGCGAGAACCTTGTGAAATATGTAAACCTCTGACACCATTGGTTCAGAATCCGAACCCGAGTCCTCTAAAGGGGCTGTTTGGTAGATCTGAATGATTAAGTGCTGAATAGTTAAGATGTCTGAATGGTTATAAGGGTCTGAACCATTAAGTGCTGAACTGAATGGTTAAGTGCTGAACTGAATGATTAAGTGCTGAATGGTATGTATTTTCCATTCAGCATAGTATTGGTGTTGAATGGTTAAGTGATGAACTGAATTATTAAAAGGTGATTTAATTTAAACAAAACGCGCTAAATTATTAAGTGCTGAATGATTCCATAAAGACTAAAGAAACAACCTAATTGCTTGTTCTAGCATGTATTTTACAGTGAGCAGTACAGAAGTATCGATTAATAATGCGAGCTCCAGCGACCGTAGTGAGACCTCGTTTCTGAAGTTGGGCGTTAATGGCGAACTACACGGAAACCTCATATTCAAAATGGCTTACTTTATCCATCACTTTGACTCTCGCCACCATTTCTGCATCTGCTTGTAATATGCTCTCTTGTTTCTTCAAATCTCATAGTCAATTAGGGCTTTAAATTTGATCATTTTTCAGCTTACATGTGGAGCAAGAGAAGAGAAGAAAATTTGAATCAGAAGCTTATAAAGGAGCTCCAGAAATCTCTCGAAGAATCTTTCAAAAAGTGTGCTGCTGAGAGGAAAGGTCGAATTCGAGCTCAACAGGTTACGCCTTTTTTAATTTCGTAATTTGATATTGACTCTTTGGTTAATAGTTGTGACAGAAAGTATACTGTGATATATGGTCGAATTGAACATGAAATTCCCCAATTGAGTTTGCATGAAACTTCAAGGCCTGTAAATTACTACAAAATCTCAAGGAAACTGCTTTGTTTATGTCACTAGTATTGTTCCCAGTGACAATAATGTCATCAACTTATACCAACACTAGTAGTGTAAACGGATATAGCTTGTGCTCGGCTGGTTTCAAGCCATAAATGCAAAACTAAGCCTTTACTCATGAAATATCCTAAAGCTTGACCTTGTCTCTTTAAATCATGGTTGTAAAAATCTCTGACTAGGCCAATTAATCGTTAGTCCCCTAAGGCCGACTAGGCCCGACTATCCGATTAGGCTGATTAGTTGGCCGAATAATCCCGATTAATCCCTAGTCCCCACCCCACCGACCGACTAGCGACTAGCGATTTTTACAACATTGCTTTAAATAGACCAGCCTCTACAAGCTAAAGAGAAAGTCAATCCATTAAGTCAATCTTGTCGCTGTGTGATTTATGTGAAAGCAATTCATTTACTGAAAAAGACCAAAGTTAGCCTCTAACTCGTCTAGGCTTGGACAAGCTCTTTTTGAGTTGAGCTCGAGTAGCTCACACAAGTAGCCTGACTTGCTTACATTCCTAACAATCTCTGATAAGAGCCTACCACCATGAGAATATATCCAAAAACAGAAGGATTTGTTATGAAGCTCTGAAAACCAATGTTATGAAAGTGATTGCTATAGGTTGGAAAACAACCTTGATGTGTCTGTTTAAGTAACTAGCATGTGAGATATGATTACAAATTTATACTATTTCAGCAATAAACCGAGTTCACAAATAAATGATTAGGATGTTTTGTGCATAAAAAATGCACCATAGCCAACCCGTTTCCTTTTACATAGTTTTCTGCTGCTGTTGTTGTTGTTGTTATTATTATTATTTATTGTTATTTTTCTGTTAGATCTATTTTGGATTATACATACATGAATGACCACATACATAAGAGTTGAAATTTCCACCTATAAATTAACTGCAAAAGATAATTGATCATATTTTTAGTTTTAATCTGAAAAAAAAAACTGTTTTTAAATTCTTCAGTTGTGATTTCTTTTCTCTTTAATTGTTTGCAGCTTCAATAGAGGACACATCAATTGATTTTGGGGACTTTTTCAAAGGCCCGTTACCAGGAAAATTTCTAAAACTTTTAGGGTACTTGGCTTTATCTAGACTGGGAATATACATACCACTTGGTGGGGTGAATAGAGATGCGTTTACTGGAAATTTGGATCAAAACAGTATCTTAAGTACTTTGGATACATTCTCTGGTGGAGGAATTGGTCGGTTAGGGATATGCTCCCTTGGTATAGTCCCGTTTATTAATGCATCAATTGTGTTTCAACTTCTTACGCAAATTTATCCAAAATTGCAAGAACTTCAAAAAAGAGAAGGTGAAGCAGGCCGAAAGAAAATTCTTCAATATACTCGATATGCTTCTGTTGGCTTTGCTGTTGTGCAGGTAAACAAGCATCTTTTTTGGCTCAGTTATATAAAAACTTTGATGACATGGCTTCTTTTTACTTTGAAGATCAAACTTGTATTTTTCAAAATTACAATCATTATTTGTTTTTGTTTTTTTTTTAACTTTTTAGCATCAGATGCTGCATGTTAGCATTTATAATCTTATAAAAAGGTAACCTTTGGTCAATTTTCTACTTTTTCAGAATTTCCGAAAGTTTCAATTAAAGCTCTCAAACTTTTAAAAGTTATGCCAAAAGGTCCCTGAACTTAAAAAAACAAGTTGACTTTTTTTACGTGGCATGAACGAGGAAAATAATATATACTGGGTACCTATTGTCTAATTAGAAGATCACTTTAAAATAAAAAATTTTCAAAGATTTTATCTGGGAAAAAAAAGTGAGTTTCCAGATATATATTTGACTAAAGTTGGTTACTTTATGAAATTTTCTTATATAACAGTTACTTACATCGCAATTTCATGGGATAAAACAAGTAGTGTTTCTTGATCACACGGACTTTGTTAACATGTGTTTTTTTCCTGGTGAGCAGGCAATTGGTCAAGCACTGTTTCTTCGTCCATATGTTGATGATTTCAGCACTCAGTGGGTGTTATCTTCTGTTGTTTTATTAACACTTGGATCTGTTTTTACAACATTTATTGGGGAAAGAATCACAGATTTAAAACTTGGAAACGGCACTTCACTTCTCATTTTTACAAGCATAATTTCATATTTGCCAGCATCTTTTGGTAGAACAGTTGCTGAGGCTTTTCAAGATGGTAATTATCTGGGCTTAGCTGCCATTATTTTCTCCTTCATCCTGCTAGTTCTTAGTATTGTATATGTTCAGGTAAAATTACCTATTTACCCGTTGTTCATGTTATCAAAAGCTACTGATTCGGTAATGAAGTAAAAAATAATCCTTTCAGGAAGCTGAAAGAAAAATTCCTCTTAATTATGCTTCAAGATACAATCGAACAGGGGGGCTTCAGAAGTCTGCTTATTTGCCCTTTAAGGTTTGTATAATTGTATATTTACTAGGCCATTCCTGATATGGTCCGAAAATTATAGGTTTTAACTTGTCATATCTAACCTGTCTAATAAACGGGTTGTGTTCAGCTTTAATTGTTTAATTTGTTTAATAAACAGGTTATGTTCAGCTTGACTTGTTTAACCTATTTAGTTAAACGAATTCTTGTTTTTATTGCTCTCTGTAATTTTATTAGTTAAACTTGCTTAGGTTAACCTGATCAACATGTTTATATAAACAGGTCACACTATCATTTATTGAACTAAATAGGTCAATGTGCCAACCCTATTACAACCTCTTTAACCCTTAGAGGTTGTGTTCAGTTCAACAAATCAGCTCGCCAACCCGAAAACCATCTATCTGCCAACCCAGCTCAATTGACACCCATCAACTACTTTCTTAAAACCCATTATTTCATTCCAGTTTTTTATTGATGATTTTGAGCATAATGTTGCCAGGTTAACAGTTCAGGAGTGATGCCAATTATATTTTCCACATCATCACTAGCACTTCCTGCCACTCTGGCACGGTTTACTGGTCTAAACGTGCTGAAAAATGCTGCAGTAAGCTTGAACCCTGGCGGTAAGAATATGATCAATTGCAGCAAAAGCATCATCTATTAGATACCACATTTGTTTCTATATCTAACTATGATTTTTAATCTTTTAGGTGCTTTTTACCTCCCAACAAACATTATATTGATAGGTTTCTTTAATTATTACTACACTTTCCTACAACTGGATCCTGATGATGTCAGCGAGCAGTTGAAGCGCCAAGGCGCCTCCATTCCTCTGGTTCGACCCGGGAAAAGCACTGCAGCTTTCATCAGAACGGTAATGCACGGTCAAACATTTCCTTTGTGGCCATAAAACAGATTTAAAGAAACTATCTTTTTTTTTTTTTTGATCCAGGTTCTGAGTAGGATATCGGTCTTAGGGTCAGTATTTTTGGCGATTCTTGCAGCCGGGCCTGCTTTCGTGGAACAAACGACACACTTGACAGCCTTTAGGGGATTTGCGGGTACATCG
The DNA here is from genome assembly GCA_009363875.1 of Mikania micrantha. Taxonomy (NCBI): domain Eukaryota; kingdom Viridiplantae; phylum Streptophyta; class Magnoliopsida; order Asterales; family Asteraceae; genus Mikania; species Mikania micrantha. The sequence goes on from CM018696.1 coordinate 71,396,238, forward strand.
GTTTTGATTTTGGTTGGTTGTGCTACTGACACTGCAAGAAAAGTTCAAGCAGAGATTATTTCTCAGAAGTACAAGAACATTGAGTTCTATGAGATTGATAAAGATACAACCTTCTAAACCTTGACAATAGTTTTTTAATTTTGAGCATGATATGCATTTAGTTTGTGATTAGACGTATTTTTTTGATTCGATTTATGTTAATTTTCTTTTTTAAACAACAATTTTTTTTTTCATTTTTTTTAGACTTCTCAACTTACTCTAAAGAGCAACACCTTGATGTTATCGGGACAAATGTCTTTTGTTGATATATGATAAATACATCATGATTTGTTAAACAAGTTAAAAAGGTTAGATTGACATTTATTAACTTACAAGCTTACTAACTCTGTGTATTGCACTTAGTTATATTAAAATAAGTATTACAAAGCAACTACTATAGAAAAATATATACACAAATAATCTAAAATTGTTTACATTTTTAAAATAAGAAAATAAAAGTATATTTTACAAATATCTGAACACTTTTTTAAACAATACAAATAAGAATGAAATTTAAAATTTTTAACTTTCAAAATTATTAATTAAAAATTTTAAATGACAAGATTTTCATTAATATTTTAAAAAATTAATATTAGTTTTTTCAAAAAAATTTTTGAAAATTTGACTTAACTATATTAAATGAAATAAATTTTTAAATTTGATAAATATGTCATTAAAAACATGTCACGTGGTACATATTATGTGAATAAGCTAAAATAACACATGTAATATATTGTTATTTTTTTATTATATAATATATATTACTAAATTGATTATTTAGTCATTTATATAGAACTAGTTAAATGGCTTGGGCCATGTGGGTCGCTTGTCTATTATTATAAATAAATTAGCTTGTTGGTCTGTTGAAAAATCAAGCTGATTTTGCTTATATCATGTTCGCTTATACGAAATATTAGAGTTCACTTAAGTTAGAGCCAAGGCCCTAGAGCTAAAAAAACTCAATTTGATTTGCCATTAGGAATTCCGTTAATTTTGGCCCAAATAAATTAACTTATTTTATTGTATATCGATAGTTTGTTACATCATCTTTTTAGCATCCGGCTTGTTTACATTTTTACTTGAGACTTTAAAAAGAAAACATACAAAATTATTAAAACTAAATAAAACAAGTCAACTCATCAAGTAACGAGCAAGCCAAGTATGAGTTAACTTTTGAGTTTTTATATGTTTGAAACGGGAAATGTGTAAAAAAATCTTATAAATATGTTTTATTATTTCTTTTATAATCATTTTATTATAGTTTTTTTTTAACAAAAAAAAGCTTCCAACAAAAGACAAAGTGTAAAGAGAGAAAAAAAGGTTAGATCTAAAAATCTATTAAAAACATTACAATCAAGCCACTTGTTGTTGGTGACACAAGACTTAAGAACTATAACTATAAGTTTCTGAGTTTGAATCCCACAATGGGTGTTTTAAAAGAGACAATTAAAGTTCATTTACTATATATATATCCACTCTAAAATTTTAATTACATATACCCCTTCTCTATTGCTAAAAATTTCAAATATACACATTTTAATTAAAATGAATTAAGGAATTATTATTTTATCCTTATTTTAAAAAAAATATTCTACATATTTTACCTTTGTTTCAAATATACTCCTATTTTACGTTTTCCCACTTTTTTTAGTGTTTTTGTTTCTTTTTTTCTCATTTTTGTGCCTTTTTTTCATTTTTAATTGATGGGGCTGCAGTCGTATGGGGGAGGGCGATGAACGAATGTGATGTTTACATATGGGGGTTTATGTATGTGTGTTTCGAATTCAAAGGGTTATAAATTGATTACTTATTATAAATATGACCAAATGGTACTCTACTGATCCAAATCAATCGTTTAGAAAAAAGTAAATAAACAAAATTGTAATTAAATTACCACTTTCTTCCTCTTTTTCTTTTGAACAGCAGAAGGTCCTGTCATGTTTCCTTCAGTTATCATGTCTGTTATGTTACCTTTAGTTATCATGTTGACTGGTAACTAATTTCGATTCCTCAATCGCCAACCGTGAGACCGTAATCCCTAAATGCGCGGTCACGCGAGAACCTTGTGAAATATGTAAACCTCTGACACCATTGGTTCAGAATCCGAACCCGAGTCCTCTAAAGGGGCTGTTTGGTAGATCTGAATGATTAAGTGCTGAATAGTTAAGATGTCTGAATGGTTATAAGGGTCTGAACCATTAAGTGCTGAACTGAATGGTTAAGTGCTGAACTGAATGATTAAGTGCTGAATGGTATGTATTTTCCATTCAGCATAGTATTGGTGTTGAATGGTTAAGTGCTGAACTGAATTATTAAAAGGTGATTTAATTTAAACAAAACGCGCTAAATGATTAAGTGCTGAATGATTCCATAAAGACTAAAGAAACAACCTAATTGCTTGTTCTAGCATGTATTTTACAGTGAGCAGTACAGAAGTATAGATTAATAATGCGAGCTCCAGCGACCGTAGTGAGACCTCGTTTCTGAAGTTGGGCGTTAATGGCGAACTACACGGAAACCTCATATTCAAAATGGCTTACTTTATCCATCACTTTGACTCTCGCCACCATTTCTGCATCTGCTGGTAATATGCTCTCTTGTTTCTTCAAATCTCATAGTAAATTAGGGCTTTAAATTTGATCATTTTTCAGCTTACATGTGGAGCAAGAGAAGAGAAGAAAATTTGAATCAGAAGCTTATAAAGGAGCTCCAGAAATCTCTCGAAGAATCTTTCAAAAAGTGTGCTGCTGAGAGGAAAGGTCGAATTCGAGCTCAACAGGTTACGCCTTTTTTAATTTCGTAATTTGATATTGACTCTTTGGTTAATAGTTGTGACAGAAAGTATACTGTGATATATGGTCGAATTGAACATGAAATTCCCCAATTGAGTTTGCATGAAACTTCAAGGCCTGTAAATTACTACAAAATCTCAAGGAAACTGCTTTGTTTATGTCACTAGTATTGTTCCCAGCGACAATAATGTCATCAACTTATACCAACACTAGTAGTGTAAACGGATATAGCTTGTGCTCGGCTGGTTTCAAGCCATAAATGCAAAACTAAGCCTTTACTCATGAAATATCCTAAAGCTTGACCTTGTCTCTTTAAATCATGGTTGTAAAAATCCCTGACTAGGCCGATTAATCGTTAGTCCCCTAAGGCCGACTAGGCCCGACTATTCGATTAGGCTGATTGGTTGGCCGAATAATCCCGATTAATCCCTAGTCCCGACCCCACCGACCGACTAGCGACTAGCGATTTCTACAACATTGCTTTAAATAGACAAGCCTCTACAAGCTAAAGAGAAAGTCAATCCATTAAGTCAATCTTGTCGCTGTGTGATTTATGTGAAAGCAATTCATTTACTGAAAAAGACCAAAGTTAGCCTCTAACTCGTCTAGGCTTGGACAAGCTCTTTTTGAGTCGAGCTCGAGTAGCTCACACAAGTAGCCTGACTTGCTTACATTCCTAACAATCTCTGATAAGAGCCTACCACCATGAGAATATATCCAAAAACAGAAGGATTTGTTATGAAGCTCTGAAAACCAATGTTATGAAAGTGATTGCTATAGGTTGGAAAACAACCTTGATGTGTCTGTTTAAGGTAGCAATCGGACTTTTTTAGCAAGTGTAGATGATTTGGAAGCTGAGGATTGATAACATGTGTCTTAAATGTTGACGTTTTTTAGTTGCAACTGCATTTCTTAGCTGGAACTTTTTGTGGAATAAAATGAATGAGCTGAAATCATAAAGCATAAGAGGTGTTTGGTAAATGCTGTGATGACAGATTACTTCAAAAGACCTAGCATTGAAAAATTTCCATTACAGTGAGATCTTTGTAGAGTAGATGATTAATTGATTACATATGACATGTTTATCATCTCGTTTTAGATGGTTCAGGAAATAGTGGAGAGAAATCAGGCTATGTGACCTTCAAAGGATTTTAACTTGGAAAATAGTTCCAATGAAGTGCTTTTAGATAAGCAAATAAATATTTAAAAAGATGACAGCAACTAAAATTTGACACAGTGTAACACTTTGTGACTTTGAAATGGAGATTACTGAATTGCACAAATGGAACTTCCTATCTAATTCTTGTGCAGAAGATGTCACCCTTTTCAGTCCTTTTCTAGCTCTTTTAATCCCAGTATAATGTTTCTACATATAAATCTCTATATTTTACCCTCCTTACATATTTGGGATTCAATTCCTTATGAAATAGAGTTAGCATGCATCAATGCTCCACATAAATTAAAACATTTGTATAACAATCTACTTGTATTATTATGGTTTTGGTTCATAGTAACAATGAAATATCATTAAATTCAATTGAATTCATGTTTAACTTGTCAAAAGAAGGTATTTTTATAGATCATTTTTAAACATACAGGGAATGTTATGTGTTAATACTATTATATATAAAAAAAAATAATAAGTAAAGGAACTAACTACTTGTAGCTTCCTATTGGTTGTAACTAGTGTATACATCAGATGCTGATATTGCTAACATTGTAGGATTTAAGAAAAGCAATGACCCAACCTAAAACTGACAAGATGGTAACAAGTTATCCCATGGCACCGATAGCCATCATCCGATCATGTTTCTCTACCAGGTATAATTAAGGAAACTTTTCATATATTTTAGAGCTATTCATATATATCAGTTATTTGTACGCTTCATGTAATCAGAAATGGGACACCAAGACAACCTCTGATCGTCCCACTTGCAAGGGCATGTTTGATGTTTGATACAACTCTGGTCCCACCTGCTTCTCTTGAGGGTCTTGAAGAATATTCCCACTGCTGGATTATATATGTATTTCATCTTAATACTGATCTTGACAAATTGTGGAAAAACCCATCTAGGTCAAAATTGAAGGCAAAAGTGTGGTTTGTTCTCTTAATCTTGATGATATTTTATATATTTTCAAGGCTTCAGAGAACTTTAAATTAAGTGTTGTAGGTAAGAGTACCAAGACTGAAAGGTGAAAAAATGGGGCTTTTTGCAACAAGATCACCTCATCGCCCTTGTCCAATTGGTCTTACGGTTGCTAAAGTAAGTTAAATAATGTTATTTTAGCTTCGTTACATTAAGATACTAATAGCATGGGTTTTCGCCTAAAAGATGCTGCGGTATAATAACTAGAGGGTCTGGTCTGTAATTGTTTTACTTTCAGACTGTTTTCAGTGGTCAACTAACTTAGTTAATTCGATGTACTTGGGGCCAATTGTGGAATGAATGGAACCATTGATATATATGAGTTGAAGCTCCACTTTATCTCTTTCTCTATAGTCTTCTTTCTCGAAACTCGATCATAACACAAGATTTAGTTATAATGATTTTATTGAGGGATTTATTATATATTTATCTATCTGTCAAACTGGCTTTTAAAACTATTGCTGCATTTATTGAAACATGGCAAATGTTTTCAATTTTATGGTACAAATCAGAACTTCTACAAGGTTATTAGAATATGAGGGTGAACATGGAGAACAAGGGAATTATTATATTGAATTATATAATCTTTGTCAATTAGGTGGAGTCGGTTCAGGGAAACAGCATCCTCCTTTCTGGTGTGGATTTGGTTGATGGAACTGTAGGTACTTTTATCCATTACTATATTGATCAGCCACACGTGCACACAAACACAAAAACACACCCCAATAAGAATTTGTATGGCATGTAGAAATTAATTTGATATGTGCCATTACTGAATTCGATGTATTTTTGTGTTTTGATTAGCCTGTTCTTGATGTCAAGCCCTATTTACCATACTGTGACAGCATTGAAGGAGCAACTGTACCCCATTGGGTTAAGGTATCATTGTATGCATCAATAAATTTTGTTTGCGAATAATTAATTTATCCAAATGTGACATAAGTTTTGGCCTCTTGAACAGATGGACGATTTGTTGGTTGTGGCTTCTGTTGAATTTTCAGAAGATTTTATTGCAACTTTAACTGAATGTTGGCCAGCAATAGTAAGAATTATAAAATTCTATATCATATTTATAATGTTTGCTCGCATTTTCATTTGATTATAGCTGAATTGTTACATGCAGGACAAGAAATCGCTTTATACATCACCTGAAGAATTTCAAATCTTGATCAAACAAGTGCTTTCTTGGGACATACGCTCGTTATCACAGCGAACCCAAGTCAAGGAAAATTGCGTAAGGACCGAAACCGAGCAGGCTTATAGTAAGGAAGGGCGCGATATTATATATCATCTGAATCTTGAAGGCTTAGATGTTGCATACAGAATCACATCCAACAGTAACGTGATTGTTGAAAGTGTTACTTTTTCTCCAAAATAATAATAGTGACCCCAAACTTTATAAAACTAGTTCCGGACCACTAAACTAACCAGGTATAGTGACCACATTCGAATCTTGGGTGATAGGATTTTAGGGTTAATTTTTTTTTTTTCAATTTTGTGGTCAATGGACATTTAAGAATTTTAAGCTAAAGAATCTTCGTTCCCTTGCAATCTTGCATAGAAAAAAAAATGTTTAACTCAATTTATGATATTTTTTTCCTATTAAAGATTATTTTTTGCACTATTTCTGATTTTTACCCTTTTTTTTTAATTCTTTTTGAAAGGCTAACACACCCTACTATGGAGTAGAGACTGCTTTCTTGAACTACACATTTTTTTTCTAAATTACATTTTATGTCTCTCCCAAATTAATGATTGCAATTGCAATAAATTAATAATACTTTTTTTTAATTGTTTGGTACGACAACATCTAAGACAAAATTGCAATCGTCTCCACAGATTAGCCACTTTGAGACGTACACCTGAGCTCTCCTATGAAGGAACCCAATAATTGCATGAATCTCTTGACCTTATCTTAGCAAATATGTCCCAGCTGGAATTCAAACCCTAGATTTCTTATAGGAATCTCAAGAAGGTAACCATTAGGTTGCAAGCCGTAGTTTAAATTAATAATTATTAATACTAGTAACCAGAGGCGTGAAATTCTCAAATTTAGCATCTTAAATGAGCATATTTAGGTTATATTTTACATTTTTATTGAACTGAAGTTCTATCTTATATCTGGTTAAATTTTAGCTAAATGTAATGTGAAATAGGTTCAATGATTTGAAGCATCCTTAAATACTCACATTTATTTAAGTCTCTTATTTAATCTTATTTAGGTATACATGATATTTATGAAGTTTTTAAGTATACATGAATTTCTCTTAAAGTTATCTAAAGGTTTTATAGTTACATTTATAGAATATTGTTTAATTAAAATCTTAACCGTGAAAGAAGGTGCTTAATGAATTAACATTCTCTTTGAATGACTTGGTGGATAACATAACCAGCCCGTTTTGACTAGTATTAAAAAAAAAGTTTGACTAGCATCAAAAGAATACGTGTTTTGACTGGTATTTTGATATGTTTTCACAACTTTTGCTTAACGACATCGTTTTTGTCTTATAAGAAGGCCTAATAGGAGCCTTTTGGTCCATTGATAATATGGGCTGGGCTTGTTACCACTTATGAGAAAGAAAATGTGAAAAAACCAAGCCTAGGGTTACTATTTATTTTGATAATGTTTTTAATATATGAAAATGCCTCTAAAGATTAATCGCCTTAGTCAATAGAGTGGCGAGGATGTGTACTTTGAAGTTTGAAGAAATTAATAACATCGGGTGTCTTGAAGGTAAGAGTGAGTTTCGTTTATAAGGCAACATATGTAATAACCATCTCTAAGATTTTGGATCCCTGAAATGAATTACCCACGAAATTTTATTCTTTTTACATTTTTGAATAAACTCAATTGGGTTGACTTAGCTTACTACCCAAGATCTTGCTTGTGTTGTTAAAAAATAACAACAAAAACATCTAACTATTGGGAAGAATGATTAAGCATAAAACAAATGACGATACTATCATGTCTCTAAGCTAAAACTCGTTTGCTTTCCAAAAGTCCAAATTATATATATAGGGGAGGATTCCTAAGAAAATCATTATTTTGGAGAAAACTAATCACAATCATGACCAATTATTTTTTCTTTCATTTTTCTTTCCTTTTATTATAACATAAGAAAGTGTAAAAAAAGAAAAAAAAATGTATTTTAGGTTATTACATATTTACATATATGTAACTTGTATGTTACTCATACTTATTACATGAATGTAACTTTATAAGTTACATACGAAACTTTTTAAGTTACATATACGTAACTTCGAGATCTACATATTTTTTTTTCAAAATTTTTTTTTTATTATAACACTAGGTTATTACCCGTATATTACACGGACTAAATATAAAATATTAAATAATTAGTAATATAAATTTAAAAATTATAATATAATATGTTGATAAACATTGATTAAATTATGTATTAATAATTATTTTAAGATAAATAAAATATTTAATAAATAAAGAAATCTACTTAACCTTCTTAATTTGTAACAATAATGATTTTTATGTTAAGTGTTGGTAAAAACTTGAGTTAGTTTTATAAACATAATTGCTGTTAATCAAGAAAATAATATACATATTACATAAATAGTGAGGTGAAATGACTCATTTAAAAATATCATTAAACATAAAGAACTTAAATTTTTAAATTTCCTATTATTGTTTTTTAACTTTGGTTTTTAAAGAAATTATTTTTTAAACATTATGTTTTAAGATATTACGAATTGTTTATAAAAATCCCATTATGTTAAAACTTTGATTTATAGTTTATTTTATTTATAAAAATATTAATTTAAAATATTTCTTATTTTTACAAAATAGATTTTTAGAAAATTTCATATTTTATAAACATTTTTTAAATTAGTTTCTTTTTAATAAAAACATTTGTTCTTTTAATATATCAAAAACTATTTTCTAGTAAAAAAAAGCAAAAAAAATATTATTAATCACTAATATTATAATTATTTAATAGGATAGATAATATAGTTATTTAATATAAGAGATGATTAAATTAAATAAGATAATAAAAAAGTAACATGTGCCAATTAAAGCATGAGAATGTGACAAGTGTCAAAAAGATTTTTGTTTATTATAATAGAAAGATTTCTAACCTTATAATAAGAAATTATGAAAAAAAAATTAAAAATTTATTAGTTTTCTCCAAAATGAATAGTGTTCTCATGAAATTTCCTCTATATATATGTATAATTAAAATGCATGAAAATGAATAGTAATATATATATATATATATATATATATATATATAATTGTATTGAATAGTAAAAATGAATAGAAAAATATATATATTATCATATTGAAAAGCAAATATATATTATTTATTTAATAATAAATACTATATATGTGTTTGTGTGTTTGTATAGTGAAAAAAACATGGTTTATAAAATTGAATAGTAAATATCTTTGACCACTATAAGTTTTTTTTTTAATTTTAAGAGTTAGTAAACATAAATTTAAGTATTAAATTTGAGAGATTTTCTTAGAATATGAGTTTTTATTAAATTTTAAAGATTTGCTTAGAGATTTGAGTTTTGTTTTAATTCAATCAATTGGTTGCAGATGAGAAGCATTTTGTAAGTAATTTTTTCTATTATTTTTGTAACATATTTGTGTGTATTTTGTATTATTTATGTTTTTAAGAAAATTTGTATAAAGTTTGTTGATGAGAGATTTGATTTGTTATGTAACTTATGCTTCTACAAATAATATAAAATACTCGTTTTTGTGAGTTTACTATGATAACCTACCGTGACACCCTGGAGAGAAAAAAATCCCAATTACGATAAAAAAAACAATTAAAAAAGTCAAAACAGAATGTTTGTTAGCATACTGGTCTTTTGACTTTACTATGTGAAGCTTCTTAGATATTTCAAACTAGGTGACATGAAATTTGATAAAAAAAAATCAATTTTATTTAAGTGGGGAACACAATCAAGTGGCCCATTTCATATAGAAAGTCAATTATCATAATAAAAAGTATTAAAATAATGCTTTAAAATTATATAAAAATAGATAATACTGGAATAAATGCTCTATTGCTGGATTTTTCTATACATAGAAGACATCAAGCTAAAGTTTTCGATTTGAGAAGGACATCTGGATCATCAAAGGCCGTAAGCGCATGCGTAATAGAACCTATTCATAGCCAATCTATTTGAAGTATGAACTCGTCAATTTTTTTTGCTGAAGATCATACGGAGAGTTCAAAGGGTCATGAACTTTAAATTTTCTCAAAAATATATATAAAAAAAAGGTTACAAAACTGTTCTATCTAAAAAGAAGCTTTTGAACTTTCTCAGAAACAAGAAATTTGTTTATTCTTTTTAAATTATATGTTGCATAATTTTATATATATTCAGGGGATTGGCATAAGTTAAGTTATGTTATAGTTATTGGTATTGTTATTTATCCTTTTCTAAACTTGATTTACAATCTTAAAAGATTGTTAATTTTAAAAAATTCAATCTAAAATTTGGTTTCATGAATTTAAACAAAACAACAAACTTTATAAATTAGTTTAATGATTGTTTGTTGGGAATGCAAATTCATACAATCTTCAAACCTATTCATTGATATGAACTCTGGCAAATTGGACGGGTTGAGTTGGATCAGGTAACGACTTAGAACGAATTTGGGTAAGAATGGGTATGGGTCAGGATGAGTTTTAAGCAAAATCAGCTTGGGTCTAAATGAACTATTTTTAAAAGACATTAATTTTGTTAAAGTTAAAATGAGTTATAAGCAAACAAATAGTTTATTTAATTAAACTTCAATAATTTTCTCATTAAATATATTATTGATCATTACTACTCATTTGAATTCATTATATTTTACATATTTTTTGATTACCCATCTTGACATGCATTGTATTAAGATGTTACTTATCTCAACTCGTTTTACAATAATGCTACTCATTTCAACCAAAAATACAATAGTTGTTCACACAAACCAACTTATTTATCTTAATTTGGGTCAAGATTACAAGTCAAATAAATCACACCTGCTTACAATAAGCTAAAAAAAATAGGGGTTTCATTATGGTTAGGACATTTTTTGACCTTAAAATTTGAAGCGTCTTTGATATTTTAAACCAATGACATATGATTCATAGGTGGAAGCCATGGAATGTCGGAATTAAACATGATGATGGTGTTAAAGGGTATTATGGAAATACTTGAATATGTGTTAGTTGTAAATATTACTTAGTTAAGTCAAGAATGGATATTATATATCATTAGCAGAAGTATAAGTTACATAGCATAATCAAATCTCTTATCACGAACTCTATACAATTTTTTCATAAAAACATAATCATACAAAATCCTCACATGTATGTTATAAAAATAATAGAAAAAATTTATATACAAAATCCGTCTCACCAGCAACTAATCGTTTAAATTAAAATCAGCTTAGGTGGCCGCCTAGGCACTAGGCACCTTCCAACTGTGTTGATTTGGCCCTAAACGGTGCTTAGATTACGTAGTCATTTTTTTGACTTTTTATGGTAAAAAGGACCATATCCATGATTATTCGAAACATTTTCTCAACCTAAAATCCTTAATATGTCTCTAAAACATCGAATCCAACATTTGAAACATCGAATACAACCACTAATATCGAAATCCATCTCTAAACTTTAAACTCAATATTTAAGTTTGAACTTTGAAGTACCTGACTTAGTATGTTAAAGTTTATTTTTTTAAATTATTTTAAGTATTATATTGAATCATTAATATTGATGTGTGTATATAATATATATTTATAAAATTACATATAAAATTCATGCGCCGATTAATCCATAGACGATACCTCATCGTCCGACTAGCGCTTAGCTACTTATACAACCTATCATTTTTTGTTTAAAATAAAATCAGCCTAGGTGGCCACCTAGGCACTAGGCACCTTCCAACTGTGTCGATTTGGCCATAGACCGTTAGCTACTTATACAACTTATCATTTTTTCGCAGGTGACATAACTAAATTTCTACGCTTTTCACGAAAATCTTAATCTATAAGTTATCTATTTCATAATTATAGTCGAGTTTTCTTGTTTGTCATTTACTATTTAATTTAATTATTTTTCATCATTTTGGGAAGATTTTGAAAGTGTATTCTCACCTATTGAAAGACGAAATTAGTGTAACACCGATCTAGAGAAGAAAAGGAGTTTGATGATTTTGAGGAAATTAAGGATCATTTCCTCTGCTCTAAAAATATGGTTAGAAAGAAATAAAATAGGATTGAGTGGAGGTAACATGTGGCTTTAATATTAGTAAAATCACTGGTTGAAGTCCTGTTATAAACAAAATAGGGGTTTCATTATGGGTTAGAGGATTTTCTCCCACCTATGATGGGTGTCCTCCTATCGTGTATGGATACGATCGGGTGGGTTTATAACCCGCCAGTGATCCAAATTGCCGTTCAAATAAAGATATAAATAAAATGGTCAAAAACAAAAATTATATAATATAAAATACATATCAATAAAAAATAAAATGAAATATTTAATTTATAAAAAATATAATTTTTAATATTATTATTTAATATAAGTATTTAATAAGATTTAAAAACAACAGAAAATAAAATAAAAAAAGTTGTATTGGTATAAACTATAAAGAAGATATAAAAAAATGGTGAACGTCATCATTAGGCTACTCTCACCGACTAGCCTCACGTTTAACATGAGGGATGTAAATTGCATGACTAAAGGAAAATTACAAAGAAGATATAAGGCAGATAGTTTTCAAGTTTATTTCAAATTAATCTATATCAATACATTATAATAAATCAAGATTTTATTTTGTTAGTACCACATGGCAATCATACAAGAAGGTTTTGACTATTTTTCCTTCTCAAATTAATTAATTCATTATTTAATTTGGAAACACAATCATTGATGTACAACACCACATTTAATTAATCTTTAAATTATATAAATATGACACTTTAATATCACAACTATTTACCAAATTTAATTATATAGTATATTTTTTTGATTATAACTTAATCATTTACAACTATAGTTCTAATTTTATTTGTGTTATTTATATAATTATAAGCAGTAAATAATATCCTCTTCAATTTAATACTTACTGTTTTTTTTAATAATATTATTAAAGGTTAATTACATATTTTCTCTTCCTAAAACCTTTTATTACATATTTACCCAATCATAAATTTAAAATACATATTTCCCCTCCCTAAACCATATATATATTATACCCCTTAATTAAAAATATTATTACATTTTCTATATTTTAACTAAAAATATTATATTTTTCATAATAAACTAACAAGGGGCAATTTTTATTACCAAGGGGCAATTTTAGAACATGGGGATATGTGACGCCCCAATTCTCAAACATTACTTTTTAACATAATTGCGGAATTTACAAAATTTAGGTCCCAGATTTCTCGGTTTTAAAACCATTACAATTCACCTCAAAACATTTAACGCATTAATCATGACTAACGAGACATGTTCATCATTTACAAAACATGTCAAATGCGTTAAAAGTGTAGTTTTAAACTTTACAATTCATTTACTTAATCTTTACAAAAGCATGGTTCGATCCTTTTAACTGTCTGATCGTTCCGATTCGTAGCCGAGCCTACTTTTGACCTAAAACAACCACAAACAATCAAGTGTTAGTCCAAAAGGACTAAGTGAGTTAACCCCTTAACCTCTCCGTGCTTAACCGAATTAAACGGAAGCAAAAATCAAAAAAATCCATTCTGGGCGTATGGTACGCCCAGCCCGGCGTATGGTACGCCCACCGTACCCAACGCCCAAATTCCAGCGTAGGCAGAAACTTCTGGGCGTAGTGTAAAGTGCCCGCCGTATGATACGCCCAATCTGGGCGTATGGTACGCCCACTGCCGGTCTGCAACTCCAATTTTCGCGTTTTCACTTCCAGATTCGATCCGGATCATTCCCGGACATTCTTTTACACAAAAATCAACTCCATGACACCATTTAAACATATTTTTAAGTCCCCAAACCTATCTTGGTGACCCTCAACATAATTTCACATAATCACCTAATGGTTTGTTTTCCCAAACCACTTTTAACTTTAATTCTTTTTCCTTCGCACGAATGCAAATCATCCCCATGACCCTCATTAGTCATTATACCCCAACTTTCACACGTATGTGAATCATCACCCTTGCCATACAATTATGGACTTATACATCCTTCCACATGAATGTGGATCATCACCTAAATGCCACCAAAGCGTGGTCTTACATCATTTTCTACACGAATGTGGATCACCAAACATGAAACGTGTCAATCATCCGCTATCATACATTGACATCAATTCAATTCATGCACACACATCACATAATAAGCAACAACTACTACAAACACCACATTATGTAATCCAAATAATTCAAACATTAACAAACATGGATAAGTCTTATGGTTGCTTATTCATAGATAGGTTTACTCACCTTGATCCTTTGTTCCACTTGGTTCAACCTTCTCCTTACCGGGTCGTTGATTTGTATTTCCACTTCCTAGATCATATAATTATACATACACATTCAATCTAGGAATAACACACAAGAAACAAGCATACAACCCCTTGACCCGTTATCACCATATTTGACTTTATGATAGTCAAACCTTCCTATTTCACCAATTCACATTCTAATTGCATTCAACATTTAAAATTAAGTTATACACCACTAACAAATCATCTATTTGAGTTTATGAACCATTACCCCCAAGTTCACCAATAATCACAATTCATTCTTGAATTTTAATTGTTTGAGGCATTTCCTCAAACACCTTATGTGCAGAGTTTTATGACACCCCAACATCAACATTTTAAAAAGACAACATTTCCATTCATTTGATTTCATTTCATACATATGAAATCTCAACTCCTTAATTTATAATTTCTCATCCAAATCACTGCACATTCATTATCAAATCCTAACATTCATCAATTTAAAACTCTAGTTCATTCACTCATCAATTTCACCCAAACCCATAATTTCCCCAAAAACTCAACTCTAGGTTTTCAAGAGTTTACATATTACATGGTTGGATTAGTTGATTATCACCTTACTCCACACAACACATGTGCTAAACTATATCAAACATCCAAGTATTTGGATTTAATCATCCTCTAACCCCACCCACATGCAAACCCACCAAGAATTCAACAACACATAAGAAATAACATACCTAGAGCTGTGAAATTGGATGAAGAACACAAATCCAAGCTTGCATTCAAGATCAAAAGGGTTTTAGTAGGTCAATTTTGGTTCAAAACCAGAATTCTTCTCCTTTTCTCCTCCTTGTCGTCGCCCTCTTCTAATCCCAGACCATTTTTCTGATTTTGACCATGTTTGACCATATATATACTCCCCCTTTTAAGTTATCTTTCAACTATTGACAATTTCAGTCCCTCCACTTCCTATTTCACATTTTCTAATGTTTACTAATGAATAACATTTAACCTACTACTCAACACATAACAACACAATTTAACTTAATATTATATAACATATCAATTATTTTAATAAAAAGTTAAATCGGGTCGTTACAGGATATTTGTAATTTTATTTTGAAATTGGGGATATACGTAATTTAGATGTTTAATAAGGAGATATATGATATTATACCTATTATTAAATGTTATTACCATAAGATTTATGTCAACTAAACTAACTATATAATAAGCATCATATATTTTAATATTTTTAATTTATTCAAAACATTTTGTATGTAATCATATTTCTAACATATGAAATGTTTATTTCATATGAAATGTAAGAATTTTTTAAATAATATATTTTATATGATATTTTAAAATGAGTGTTTTTTTATAATTATACGCGTGTATTATACGGGTTTTAACCACTTAATTAGAAACTTCAACCAAGAGTTAACTAAAGGGGGAAGCTTGAGCTTTTCTTTCGCCGCCGGATTGGTCAAACTCTAGGAATGATGCTCGCTTTTATTCCCTGTTTCTAGCAACCTTAAAGTATTTGAGATTTTTGCATTTCTGTCCCACAAGCTTTTAGATTTTGCTGCTTTGATCTTGGAATAGCCATATTTGCATATGAGTCCCTATCTAATCTATGACCACAAAAGTGGCCGTACGACATATAAAATACTTGGTTTAGGATAACTGTTATCATGTAATATTAATTTACTTCAAACTTTGCTTGTAATTTTCCTAATTTCAAATAAAGCTAACTTATGATGAACTGAACTAAAAGAATACACGCACACACACTTTTTTTATTGCACATATCTTGTAAACACTATATATAGACAAGTTAATAAGTAAGTTTAAATTAAAAATTAAAAATTAAAAAAAAAGTTTTGATTATGAATAAGAGTAAACATTATTTATGGACAAGTTAATAAGTAAGCTTAAACCGGAAAAAAACTGCATTGATTATGATTTAGAATAGATTCAATATTTAAATTGCTATATTTTATCTTTCAATCATAAATGTTTCAAAGGTGATTATCACCTTTAATGATTATGCTTATTTCTTTTATCTTATACAAGCCATATAGTATTAAAGTTTTTTTAAATATTTGTAATTATTTGATTTGACATGAAATTCCTTCATATGTGTGTGAATAATGTTAGTGTGACACAAATTTCTTGATACGCTTACTAATTATTTGACAGGGTCGTCTCTGAGAGATTAAGTGTTATGTGCGAACGCTAAAAAAGGGCCTCTATGTGTGTGTGAACGCACACACAAATTGACGATAATTAAAACAACAGTAAAAACAATATAAACAATAGTGCTTTAGCAAAATGATTTATTTCAATGTTTCAAATAAATAAATAAAACGTGACGTTCTTTTAGCATTTTTTGATGCAAAGGTGTTGAATAAATCTTCATAATCAACACTGTCTAGTATTTTATTCTCAATAGTTATCATTATCAATCCATTAAGTCTTTCTTGAGACATTGTCGATCGTAAGTATGACTTCAACAACTTCAATTTTGAAAAACTTCTTTCCGCAGATGCTACAGTTACCGGAATAGCTAACAAGATTCTATATGCAATTGATGCATTTGGAAAACAATCGACTTATCAACCGGGTTTAAAATCTCACCAAGTAATAAAGTATCCAACAACTTTAACTCCATATCAAGCTCATAACCATCAATATCTGATCTTCCATCATACTTCAAAGCATCCTCTAGAATACAACATGAACTAATGTCATTGTCGTCTAATTCCTTCATCTTTTTAGGAAATAAAAATCCAAATAATTTTTCATAATTTTTGTATTGTTCAAATCTTGTTTGAAGTGAAGCACTTTCTTGATCAACAATATATAAAAGTAATTTACTTTAAAATTCTCATCGGGTGATAATAAGACGTCTTGGCCACTAGAATTCTCATCAAATTGTTTTTTCCTTTTAATTTGACGTCTTTGCAGGAATACTGGATCAATATCCATTTCAATGGCAATTTTCTTAGCTTCATCAATTGCATTAGATAACCCAGTTTCTCTAAATGCATTGAAAAATTCAATCAACAAGTTCACTTCTTTAATAGCATTATCAAGAATCATGTCATTTGACTGTAAGTTTTTACTCATGATATTCGCCCTGTTTAGTATTTGATACCATATGATGATTGAAACCAAAAATTCAAAATCACTAAATTCATTGGTGGCTAGTGATTTAGCTTCACTTTGAATCTTAGCATCATTATCATTTTCTGCAACTTCAAGTAAAGCTTCTCTAATATCAAAAAATTGATATTTAATAGCCCTCACACTCTCAACACGACTTTCCCAACGAGTAGTGGACAATGATTTAAGAGTCAATTCTTTAACATTATCTTTCAAAATTTGCCATCTCTTGGTAGAATTTGCAAATATAGTATAAGAATTTGATTGTAAATTATATGTGTTTGTTGTAAAACAAATTAAAATATATACATTATATACAAATTTTTTAAAAAATTTAGGGCCTCTTAAAAAACGGGCCCTATGCGATCGCACCTCCTGCACATGCTCTAAGACCTCCCCTGTTATTTGATATGTTATAAGATTCCTTGTTATGTGTGCGAATTATTTTGCATGACATGAGATTTCTTGGTTTGCATGTCAATTATTTCACATGATGTCAGATTCCATCAAAATTTACCATATAGATTAGTACAAGTGTTCACCATTCAGTTTCTTTTGATTTCTTGAGTTTCCTCAAGTTTCTTAGCATTGATAAAGATGTTAACGATTCTCATTTGGGAGAGAAACAATTTGAAAATAAGTAATTAATCTTCTAATGAAGTAGTAGTTGTGCATAAAACTGATTAGGTATATCACTTCTTTATTTAGTCGATGTTAGTTTTATAATATGATGTGCATTCTTGCATGTCTTGTTAATAGACAAAACATCTATATCTATATCTATACTATATATAATAAAAGCATAACAAACTTCCCAGTTCCCACATGTCACTCCAATATTCATTTTTTATTAATTTTTGACACTTGTCATTCTTACATTCATCTCTCATTAATTATATTTTATTAACTCTTCCTCCTATTTAATGTTAATAATTTCAAATAATTAAATTATATAATTAAATGTAAAAAAATATTTTTTTTTATTTTAATAATTTATTATAACTTAATAATCATAATTAATTTTCAATTATATCTTATTTTAAAATAAAATTTATAATTTTAAAATAATTATTATTTTTAATTCTTAATAATTTCAATAACGATTGATATGATATCCAACATTTAAAATTTTCATAAACTTACTGGTTCGCAACATGTTAAATTTATTCATTTCATATAAAATCATTTTTATGTAGTTATTAAACTTTTTAATTGTTGTTTTACTACTTAAAATATTTATTAATACGTAGCATAATCATTTTATATCAAAAAATTATTTTATAATCTCTAATGTATCAGTTTTGACTATTTAAGTTAAACAATACATTACAATTGAGTTTGGAGTCACGTGTGATGGTAACCAACAAAACAACAACAACAACCTTACCCAGTATATTCTCACTTTTCAGTAGGTTCTGGGAGGAAGGATAGATACAAACCTTACCCCTATCCTAATTGAGATAGAGAGACTGCTCCGAAAGAGTCATTGGTTCAAAGTTATCATTTGAAGTTGATCATCCCAACGATTTTAACGTTATTTTCACAAAACAATTAAAATAGCGTTAAAATTAGTGCACTTTTACTTTTGCTCTTACGCTCTGTTTCCGAGTTCATTTAAGGAGATAAAAGAAGGAAATGAAAGAGATAGAGAAACATTTAGTGTTTCTGAGTTTCATTTAACGAGGGAAAAGACAGAACAATAACAAACGTCGTGTTCCCGAGTTTCATTTAAGGAGAGAAAGTAAGGGAAGTGGAAGGAAAACTAGGCAAAATTTCTTAGTTTTCATTTCCTTCCGATTTGGAAGGAAATGGAAGGAAATAACTCTCCTCTCTTCTTTCCCTTTCCTCTCATTTCCTTTCCTTTCTTTTCTTTTCTATTCTCTCCTTTGATAAACTCGGGAACTGAGCATTAAGGGCCCACACATATATACATTATATGCATGCACCGCAAATGAGACGTTGTAACCAACAAAGAAATTGTCCTTATAAACACATCTAAACAAATATTCCTAGACACTGTCTAGTTAATCTGCATGTGACACATAAATGAAAATATCTTTAAAAATAGTAATAAATATATGAACACAACTACAGCTAAATTCATGAAATGTTGTAGGTTTCCCATATTCAATGTATTTTTACGTTTAATCGTTATTAGTTTTTATATCAGAAGTTATTGGCCATTTATTGCTAAGTTAGTTGTAAAAATTTAAAGAAATGTTCATGTCAACATGAATTGATAAAACTAACAACTTTGGTCAACATACAATCAACAAAGTAAAAAACTAACACTCCGTTTAAAAAGAAATTTCATTTAACTAATGAAAGATTAGATAATATTGTGTTTTATATCAATCAAATTGTAATATCACTAGAAGAAGTTATAAAGGAAAGTTGTGAATAAATCAAGTTCTTTTACAAACTTATAACTAACAATTATATGATTTGCATTTATTAATTTCAAAATCTTCAAAATTAACCAACGAATTCAATATACCTAGACTAACAAATCGAATCAACTGTATAACTTTAAATCACTGCTATCTTATATTAAAGTTGTTTGTGTGCAACACCTAAAATGAACATGTATATGTGGTTGACAAGTCAAGTTATAATCCTTTCATGTATTTCGCAGTTAAACGAAGGTTGTGATAATATCAGTTACTTTATTCGTATGTTCATTACCTTATTTGAAGCTACGATGTATCACATTGTATTAAATTACTATGAACATGAAATATCAAATTCAATATCTAATTTTACTCAGTGGTGGACCTACAATTTTTCTTATGGGCGTCGGAAATTTTTTGGATAAGCATTTGTCATTAAATATTTTATCTTTTTGAACAATTCTAACGTGATCGGGTCGGATCACCCAAAAAATAATTAAACTAAATTAAATTGCAAATACATAATAAAACCACGTCAAATAATCAACTCATTAATTAGGATGATAGGATAAAATTTGTTTTCTTTTGACAATTTATTTTTTAAATGGGCTATGATTGATTAGGTATTGAGTTAAATTATAAACTATTAATTGGGTTTAATCACAAATAATGTATAATGCTTATTTGATTATTTTTTGTTTAAAATAATTTTAAATTGGTCTTCATCTGGTTCATCAAATTTCATTGGCGCCGGTAGGGTTGTAAACGAACCGAACGTTCAGCGAACAGTTCGTGAACCATTCGATGGGAAGTTCGTTTATCTTCGTCTGTTTAATAAATGAACGAACAAGAAATTCCGTTCGTTTAGTTAAATGGACGAACATGAACAGAGGTCGTGTTCGTTCATTTGTGTTCGTGGACGTTTAGTAACATGTTCGTTTACGTTCGTTTATGTTCGGTTAAGTTCCTTTATTATATTTATTCATTACATATGTTGTATAATTTTAATTTTTAGTTTAATACTATAGTATTTAAGTTATTTCTAGTTTAATACTATAATATTTTAATTTATATATTTATAAATGATTATCTCCAATGCTTGAGATTTAGAATTTTGATTTTGATTTTTTAAATAATATGTGTTCGTTAGCGTTCGTGAACAAGCTAAATTCCTTAATGAACGAATACGAAAAAGAATTTTCGTTCGATTAGCGTTCGTGAACCGTTCGTGAACAAGTTAAAAGTTAAACGAATGAACACGAACAATGGCTCGTTCGTGTTCGTTCGGTTCGTTTACAGCCCTAGGCGCCGGAGACAAAATTTCTTGGGAGTAGGGGACAAAATTTCTTGGGATTCGGTTGAAATCGGATCGTATATACAACATTAAAAATTAAAATTTCAAGGGGGTCGATTGACCCCCATACGCACAAAGTAGATATGCCCCTGATTTTACGAAAACACCATTATTTAATCTATATTATTAATCAAGAAGACATTTGTTACTAATAAGTAATTCATAATATACTTGGGTATAATATTGATATATATAAATTGTATTCTGTGAAAACTTGATCTAAGAGAGAAAATTCTTAAACCCTATATGATTCGTTTATTTGGAATATTGAAAATAAATATGTGGTTCCCATTAAACCTGAATAAAAAAAATTGAGTTTTAAATAAACAAATCAATTTTAATTTGGGTTAATATGTATATTAATTTTTAAGATTCCAAATCAATGAACTAGTTATGGTTTAAGGGTTTTTTCTCTATTAGGTTTTCACATGATACAAAACTATATATATATTATAAACATATAGTACGTAAATGTGCTATATTGTATATTTATGTGATATATTTTTCTATACTATATTTTCATAATATATTTCTTTTATGTTGTATTTTGATATATTATATTACAATAAAAAACACAGTACATTTTTTACAAAATCCAATACATTTTAAAAATTACGTACATATACAAAAAAAATTAGGTTTAAAAAGAATTTATTATAACTTTTTATAAATAAAATACGATAATTATATTAAGGGATAAATTTACATAAATATACCTAGCTTTCATATTTGTCTCAATTATTGATTAGGTCATTGAATATATTAATAGTGTTCTAATCTTATGTAAATAACTTAAATAACATGCTAATACAATATTTATATATATATATATATATATTTATTATTTAAATTATATTTTTTTGAACGGCATTTGGTCTCAACGTGTGAACCACTGATTTCCAGGCCACGTCACCAAGGTCTAGTTACCATGACCTCCGTTGAGACCCCACCACCACCCCAGGAGGAAACCGCACCGGAAAACCCCCTGACCTCCCAAGAACCCCTATTTCGCCTTAGGAGGGATTTGAACCCATGACCTCCCACAGGGAAGCCAAAGGGGTAACCATTAAGGTATAAGCCCTTGGTTTAATATGTGAAGTGGCGATTTTATCATTTCAAAATATAATTTAAATATATATTATTAGAAAGAAAATATTAAATTAAAAATTATTTAAATTTAGTAATTTTAATTAATTTTAAAAAAAATTTCTTAAATAACATGCGTAAGTGTTGATAATTTTAAATAATTTTTAATTTAAATATTTTCTTTTAATTTAATATTTTTTAATAACATGCATAAATAATTTTTATTTACATAGGATTAGAACATAACTAATAAGTTTAATTACATAATTGAGACAAAAAAATGGTTTCAATAACTTAATTGGAATAATTTGAAAATTAGTTATATTTGTGTAACACATGAACATGCTATTCAATTCAAGCTATTTACATAAGATTCAGGAATCATTAACAAATTCAATAATCTAATTGAGACAATAAAGTTTCGGTGCTTTAATTGAGACGATTACAAAGTTGGTTATATTTGTGTAAAGTTATCCTTTATGTTAAAAGATAAAAAAAATGTTTGATTTTATGGCTTAATTTTTTTTTAATAATGTATGAAAAAAATGAAAATTTAAAGTAGACGGAATTTGAAAAACAAAGTTCGACAAATTGTTCTATACCAAAATTACTCTTTCTATTTTTTTTCCTAGCATGCTACATTGTTACACTAAAAATCCAGCATATTTAAAATACAGTATATACTATATACACCAAAAATCTGATAGATTTAAAAAAAATAAAAATTTTTATTGTTTATAGATCAATACTATGCTCAGATTAATGAAAAATTAAAAAATGTTTGATTTTATGGTATATTTAAAAACAAAACAATGTTGTATGAAAAAATTATAAACATTTAAAAGAAATGAAGTGTATTTAAAAAAAATAACAAACGATGTTATATCTAGATTACCTTTCTTCCTCTTTTATATCATGACACATGTTAAACACTTATTATTTCATACTTTTTATAGATAAAATTTCTTTTTCATTTGAACTTTCTCTTATAAAATGTTTAATAGTCAACATATATAACAAACATAAGAAATAAGTTTAATGAGAATATAGTGCATGTTTTAATGCGATACTCATTTAATTAATACTTATGCTAGAATAATTATTTCTATATTTTAGTTCTCAAAAAGAATACTCGTAGATAGAGGTGAGAAAAAAACATATTCTTTTAACTGGTTAATAAACTAGTTTCCAGTTACTAGTTAGGCAGTTATATAACCGATTCTAATCGGTTTGGGACTGGTTTTCATTCAAGTGCAAGAACAGGTTATTCTAACCGTTTTTACCTGTTAATTGGTCAGGTATAAAAAATGTTTTTTATCAGTTAACTAATTTGGTTATTTAATTGCTTCGGGTTTTTGGGTTTGTACAATCAGCTATTAATCAAATATTCAAATTGGTTATTTAAAACGAAAGGGGTGGTGTTGTTTAATTAATAATACCGTTTATATACAAATAAGTTGATATTAGGTTAATTTTTGGATACAACTTTAAGACTATATGTAGTGAATGGTGAGTGGGAGTAAGGGGCTTGGGTCACGCCCTCTACCCACTATACATGAGGCATGACCAAGGTGTGGTGGGGTGAGCTTGAGGGTGTCTACGGTGTGAGAGAAGAAAGGGAAAAAAGGAGGAGGTGATGATAAAACAAGTGGCGATGACGTGGATTAATGAGTAACAATGATGTTAGTTGTTTATGTGACGTCTACGTAAAGTAACGGAGATTTACCACTACACATAGCCTAAGGTGGTGTTTGTTTTTTCAGAGGTAAAACGTCTGCGGTCTGCGGACCACGTCTGCAAACATCTTTTGCAGAAGAGGTGGACCAAAGCTCTGCAAGAAGAGATTTTGGAGGTGTTTGTTTTTTGATCAAATTAAAACCTCTTCCCATTTTCCCAACCCCACCGTCCCAACCTCCGTCGATCCAGACCATCTCCGATCGACCACCAATGACCAACCTCACCTTCGAACTGACCTCAGCCCCTCCACCAACCGGCGCTCACCTCCGACCACCAGTCGACCAGTGAAATCGAAATCGAAGACCTAGGGTTCGTCGTCTGGGGTTTCGCATATCTCCGATCGGGAAGAAGAGAAAGATCGGGAAGGGAGGAGAAACCCTCACGGCGGCGAGGAGAAGACCTAGGGTTCGATCGAACGACGACGAGGAGAAACCCTAGGGTTGAGCACATCGACGACTGGGAACGACGACCGGGAAGGGTTGAGCACATCGACGACGACGAACGACGATGGGGGAAGGGTTGACCTGGCCAGTGGCCACAGCGTCGTCGGCGGTGGAGGGCCTGCGGTGGTGGAGTGGCGGGCGTTGGGGGTGAACGACGAGACATTCGGGAATGAGAGAAAGGAGGAAGAGGTAAGAAGAGGCAAGAAGAGGCTGGACCATGTCTGCCTCAAGAAGAGGCAAAAAGAGGTCAGGAAGATGTTTTTTAATGAAACCTCTTCTGAAAAACAAACAGTCTGCATCTCCCAATGTCTGCCCGCGTCTGCGCGGGGCAAACATAAGAGGTGGGGAAGACCTCTTCTCAAGAAAACAAACAACACCTAAGTCTCTAA
Organism: Mikania micrantha; assembly: GCA_009363875.1. NCBI lineage: Eukaryota > Viridiplantae > Streptophyta > Magnoliopsida > Asterales > Asteraceae > Mikania > Mikania micrantha. The sequence continues at coordinate 71,421,257 of CM018696.1, forward strand.
TTATAAGATAATGATTACCTGCATGTTCACCAAAATACTTTTATAAGATGCCAATAACTAATTATTCGCATGCAACATGATAAAAATGGACAATAATTGAAAGAAAAAAAATAAAAATATATTCATTGAATATGGCAATTTCAAAGAGAAGATATGCATCACACTTTTTATTATGTCATCAAACGAGGTGACAATTTTTTTATTATATTTTTGTTATACTTTTCTATCTTGAATATATATTATTTTTAAATACACGTCATAACGTTTTACATTTATCTATATTTAAATTCTATAAAATAAGCAGTATCAGGTATGCTATTTAAAATATTTTATATTTGATAAGACGTTATTTATTTAAAATCTATATCGATAAAAAAGTTGGTGCTAATGGATTCGTTCAATTCGTAAATATATATATATTTATTTAATTAATATATTTATATGTAAATTCGTATATGAATTTATGTTTTTTTAACATAATTGCGAAATTCGTCAGATATTCAAGGCTTAAATCTTGATTTATAAATTGATTCTTTTTATTTTGAACTTAAAGTGCTGTTAAATAACAGAGGCCAAGTCTGCTGTTCCAATAAATAAATAAATAAAAAATATTAATGATAAAAATAAATAACATAAATAAAAAAACGGTAGGGAACTAAGTATAGAATGTGTGTAATAAATACTCTATGTATGTGGAACTTTGACAAACTGGTCCATTTGGCACCTAGCTTTTCAAGAGATTCTCAAATTAAATACGAGCAAAGTTTATTATTTCACCCCAAGGATTAATAGAATCTACATATGAAACCCATGTATTTACATATTATTTTCTTTTCGTTGAATTTATGCATAACTTAGGCATTGAACCTTCCATGATTTATTTTTATATTTTGATTGAAAATTTTTATTTAATTAAATTCTTCATTTGTTTGTTGTAATAGTAACAATGTTCAGTTTTACTTTCTTTTCTTTTTACGTCATATTTTTTTAGAGTTTCATTGAAATTTATGTCTCAACTTAGAAAAATCAAAATGTAAAATACTTAGTTCCATCTGAAATCACGATGATAAGAATTCAATAATTATGAAAAATAACAATATACACATATATTTATATATATTTTATTAGTTATATGGTCATGACTTATAAAAACATAACAATATACATATACATATACATACGCATATTTATTGATTATATGGTAATTGTTGTTAAAATTATCTCAAAAAGAAAGACAATCAAAGAGTGTGTGAGATCCACATATAAACAATTAAATTGTAAGACAAATAACATGTGTAACATCAAAAATATAACACTACGTTGTAGGGGCGGTCCTGAGAATTCAAGTGCCCCAGACATACTGAGAAAAAAATGTCCTAATGAATTATAAACTTGTGTTTTTTCGGTTTTGTATTTGAAGATATAAGTAAATATATATAATTTATAAACGTTTTATAAATTTTTTGTGCCCTTGCGATAAATGAGCCTTGGACGGAGGTTGGGTTTACCCCTCCCCAGAGCCTCACATGCTACGTTGATTGTCGTTACAAAATAGCAACACACATATATGTATAGATGATCTAATATGCGTTTGAAAAACTAAAAGATCTATAAGGATGTTTAGTACAAGATATGAACTAACAAGTGAGCAAACTACAATCAACATAAGCACTCAACATAAATATTTTATTTTCGAAACAAATTATCTAATCACCAGGTTTTCAGCAAACTTTCGTTTCATGTTTATGTATGATGCATAACTAATTCAAAAAGTTAATGAGAACCAGTGTCAAATTAGAAAAGAATTGCACAAAATGGCAATAACCATAAGTTTTTAATAATCAAGTAGTTATGTAAATTTCCTAAAATAGAGGGACAATTAAGAAATAAATTCTCATATCAAAATAAAGATGCACAAGAGCACTCGAATTTTCACAACGCACCCCTCGCCGGACTTCTAAAACCGCACCGACCCATCGCCGATACCATTCTTCACGCACACACACACACACAAACCCTCTTTTCTCAACAACAAACCAAAGTCAATTTCAAGTTTTCCACACGCAAAAACCTCTACTTTTCATATCTTTGAGCCTGAAAAAGGAACTTATTCAATTCTTGCTTCAATCATTCTAGATTCGTGTGTCACCCGAACGAAAGTCGACAATGGAATCGCCGGTGCCGGAGACGGAGGTGAGTAAAGTAGCCGTACGGTCTTCAGTGATAGAATCAATCAAGGGGTGGTCGTTATCTGGGGTGCGGGTCCGCAAAGAGGAACTCAGGCAGAAGATCACGATGCCGGAGTATCTACGGCTCGCGATGAAGGACGCCATTGCGTTGAAAGATATCGATGCCGGAAAACGTCATTATGATTCTACTGCCAACGGTCACGATAAGCCGCCGGTCGCCGCCCCTGAATCGCCGTTGGTTGTTTTTATCAATTCCAAGAGCGGTGGACGATATGGCCCTGAGCTTAAAGATTTCTTGCAGGATTTGATGAGCGACGAACAGGTTTGCTTTCGTTTTCCCAGTTACGGAACTGTAATTGTTTTCGATTTTTGTGAAATTATTTTGATTTTAATCTGCAACTTGCACTAGTGAGAGTAAGGTTGACTAGAATTGGGCTGCCAATCAGGGTTCGTATATCATGAAGTGATAATGATTTTGGTTTTAATGATGTTTAAGGATTAAACAAAAGATTCATGATTTCTTGAGGTTTGTGCTCTTCCCAGTGATTTATGTTGATTATGGTGGTGAAATTTGTATGCTTGAGTGCCAGATTGAAGCTTTCTTTATAATTTTAATGTTATAAACTAACTGGTTAACTACAACAATAAGTTTAGCAACATAATGAAATTTATACATAGATGCAAACCGATTGATGTTTCTGCAATGTGCCAGATGTTATTTATCCCTCATTAATTTCTGTAATTCCAGGTTTTTGATATTCTAAAAGTGAAGCCCCATGAGTTTATTCAATACGGGTTGGGTTGCCTTGAAAATTTTGCTAGTCATGGTGACAGCTGTGCCAAGGAAACGCGTGAAAGATTGAGGATTGTGGTATGTATAATATCTTTAATTGAAACAATTTATGATGCAATATAGTAAATTCAATTGATTTTAACAAAATTTAAGAATCTAGGTTGTTTGTTATTTGATAGGTTGCAGGAGGTGATGGTACCGTGGGTTGGGTCCTTGGGTGCCTAGGAGAGCTTCATAAAGGGGGTCGGGACCCGGTTCCACCTACAGGAATTGTGCCTCTTGGTACAGGAAACGATTTGTCCAGGAGTTTTGGTTGGGTAATTATAACAACATTTATGATCCATCTACTTTTAGTTTTCTGATATGGATCCGGTTTTCATACAGATTTGCACTTGTTTTCAGGGTGGTTCTTTTCCTTTCAACTGGAAAACAGCAATGAAAAAGACTCTTGATAAGGCAATACGCGGTCCAATTGGTCGCCTGGATAGGTGAGTTACATTTTCTAGAACTTTCGGTATAATCTTAATTATTTTTAAATTAAAATTTTCTTTTATAAATTATTTCTTGTTATGCACAGTTGGAATCTTGTAATATCGATGCCAATGGGTGCAGATTTGGAGACCCCGTATTCCTTGAAACGATCCGAAGAAGTTGTTCTTGACCAGGTTGGTAGTGCAGTTGTCATTAACCTGTAGTTATGATGCATAAATCAAAGTATTTGTTATTTAAAGAAAACATGGGAATTGTTCACCTTTATGCACTTTCTGCAGGATTTGGAAATACAAGGAGTATTACCTGAAAAAGTTTCTTGCTTCCAAGGTGTCTTCTATAATTACTTTAGCATAGGTATGGTATTGATTTTTTGAGATTTAAACGTTACTATTTCTGCAGATGATCTTTTACTTATTTTTCTGGCTAATTATTTTAATTATTTATTTTAATTATGGGTTTATTTTGATCCATTATTCTCTGTTCTTTTTCATATTAATGTAGGGATGGATGCCCAAGTAGCTTATGGCTTTCATCATCTAAGGAACAAGAGACCTTATCTTGCACAAGGTCCTATTTCAAACAAGGTCTGTCCGTATTCTGCTTATCAAGTTATCATATAATTTCATTGATTTTTATGATATTTTCTTATTTAAATATCTTTTTCTGATTTAATATAAGTAAGTATATATGTTAGAAGGTCATTTGTTTGATTCTTTTTGAGGGTTTAAGATTTTGTTGGACTTCTTTTGGTTGCAGATAATTTACTCAAGTTATAGTTGCAAACAAGGGTGGTTTTTTACGCCTTGTGTTGCTACTCCGGGCTTAAGGTAGAATTTCTTTAATTGAAGTATTCTGTAAGTCTAAAATGCCACCATATTTAACTTTGCATGAATCTTTCGTGCCTTTTGGTTTAATTAAATTAGTTTCTTTCTTTTTGAACATAAACTGCAGGAACAAACTTTGATTATTTTTTTATTAAAGAGGAAAAACTAATGAGTTTTTAAGAAAATAGCCACATAAAAAAACTCCCTTTGGCCTTGGTGCATCAAGGACTTCTTATATTATATAAGAAATGTAATGGATGAAGTGGAGAATGCTTAAGTACATTGTTACTACTGTGTTGAATACATACAAACTTTATAACATGTCGGTCACAGTATTATACTTTAAAGATAATAATGATGGAGGTTTTATACATTAGAAGTATATTATGGGCGACTATTGACCCGTTTTTCTTTCTGCTAATAGTTAGACACATTCGCTTGACTTGCTAGATACAAAAATGTAACTCAAATCGGCCCATTTGTAAGTAAATTGTCAATGTTTGTTTTTAAATGACAATGTGGTGAATGCCAGGGGACTAAATAACATCTTGAAGCTGCATGTTAAAAGGCTCAACAGCACCAAGTGGGAGCCAATTACTATCCCCTCTAGGTATGTTATAATGGTTTGTTTAGTTGTAATATTAACGTTACTTAATATCTAATTTGATCTAAAACATTATATCCTGTCAGAAGTCTATATTGCATGACTGTTTTTTTGTACCGGATTTAACACAAGTATAACGATGCATCATCTTTTATGACTAACAAACATGTGTATATCTCAGTGTTAGGTCTATTGTCGCTTTGAATCTTCATAGCTATGCAAGTGGAAGGAATCCATGGGGTAAATTGAAGCCAGAATATTTACAAAAGGTATCATTGTTCATCAAATCTAGTAGTAACAAATGGATATGAAAATCTGATTTGGATCCAAACATTGATTGCAGAAAGGGTTTGTTGAGGCTAAAGCAGATGATGGTCTCTTGGAAGTTTTTGGGTTTAAACATGGATGGCATGCGTCATTTGTTATGGTCGACCTAATTTCAGCCAAACACATTGCACAGGTATTTTAACTTGGTTTTGTTTGTTTCAAAATTCACGCTCTTTTTTTAACTTTTATTTAACAATCTTCAGGCTAGTGAAATTCGGTTCGAGTTAAGGGGGGGAGCATGGAAAGAATCTTTTATGCAGATGGATGGAGAACCATGGAAACAACCAATGAACAACGAGTTCTCAACGTTTGTGGACATCAAAAGGGTGCCTTTCCAGTCGGTTATGATCAATGGATAGTAAGTTGTGTTGAATACTTGTGTCTTATGAAAGGAAAAAAGAAACATTTGTATGGTTTGGTAATTTAATTGTAAATCTTTGTTTCATTTTTTAGTAGTCTGGGCTTTGTGAAATTTGAATGAATATTAATGTATATGGATGTAAATTATTCAGTTTCATCTTCTGTTTACTGTTTGAGTGAAAGTAATGGTTTTTTGAGAGGCCAGTGGTGATCTTCAGCAAAAGTTGTTACATCTTGTCCCACACAGTCAAGTTTCTCTTCAATGACTTTGGTGTGAACCCTACGATCTATATATGAGCTCTCACGAGGCCATGAAATCAAGCAGGCACTTTCTGGGCTTGGGTGCAGCACTCTCCCCGGTGTCTTTATTGGTGGTGAGTTGGTTGATGGAGCCAACAAGATTAGGAGTCTTCAACTCGAAGCCGATGCTCATCAGAGCTGGAGCACTGTAGGTATAAACAAGTATTTATGATAATTAATTTAACATTTAAGGAAAACAAGATAATTAGGGAAACAAGGCTAGGGGATTTACCCAGTTGTTGGGTTCCTTATGTGGTGGGCTCAGGCGTACGCCTTAGAGCGTCAAATCCGAGGGGATGATTGAAATACCGTCTTGGGTGTCGTCGTAACAAGCCGTTCAAAAAAAAATTAGGGAATTTTAGAAACAAATTATAGAAGAGAAGTACCATATGTAATAAGGCTACAGGCACTAGCTAGGTGCAATTTTGTCCCACTCGATCTCCTTTGATTTTTGGTTTTATTTATATCAAAAATAATAATTTTTTCTGCTCAATATTCCTTACAGTACAAACAATGTTATTTTATGTGGCATGGGCGCATGGCTAAGGAGGGTCTTAGAGCATGTGCAGGAGGTGCTACCGCACAGAGCCCATTTTTTTAGAAAGTCCTAAAAAATTTTTTAGAAATTTGTATATATATTATATATATTTTAATTTATTTTATAACAAACACATATAATTTACAATCCAATTCTTAAATACATTTAACCTAATTAAAAACTAATTACCAAAAACCAAGAGATGTCAAATTTTGAAAGATAATGTTAAAGAACTGACTCTTAAATCATTGTCCACTACTCGTTGAGAAAGTCGTGTTGAGAGTGTTAGGCTTATTAAATATCAATTTTTAGATATTAGAGAAGCTTTACTTGAAGTTGCAGAAAATAATAATGATGCTAAGATTCAAGGTGAAGATAAATCACTAGCCACTAATGAATTTTGTAATTTTGGATTTTTAGTTTCAATCATCATATTGTATCAAATACTAAATAGGGTGACTATTGTTAGCAAAAACTTACACTCAAAGAAGTGAAATTGTTGATTGAATTTTTCAATGCATTTAGAGAAACTTGGTTATCTAATGCAATTGATGAGGCTAAGAAAATTGCCATTGAAATGGATATTGATCCGGTTGATATTGTTGGATACTTTATTACCTATTAAGATTCTAAATCCGGTTGATGTTTTAAAATATTTAAAGCAAGTCAATTGTTTTTCAAATGCATCAATTGCATATAGAATCTTGTTAACTATTCCGATAATTGTAGCATTCGCAGAAAGAAGCTTTTCAAAATTTAAGTTAATGAAGTCATACTTACGATCGACAATGTCTCAAGAAAGACTTAATGGATTGACAATGATAAATATTGACAATGAAATACTAGACAATGTAGATTATGAAGATTTAATCAACAACCTTGCATATGCTAGAAGAACGTCCTTTTTATTTAGTTATTTGAAATATTAAAATGCATCATTTTGCTAAAGCAATATTGTTTATATTGTTTTTACTGTTGTTTTAATTATTGTCAATTTGCGTGTGTGCGCGTGCACACATATATACGTCGGTTATTACATAATAAAAATTCATAAGCAACCTATATATTAAGTCTCTTGCGTGTTTTTATAAAATATTAGGTTAAGAAACCCGTGTAGTATACTATTGAATCAATAAAATATTAAACAATTAGTATAAATGAAAAATATAAAGGAAATAGTTAAAAATTAAATATCAAATGACTGCGAAAATAATAAAATGCTATATATAATTTTTAAAAATATAATTTTTAATATCATTATTATTCAACAAGAGAAGAAAATTAAAGGGTATTCAAATAATAGTGCCAGTATTATTTTTAATTGTTACTATAAACATAACCAAACACGAGAACTCAACCCAAAAAGCTAGTCAAATGGGTGAGATAACCCATTTGACTTACAAACCTCACATTAATTGCCTAAACAACCGATGTGAGATAAGTCTGATGTGAGATAAGTCACATACTTTGAAATGTTTTCAATCTGTAACAATCGACCCTCTTTAAGGGCCAACATTCTTGTTGGTCACGGCTGACTCCTTCCAAGCCATCACTCCGAATTGGCTCTAATACGACGACTACGACCACCGCAACAACCACAACCACGACGACGACGACAACGACCACAACAACGACAACGACCACGGCAACAACGACGACCACAACGACGACGGCGACCACCACAACGATGACAGTCACCACCACGACGACAGTCACCGACACAGACCATGACGACGACAGCGACCACCACCACCACCGACCACCACGATGACGACCACCACCACAACCACAACGACGACGACGACAGTAGGGGATTAAAATAAGAATTTGACTGGTGATATGTTTAACCCCCTGAGTGACAATCATTGTTTTGCAAACACTTAATCGTATCAACACACGGTCTCAAACATAGGGGATTAAAATAAAAGTTTCAAATCCAAACAATTCACAGTATGCATATCAACCCCAAACAATTTAAAACATAAAATGGGCATTATAAAACTCACCCAATCAATCCCACACAGTAATCTTAACCTCGTATACTGAAGTAACGTTTCCTAAGAAAGCTTGACAATCTTATAAGTTTAAGTTTAATTCGATTGGACAGGATAGAAATCATGAGTGATGCATTAAAAGCAAAGGTAAGAGCATGCATAATAAGAAAAATATGTTTGAACAAATAAAACAAGCAAGCGAATCATAACTATGGTTCGCAAAGTAAAAACAAGGCAAATGAGTTTTACAGTGTAGAAATTTTAAAAAATGTTAACAAATGAGTTTTATTTAGACATTAATCAAGACAAATAATTATCCTAAGTAAAAGTGACGAGACCAGTAGTTGCAAAATATAAAAAGTTCAGAAACTAGTTTCACAACTATTAGAAGCTTGAAATCAACCTAGGAAAGTTTAGAGGCATTTTGTGACATGTTTTTGAAACATATAAAAAAAGCACTAATTTGGATCTACAATAATTGGTCTTTAAAAAAATGAAACAAACAAGAAAGTTGAAAAACATGACAATTTTTTATTAACGTGTGTTCAGTGGGTTTTTTATCAAAAAAGAATACAACAACCTAACCCAGCATATTCTCACTTTTCAGTAGGGTCTGGGGGGAATGATAGATACAAACCTTACGCCTATCCTATTTGGGATAGAGAGGCTGCTCTGAAAGAGTCCCCGGCTCAAAGTTATCGTTTGAAGTTGATCATTCCAACGATTTTAACGTTATTTTCACAAAATAATTAAAATAACGTTAAAATTAGTGCACTTTTACTTTTGCCCCGTAAGAGCCCACACATATATACATTATATGCGTGCACCGCAAATGGGGCGTTTATGAAAAAAGAATAAAGCAGTAAAAAAACAATGCAAAATTTTCAAAACAAGAGAATTTGAAAAAGGCAAAAAAGGCCAAAATTTTGAAATAGGATGTTTTGAGATGGCTCTCTAATGCCTCTAGTCAAAATCAGGTTAGGAATCATATTAGGGATAGGAAGGTTAGTGTTATGGGAGTTATAGAAACTCATGTGGCTAAGAAAAACACCGCCCATATTTGCAACAAGGTGTTTGGAAACTAGAATTGGGATGTCAACAGTAGTGCTTGTGTAGGAAGTACTAGGATTATGGTGGGTTGGAATCCGGATGTGGTTTCTCTCATGGTTGTGGAGAGACATCCGCAGGTTGTGCACTGTCTTGTTCATCCAGTAAATGGCGCCCAGCCTTTTTACTGCTCTATAGTTTATGCTTATCATAGGTGTGCTCAACGGAAACACAGTTGGAATGTTGTGGGCAAACAACCATGGATCCTCCTTGGGGATTTCAATGCCATCATTGATCCCTCGGAGAGAACTATGGGTACTTCCCAAATCACCCAGTGCATGAGGGAGGTCATAGATTGTGTTTTTGACATAGAAGTAGAGGATCTTAACTGGTCAGGTTTAAAATACACCTGGAATAAGAACCCAGGAAGTGTTTTTGGCCTGCTGAAAAAGCTTGACCGAGTCATGGTGAATAGTTCGTTTATTCAATTGTTTGGAGTGTGCCCGCACCCAATTCCTTCCTTACATGACCTCCGATCATAGCCCCATGGTGACTTCTATCCCGAACCTGATAGCTCCTCGTTGAACCCCTTTTAAATTCCCTAACTTTTTGGTGTATAAGCAGGGGTTTCTCCCCATTGCTAAGAAAGTGTGGGAAAAACAGATCCAGGGGTTCACCATGTTCTCTGTTGTTTCCAAATTGAAGCTACTTAAGACCCCGTTGAGAAAGTTTAGCTATGCCCAAGGTAATCTGTTCCTTAAAGTGGATAAATTAAGGAGGGAGGTGGAAAGCATACAGACTGCGATCAATGAGGACCCCACCAATAAAGTTCTTAGAGAAGAAGAGCATGTTTATGTTGAGGCATACAGAGAAGCGGTCAACTTTTTTAAAATAAGCTCTCACAAGCCCAGTAAGACCATATTGATCAATTACATTTTAGAAATAGCAAGCCCAAAATATAAACTTATATTTTTAAAAAAGGAGCCCTATAAAATTAGGGGCCTAGGCAAAGGCCTAGAGTTTATGCCCATTGTGCCGGCCCTGTTCGTGAACATTCGGTGGAATGACCAGCTCATATATTTGTCATTACTTAAGTATAAAATTTACTAATGTAGGTGGGTAACTGACTAACTTCTAAAAATTTCTACACAGTTCGTGTTTCGTGTCTTAAGGGGTCGTGCCCGTTATGACATCCCTAGAATCAAGCTAATCGGTGCGACTTGTATTTGTCATTACTCAAGTCAAGCACATAAAGATCATCAGTGGAATGACCAGCAGGACCTATGCCTCCCTAGCAATGAAGCATCAGTATTATCATAAACCGCATACAGTTAGGGATGTTTCATAAATGTTATTTCTAATAATCACCTGAAATACAACCATGGTACCAACAGCTGCAGCTGCATGAGCTGCCCTAGGTGAAGGGGGTTCACCATTCTGAATAGATTTTCACAAATCAAATTTTGATTCTTATCCAATTTAGCAAAGTGATTGAATTTGAATATGGTAATCAAATTGAATTGAAATTTGGGTGGAATCGATTGATAAATCAAAAACATGGCCTTTAATCATGTAAATAAATGTTCCGCCTTAACGAACCATATGAATTATGAAATGTCGAACCAGTAACAGAATTTTTTTAGTTAATATCTAATGTTTTTAGAAAATAGGTTCGTATCCTGAAAAAAAAACTACGACTGTGGAAAATCATTTACAGGTTCTAAAAAAAATTTCAACCTTCAAATGAAGGGAGAAAAATCACAACTATAATATCGGTGGTGTGGTTTGTAACCTTTCCTTCCATAACGTACCAGCTAAGCCACTTGTTTTCATAACGTATTAGCTAATCATGTTTAGCTTATGAAAATAAATCTTCTAAAAGATTAATATTTGTTTAACTTTGTTATACATAATGTTTAGAAATCAACAATTTATAATAAATTTCTAATTAGAATTAAACAATAATGTCACATGATATTTTTATTAAATATTTTTAATATGTGAAAAAAATTCATAAATAATCATTTAGAATAATTATAGAGAATTATCTTAATATTATTTATACCAATTGCTAGCAAAATTATATTGATTCTAAAACAATAATTTATTTAATAACTAATTATGTTTATATGTTCAGAATTGTTTTTATAGTACTTTATTAATTTTTATAAATTTTTATTTACACAATTAAATATAATATTCTGTAAAATTATATTCTAAAATTATAAAAAGGCTTCCAGAATGTTTGTAAACCCTTTTTCCTATAATTTCTGGAAATTTTTAAGAATTTTTATAAATGGTTTAGTATTTTTAATATATTTTAAACTATTAATTATAATTATATTATATTTTGAAACATTCCAAAAAATTTTACAGAATAATAAAAATGTTATTTTAAATTTTATAGAATTTTTTTAGAATTTTTAGAATTAAAATAATGATAAAATAAAGTAAAAAGGAAAAAAACGCGAAAAATGGTGGTGTTGGGTTTCAAGCCCGGGCCATTATGTAGTAAATGAAAGCACTTGTGAAATTTCACACTTGAACTTGTTTTTCCTGGGTTCCTTTTCTTTTACGTGAGCCAGGAAATACTTATAATTTTACTTTAATTAAGGAAACTCTTTGTGAACCAATAATCTCTTATGTTTATAACTGATGTCGCATTTACTTTGAGAGTTACAACGGTCTCTCACAACCTTGATTTCTAACATTCCATAACCCATAATTCATTTTTATACAAATGTTTTGAAGGTGATCGAGGCTTCCATGTTTGTAACAAGCCCTCTTAATATTTTCCTTGTAAATTTGTTCGTTAAAAGGATTGAAATCTTGAATCTGGCACATATGAGACAAGTGCCATGGTGGTGGTAGGAACATTGTAGCATTTGAAAAATAATTAATGACACAAACACGATTGTGCGAGGGAAGTGGCATTTGAAACATTATAAAAAAAACGAAACAGTGACCATGGAAAACCGTAGTTTGCATTATTAAGTGACCAATTATCCTACAAACAAAAATACTTGTTATAAATAACATATTGTTGTTGCATTGAAACATAAAAATATTGATTAATCTCGCTAAACCTGACAATCTTGACTTATATAAAGATAAATGGGTATATTTGGTTAAAAAATTGTTGTATTTTGGGTTGAAATGGGCAAGCCTATGACATATAATGAGTTAAGATGGGTAACACCTTAACAATACGAGTCAAGATGAGTAACTTAAAAACTATATGAATATAATTGATTTAAATAGTAAAAATGATCAATAATATATATGATGAGAAAAATCATTAAAATTTAATCAAATAAACTATTTGTTTCATTACAACTTATTTTAACTTGAATTAAATTGATGTTTTTTTTAAAAACGACCTGTTTAGGCCCCAAATTATTTTCTTAAAACTCATCCTAACCCGCATTCATCCTAATCCGCAACCGTTCTGGCCTGTTACCCAACCTGCTCATTTTGCCAGACATAAATCTCTCTAACATTGAACTTGGTAAATTTAAAATGATTCAATAATTGAAAAATAAGATTATTCATGAATACACATTGAATGCTAAGATTACCCACTGAATTTATGGTAGCGTATGAAAATTTTAAAATGATTCTATAATTGAAAAATAAGATTATTCATGAATACACATTGAATGCTAAGATTACCCAGTGAATTTATGGTAGTGTATGTATATATGTAATCAAATAAGTGTTTGTGATTATTGCAAAATAAATGAAACAAAAGATACGGCAGAACTAGGGCAATTATTGTATGAGTTCCACCACCACCGTCTGTCAGCCACCGATGACCACCAAATTCGGACACCACCACCACCACTGTCGGCCACCCCCCCCACTGTCGGCCACCACCACCACCAAAGTCAGACATTCTGTCACCACCGTCCACCACACCATCATCGGCCACCCCCATCACCGCATGTACACCACCACCATTTTATTTTAACAGTTAACAGATGTTAAGAAACATATAGTCTTCTTCTTGCAGATCAACCTTTCTTTTATAGATATCTGTAGATGTTGTATGTAGACATTTTACATTTTATTTAGGGGGAGGAGGGTTCTAACAGTTTGATATTGTTGTTATATTCTGTAAAAATTTTTATGAAAACACACAATTTCTTCTGAATTTATATCCAATACTTCATATTTTTATTTGTTTAAGTGTTAACGAAACATTACTAATATATACACTTGTTGTTTTTGTTTCATTATATTTATCTTTCAACATGTTTTATGTAGCCTTTGGAACTTTGTCTGCCATGCACAAAAATGAAAAAAATCCAGGAATATTTTTTCACTTTACCCTTTTGAAATTGGATCTATTTCTGATGATTTTATAACCAATCCAATCCATAGAAGATGAATGCATATTAACACAAAATAACCACCAACATAATATGAATCAAATTGATTGACCATGTTGCTTTATTCATTAAATCCCTTAACTCAGAAGGGCAAACCATTAAGTGTGATATCACTTCAGTGCTCTCAGAATATGGCTGTGTGTCACACCCTCGCCATTGGCGGAAACACGAGAGTTGTAACGAAATTGAAATATCGAGCATTCAATGTTTCAAAATGTCTACCATGAAAATAAAACCATAACAAGTCTAAACATCACAAACAAATAACTCAAAATAACTAGAATCTTGTCTAAACATAATAAACTATGTTCTTCTAAAAACTCTATTAGCATGATGATCCAAGTCTACCTCAATCTTGATTTCCTGAAAAACATGTTTGAAAAACGGTCAACTATAAAGTTGGTGAGCACGTAGGTTTTCGTGACTCGATAAATGATTTAGTATGAAATTTCGTTCCAAATAGAATAAGTATCGATCGATCATAGATATATGCTATAATGATGTATGTGTAACACCCTCGCCATTGGCGGAAACACGAGAGTTGTAACGAAATTGAAATATCGAGCATTCAATGTTTCAAAATGTCTACCATGAAAATAAAACCATAACAAGTCTAAACATCACAAACAAATAACTCAAAATAACTAGAATCTTGTCTAAACATAATAAACTATGTTCTTCTAAAAACTTTATTAGCATGATGATCCAAGTCTACCTCAATCTTGATTTCCTAAAAAACATGTTTGAAAAACGGTCAACTATAAAGTTGGTGAGCACGTAGGTTTTCGTGACTCGATAAATGATTTAGTATGAAATTTCGTTCCAAATAGAATAAGTATCGATCGATCATAGATATATGCTATAATGATGTATGTGTAACACCCTCGCCATTGGCGGAAACACGAGAGTTGTAACGAAATTGAAATATCGAGCATTCAATGTTTCAAAATGTCTACCATGAAAATAAAACCATAACAAGTCTAAACATCACAAACAAATAACTCAAAATAACTAGAATCTTGTCTAAACATAATAAACTATGTTCTTCTAAAAACTTTATTAGCATGATGATCCAAGTCTACCTCAATCTTGATTTCCTAAAAAACATGTTTGAAAAACGGTCAACTATAAAGTTGGTGAGCACGTAGGTTTTCGTGACTCGATAAATGATTTAGTATGAAATTTCGTTCCAAATAGAATAAGTATCGATCGATCATAGATATATGCTATAATGATGTATGTGTAACAAAAGTATGTTGGATGCAATATACATGAGTCCACAACCAAACATGTGACTGTCTGCCCAAAGGATGACTAATAAAAGTCATTCGAATAATGTGTATAAAGATGGAAATATTCATTCATTGATAGTGTCATGTGTTAAACTGACTGTAGCTAGCAAGACCAGTTTGCAATGAATGGGATTGTCAGCCCAAATAGTACTATTCAATATATATCCATTGGTTCGAGTGTATGAATTAATGGTTGTGTTAGAATCAACGGGACTTACGAAAATGGAATATATCGTCTCATGCAATCTACAATCCTAGTTTACTTATGCACCACATCAACATAAATAGCATATGATAGAATAAAAATTGAGTTTAACATGTCTTTCCCCCTTAAGTTTGTAAAACAAAAGAATAAAAAGGGGCTACGAAACTCACAGTGTTTGTTGTCTTGCTTGAGATAATAGAATCAATCGTTCCAACATACCACTAGTGTCCTATAATAACATAGACACTACTAAGATTTCGTTCATTCGTTCAAGTGTTGACAACCTAAACTTAATAAACACAATTTATTGTGTCTAAGTTCAAGATTCCGTTACTTTTGTGAAATCGCTCATAGTATCGTTATTATTTAAAATAGTTTTCTTTGATAAAACAAATAATAATAATCATTGGTGAAACTTTTTGTAGAATTCAATTAATTTAGAGAATGTGTTTACGTATTGTCTCACAATTATTTCATAAACTCCAATTTATATATTGTATGTATACATGAATATATATAATTATTATGTATAGTAAGTCTTAATAAAATCTTCCACTTATACGTTTAAATAAATAGGCTATATATTATTTTGCTATAATTATAATTTATACAAAGTTAAATATATATATTTGTTAATGATTTCATGAAACTTATTATGATTGCAAGTCCACGTGTGTGTGCATTTCTAACATATACATATTTCTATAAGATATATATATATATATAAATATTATGATTTATTTGTAAAAAAAATTTACACATCAATTAATATATGTATTCGTGGAGTGCATGCATAGTAGTACATCATTACATGCTTGAAAGAAGTGTATGTGTAAGGTAGGTATATATTTATTCCAATATGAGTAAGCTGATTCGCAAGCATCCACATAACTGTTTACATGCACAATATATACATATATATATTTTGGCGTTCCTGCTTGCACATATCACGCATACATATGTATATATATATATGTATTGCATATACACAGACACAGTGATATGTGCGTGTGTATATATATTACGAATTCAAAATATATACTTACGTGAGAATGGTAACAATCACCAATATAGAATAAAGCCTTGCTCTAGAAAACTTTCAAGTTTATTCTGAATTCGGGTGTGCTCCTCAACAAGCGGCGCTGAGAAATTCTTGATGGGAAGGGTGAACCGTCATCGATCAAAAGTAAAAGAGTGGCTTATGATACGGTGCTTGTGAGTTGAATATGATGGGTTATTTATACTAGAAAAGGTTGACTGGTTGAGGAAATGGTGAAGAGAAAGTGGTGATGGTGGAAAAGTGGGTTAGTGGTGTAATGGAGGTGAGGGATGATGTGCTCGGTGGTTTTGAAAAGTGGGATGGTAACGGTTGTTGACCGAGCAAACTAGAAACAGAGGTCACTTTGTGAGATACTTGATCAATAAATGGAGATAAAAATGGAGAAATATTTGGGAGAGTGGGAAAAATTTTAATTTAAAAATAGTTATAATATTAATTATTATTTATAACAATAATTTTTTTTCCTACGTTCACTTAATTATTTATTATTATTATTATTATTATCATTATTATTATTATTAATTTCTTTTTCTACGTCCATTGTATTAATAATTTTTTTTTATTTTTTTATTTAATTAATATTATGACAATAATAATTCCTTTATAAAAATATATCACCAATGTGTTCGTTTTTGAGAAACATAACATATCATAGTGTAAAAATCTGATTTATAATATGATTAAATAAACGTACCTGACTTTTGAAAATGTTACACTGTGATACCTATGTAAAGTAATATAGTGGCAAGTTGCATTTATATTGATACATACAGCCAATGACCTTCATAGTCAAATGATCTGATTTCAATTTAAAAAGATTTATACCTAATTTAAAGGTTTATATGGATATTTAGTCTAATGTTCAAAGTAACTATTCTTTGTACATTCAAAAAGATAATGTAGTCATATTTGTAGTCACATAGCAAGTAATCTAAAAGAATGGCAGTCTTTGTGAAAAAAAATATTTAAAATCCCTTTAGAATTCAAATTTAATCCAACTTTCAACTAAAGAAAACCTTTAATTAAAACAAAGATCATGATACGTTTACAATTTTCATATAACAACTGCTCAACCCGTATTATGATATACAACCTTCTTATGTTGCTAGATAGTAACTTATATTCCATTACTACCTTTACTGTTAGAGATAGTATAAGATATTAAATTGTGCGTTTGTAATTGTAAATTTCTTTTTTTAAATATTTATCAAATTAAGATCAACTAAAAATAAATTTTTTTATCCAGCTCAGTGCTCAGGTTGCAATCTAATATTTCTGATATCCGTTCAACATCAAAATTTATATTACTTTATGCAATAGGAACTCTTAGTCTAACTTAGGTGTTTTAACAAGATGCCACCAGTAGATGATTCCACATTTACCAAAGGGGTTTTGCCCTAGTGATACCTCATGACTTTTCAAATGAAAGGTCATGGGTTCAAATCCCTCCCAAGGTAAAATAACCAAGCAAATTCTAACGTTTTATTCAATAATGTATATTGAAAAGTGAAGTCAAACAATTTCCATCTTAACATATTGAAGTTGGATGCATTGTCAAAATAACTTGCAACCATACCTTGGAATTTATTAGGCAAATGAGGTCCGTGAACACACCCATGAGTAAGTTCATGAAGGAAGGTTGGCTGGGCGTAATTGTGATAGTGTACCCTACATAAGTGTCATATTATAATATTCGCTTGTCTACAATTTCCATGTGATCTGGCGCCTTATCTCAAACCATGTCACAACCACTTCAATGCTATCTAGCGCCTAAATTTTAAGTAAGATAAGTGAATCAACATACTAAAGGAAGGGAGGCAACTAGCAATCGTTGTGATAAAACATGTAGAGTAGATTATTTGATACCTGCTAAGGAGAAACATATGTAAGTGACACCATTTATGGTCCACAAACTCTAGCTATAACTCCAAAGCACACTTCCGCTGCTCAACTAAAGGTAATTTTGTCATCAAAAATCAGGAAAACTAGATAACTTTATTGCAATCGCTATTTAGATTTTTTCGACTTGGTTGAGGTTTACACTAAAGAATATATACCTATATAACTCCACTTCAGATAATTTTTTATGAATTGTGGACATAGCATGTCTGATGTCTGATAAAGAAAGATGCAGAACATAGGGAGAACACAACAAAAACCTAATTGTAATTATAAAAACCAAAATACAAGAAGTAACAGCTAGACAAACTTGATTTTTTTAACATGAACAGAAACAAAATTAAGGGCATGATACCTGTTGGAGTATAATTTATCCAAACAATTGACGTGTCGTCTTGAATGAGCCCCGAATTTGAAAAGGAGAAAGTTTCCAAAGGCATTTGATAGAAGCTAACATGCAGACAGATTTAAGAACCTCTAATGAATCTACTTTTCTTCCCTTCACAGCTATCTTATGGGACTTGCAGCTGGTTTGAATATCCTCCTCTCCTAATTAGAAAATACATTAGAAAATTAAAATAAAATATTGGTCCCTTCAAGCACACATGGTGTTATGCAGTACAGTTAATACAGGTGGAATTTAGAATCATAAAAGGGAAGAGGGGTAGAGCTTTCAACCTGTTTACACATGAATGGGCAAATTCATGTTTACCTTTTCTCTCTTAAGGAAAATAAATAAATAAAATGTAAACTAAAACGAAAATAGATCTAACTGATCGAGAAGATTATGCGAGGATTACCCATTTTCCCTAAAAAAAATGCCTTTAAGCGGCGCTTATATCATCTGTCATCCACTTCTCAATTTCATCCATTTTCCAGCCTATAGAATACAAGAAAAGCAAACTATAATTCACAATAGTCAAACCTTTCTCATATTAATATTACAAGTCTCAATAAAACCAATCAAAAGAAAATTCAATTCACCGGCTTCTCCATAGCTTTGATCTAGAACAAAACTTTCAAATTACATAAACACAAGTTTAAACAGAGCCCTCTGTTTCAAGAACAAAGATATTGTTGACTTCCAAGGTCAAACATGTTGACTTTAGGATGTTAAGCTGGTATGTTTCAAGAACATAGATATTGCTGACTTCTAAGGTCAAACATGTTTGACTTGGTCAGTGTGCGTTCTTCAGTTCTTGCCAACAACCACAGTATTGCTTGCCCTCTTAGAACAAGGCTTAAATAGTGACAAAAAAAATAAACTAACACCAAGAAGAGGGGCATCGAATCAGCATCCGTTCAAACCTCATGAAAACAAAATCAATTAAAAGAAACAAATTTCGGCATTCATCACAGGGTTCATGATTACAGATCAAATAGAAGGACTAACCTAACGAGCGATTACAGAGCAAACAGAAGTGACTAACCTAAGAGAACGATTACACTACAATAACCACACATAGTCTAATTACATTGTTCAATGATTTATAGTGAAATGAAAAGTTAAACAATTTATATCCTAAATACTAAATCCAAATGCACTGTTGAATGATCAACATAAGAACTGCACCAATTTCACTAACATGAGAACATAGTGAGTATGCACTTTAAGAATTATTGTCATTCTTGCTCGAGTTACCCAATGCACTGAACACACAAATGGTACATGTTCAAGCAAGTTGGGTGTTTCATAAGAATAAAAAAAAAGGACAAATGTCTGCACAAAAATTCCTAAGCCTTAAGATTATTTATATCTGCTTGTTTGTTAGCCGCAAGAAACTCACCTCCATATCTTCGATTTAAAGAGTTTTGTTTGACTTGGTCCATCTGCAATGGTACACTGTAATAACTAAACAAATTCTAACAATTTGTTCGATAATCTACAATCAAATGAGAAGTCAAACAATTTCTATCATAAAATATTAAAATCAGATGAATTGATGAAGTTCCACACAAAAACTGCCCCAATTTCACTAACATAGGAACATAATCCGTGTGCACTTTAAGAATGATGTCTCATTATCTATGTCACCCTAGTTCAGTGAATGCACAGGTGGTGCTTAATTTTTTGGAGATAC
Source organism: Mikania micrantha (assembly GCA_009363875.1). Lineage (NCBI taxonomy): Eukaryota > Viridiplantae > Streptophyta > Magnoliopsida > Asterales > Asteraceae > Mikania > Mikania micrantha. The sequence continues at coordinate 71,441,653 of CM018696.1, forward strand.
TTTAACATTTACTAAGAATGTATTAGGACATTGATAGAAGCTAACCTGCAACACTTACAAGAACCTTTACTAGATCTGCTTTTCTTCCCCTCGCAACAACCTTATAGGCCTTGAAACTGGTTTCAATATCCTCCACTCCTGATTATTTAATAAGTTAAGAAGAAAGTAAAAATCATCAAATCAATCTTCGATTCAATCAAGAGATTTAAGGGATACAATGAACAAACCATGAAAGCCTTTAATCTCGTAGACTTTTCTTGCACAACCTTCAGAATGCACAAAAACTCTCAAAACAATCTCCAGCAGCAGTGCAGGAATGTGTTCTTGTTTGCCTTCTCCTCATTATCATCGCCATTAGCCTAACATCACCAAATTCCTCAAATGGCTTCTCCAAAGGCCTCGTACCGACTGATTATAATTGCAGCAAAGGTATCGACATAGGTACAACGGATGAAGTTCTTCCAGCCTTTTTTTTCATCACATAAATAAAAAACTGTATATATTTGCAATTTATAGTTGGAAGAATATATAGAAAGAATTATTTAGCAAGAAGATTATTGATACATGGCTAAACCGTCACTGATGATTGTTCTAAAAGCTTCAGTTGCATTTTGAAGTTGACACCTTTCCCCATTATGACGACCCATCCACTTTGTGACTTAAAACCTTTTACTAAATTAAACATACCTTGTTAACAATGATTATTGGGGCTTAATGGTTGCTTAATTTTCTATATCACTCGACGAGTGATTTGACAGTTTATCCATATATCAATTCTAGACAAATTAAATGACACCAAAGGAAAATAGAATTATACCTTTGGAATAAGTATTTGTTTCTCTCTAGTGCAACCTCTTAATCACTTGGGATAGAGATACGGGATATTTACTGGGACATATGTTTGTTTATTGTGGATTTGGTGAACCATATACCACTAGTAGTTAGTGGGCAAAAAAGGGACTGTAAAGAGAGAGTGTATTTGTTTGGCATAAGAAACTGACCTCAAAATCTTTATATTTCACTTATTTGGTTTGACTTGATCCATCTGCTTTCTTGCAAACAGCTGAATCTGCAGGACCTGTGAAGAACTGGCATCCTATACTTCATCGGTTCAACAAGAAAGCATGTGAAAGAAAACTCGTTAAACCAACAACATTAATTACAAGTTAAACCCACAAAATAATATATAAACACACGCGTGCGCGCACAACTGAAAAAAAAAACGAAATCACATACATATAGAATATACTTCTTTTGGTGCGCATACTGGAAATGCAACATGCATCCATGACTTTAGGTGTCTGCCCATTGATGAAAACAGTGCAATAACCACATTTGTGCTAATAGATTGTTCAATGATATATATTGAAATGAGAACTTAAACAATTTCTTAAAAATATTAAAGCCATATGCATTGTTGAATGATCTAGATAAGAACTCCACCAATTTCACTAACATGGGAACATAGTCCGTGTGTAGTGTGCACTTTTAGAATGATGTCTTGTGTTACCTAGTTCAGTGAAAGCATAAGTAGTGCTTAATTTTTGAGAGCTACTTTAAAATCTGTTAAGAACATTTGTTATATGCAAGACAAGGGCATGCGATATATATGCATAAACATAAAACAATAGCAAAATTCCCCCCTAAGCATCTTATATGAAAGAACTATATAAATATAGATTATTACTGATTAATCATGATTTTCATATTCAACGTCTTGAGATTCAACTTTTTTTGGTTTGACTTGGTCCAACAACCGTAGTATTTGCTGCCTTCTTGGCACAGGGCTTAAATAGTGAGAAAAACAAAAATTAATTAATCAAGAAAACACGGCAATTTAATGTTCTACAACACACGCTAATACATACAAACACATTCAAATATGTAATGAGATCAAATGAAAACTAATCAACTATAAGTAAAATTAGGTAATCATAAAACCTCACAAAAATGCTAGAGACAAGAAGTAAGAAGGTTGCAAACCATGAAATATGAGTAGACCTTAGTCATTGACAAGCTTAACCTCCAATTCTTTTTTTATTATAAAAAAACAAAAATAAAATAAAAAACAATATCAGAATCATGAAATAAAAAAACAAGTGGTTGAAGCAATCACATTTGATGATCATACCATTGTATTTGCTCTGTTTTGATCCTCATATGCCGGAACTGCGCTTTTCTCAGCCAAATACAACCAACTAGTTGTAATGGTGATAATATATACTCAAAATAAAAATAATCAAGACAAATTTGTGAGGAAACCTACATGTGATCGAAATTGTCGGACAAAACATCGATTAGGGCAATCGAATCAGCAACCATCTATGAAACGTCACGAAAACAAAATCAATGCGAAAAAGCAAATTTCCGCATTCATCATAGGGATCTGACTGCAAATCAAACAAAAGTGACTGTACATCATCCCTAAGTACGGAAGAATGATGTGACAAATCAGAATGCAGAAGGAGAGAGATGGAGAATCGGCGGGAAAAAAGCGAAAATATAAAGTTAGAAGAGTGAATTGAAGATGATGAGACTCTTTGTATGTCTAGTACGTAACAAGAATATCTGGTAAGATTTGGAAAATCTTCTCAGTTAATATTTATTATTTATTTCTTACCGTTATGGTATTACTTTTTTAATTACCAAATCTTAAAAGTATTAAAAATATTGTCATAAAAAATACTAATATCTCATAATATGTTTTTTGAATAGCTAATTTCAGAGTTACTGGTGTCTACTGAAGTGTCGTGTCACTAGTATTACTATCCGATCATATCTATCACCAACTCACCAGTTTTAGAGGAAACTCAATACTTTGAGAAAACATCATTGTGGGATTCGAATCCAGAACCATTTAGTTCATGGGTCTTATACTAGCACAAAAATATCTTTAGACTATAATGTATTTGGTTCTTATAATATGTATATAGTATAAACTAAAAAATCACAAGTCCATGTGATAAAGATCTAAATAGGAAGTTAGGAACTAATTATTCATGAGAAATATAAGAAAAAAATAATTTATTAATTTTTCCAATTTTGATATGAGAAATAATATATTTGGAATATTTTTTTGTTATATCAATTTCACTATGTTAAAATCATGTGTGTTATACGAGTTTAAAAATAAAATATTATATGTACTTACTAACAAAAAATTATGTAGTTAAAAATCACGCGTATTACATGTTTTGAATATATCAACATATTCCACATATTGAATAAAATATATATTATATATTAATATATACAATCATCAAAATATGTTTAATTTTTTTTATCTGATACATGTTTTGAATATATCAACGCATCCCACATGTTTTTATCTTTAATTTTTTTCAGCTGTATATTAACATTTTTTATACAATTAATAAATGTTAATTCAATTAAAATATAAAGTTAGAATAATGAATTGAAGATAAATTTTAATTATAACGCAGATCATTGTATTCCATACAACTAGTTAACATAACAAAACAAAACAATTAGGCACATGATACACATAAAAATACCCAAATCATCGCATTAAATAACTTAAAAACACATTATAATAAATCTTATACGTAACCTTCAACATTGTCTATGGTATATATAGATGTAAAGGAAGTAATTATAAAACCAAAGCAAACCAAACTTGTTTGACTTTTGGTTAGGCCACTGAATTATGAATTCAATGTTGAAAATACACCAACATAATCAAGATGGATGCATATATATTCTCTGTAAACTTGTTTGCTGAAGCTTGAGTTTGAACTTTGAACTTTTGCATAAGCATCAACGTTACATTTTTTTAAGTATAACTATATGTCGCTCTATCTCACAACAGAGGAAAAAAATTAACGAGTAAAAATGTGAGTATACACTTTTTATTTCGCAACTGATAGATAATGTTTTTAAACATACCAAACTTAAATTACTAATGAACCCAGTATTTTTTTCGTATGATTTCACTTTTCGTGTGCTCTTATTTCTATCAACTTTGAATTTGATTGGTTCGAGCCATGTGGCTTAGTGTAAAAATTCTATAGAGCTCGTCAACATCCTCCACTAGATCTCCAATTTAATTCCTAAACACCCACTGCATTACATTAAATTGGTTGAATCTAACCTTGAGCTTTCAAACTTTTCTCTACATAGATTTTTAATTTTTACTAGTCTAAAATTTTCAAACTATTGCAGTTTGTTTAATTATATTAAATCTTTTAATTGTTTGTTTATGCAAATTTATTTGTTTCTTTTAAATTGTTTAATTGTTTGTTTATGCCAATTTATTTGTTTCTTTTATACTGTTTAATTGTTTGTTTATGTTAGTTATTATTTGTTTTTTTAGGCTTACATCAAGAAGTGAAAATCTATATAGTAAATATACTTTTTGCTTTTCTTTAGTTTTTTTATGACTAAATTAGTTTATCTAAGTTTTTACCGTTATCTATTTTTATCATTGTGCAAATAGGAAGAATTTATATATAAAGGCTCATTTTTATTAGTTATATAAAGCAATTGAAATATAAGAAACGACCCTAAATAATGCAATCACCAAATCCCATAAACCCAACCCCTTGGCCCAACAGGCCAAAACCCGATAAAAGCGGTCAAAACCCGGTCTAACTGGAACCGGTTATTGACTTTGTTGACCAAAACGGAACTGGTTTGAACCTGAAACCGATTAAAAAAACGATTTGTGCACATCTATTTTCCACAGATTCTTAGATAAGCTGTGGCTCTCGTCTTATAACACTTAGCCATGTCACTTCATCCTAACATCTCCAAAGCTAACATATATAGAGATGATGATCTTTCTATAAAGTTGAAAAGGAATATGTTCTTGTCTACATACGCTAACACATACTATTATGTCAGTATCGCTCATCGCTCAGTGTTAAATTATAAATTTTTTTTTTAATTTACCTCTTAAGAATTTACACCGTAACGACATGATAATATTTTCTATTTATGTTTTAATCTCTATAACCGATCCACTGTGACTTAATATATTTTCTTTTAATCTTTCTGTCACGTCGTAACGTGCGGGTTTTAATCGTACCATTTCGCCGTATTACGCGAGTAACTTTTTGCTTATAAAAAAGTAAAATTAAACACTGTATTAAAATGACCTTTTTAGACCATGTGCACTTGTGAGTTGTGACCCAAACCATGGGACGGTAGTCATATTAATTAAAAAAGAAAAGAAAAATCCATTTTCTACTACCTAACTCCTCAACCCCAGACTCTTCACCGAACCAAGTCGCAGTCTAAGTTTTTCAATTAATTTTAAATTCAATTTAATTTTATTTAATAACTTATATATTTAACTCTTTTTAAAAATTTAATCACAATCTTGTTTATTCATTTTTTTGTGAACATCCCGGTATAAATTTTATTAAAAATGGAGTTATTTCAAAAAAAAAGATTAAAAAACATATAAAAAAAACTTATCGGTTTATAACCATTTAGAAAAATAATAAAAATTTTGTTTGAGATAAATTAATTTTTTGATATTTTAAAAACAATGATAAAACATATATATATAATAAATATATTAATAAAACTTGAGTTGGGTTAAATTGTTAATGCGTTTGAAAAATTAAGTTAGGTTATGTTGTCTAAGAGAAAGAGAGATAAATTATTTTTTTAATAAAATATTAGGTTGGATTGATCCTCCGAATAATTGGGCCACACGGCTAATTCCGTTTCCTCCGTTAGACTATAAGGTATGCCAAGTGATTGGGTCACTCCACCTATGCGCCACGTAGGCGCCACATAAGCACTCACTACAACCACTCACCCCACCATTTTGGTGGAAATGTCACATTACCCACTCACTCCACGTCATCATTCCTTTTTATATTAAATTGAGATATAATTAATAAAAACAAATTAATAAAAAAATTACAAACTAATAAAAAAATTACAAACTAATAAAAAAATTAATAAAAAAATTACAAACTAATAAAAAAAATTAATAAAAAAATTACAAACTAATAAAAAAATTAATAAAAACGATTTTTCCATAAATGTTCAACCAAATCGGCTTTGAGGTTCGCATGTGTATCCTCGTTGCGAAGCATTCGATGGTTTGCTTGTTTTTCTTCGTCGTTGATCTCCACATGCTCCAACAAATTCGGATCGTCTTCTTCATAAAATTCACATATCGCTCGACCGTTATCTTCAATTATCATGTTATGTAGTATCACACATGCGTATAACGCGTTTCGGATCCGACTTGGCTTCCATGCTCTAGCAGGGTGTTGAATCATGTGCCACTTATGTTTTAGAACGCCGAATGCTCGTTCAATATCCTTTCTTGCCCCCTCTTGACGATTTTGGAAATACAGACGTTTTTCATCTTCAGTTTGTCGTGATGTAAAGGATTTCACGAAAGTAGCCCATTGTGGATAAATACCATCGACCAAATAATACCCGTATTTGTATGTTGTGTCGTTGCAAATAAACTGCTGACCGGGTGCCTTGCCTTCAATAAGATCGTTGTAAATCGGCGATTGATCTAGAACATTTATATCATTGTTCGATCCCGATGCACCAAAGAATGCATGCCATATCCAAAGATTTTGAGACGCAACAACTTCTAGCATAAAACTTGGTCTTGGATGGTCGCCTCGTTGGAATTGACCTCGCCATGCTGTTGGGCAATTGTCCCATTCCCAATGGGTGCAGTCGAGACTACCTAACATACCGGGGAAACCATGAACCTCTTCATGAAACGTATAAATCTGCTGGATGTCATGTGAATTTGGTTTCCTCAAGTATTTCTTCGCGTACAATCTAATTACGCATTTACAAAATTTATAAATGCATTCCCGTCCCATTCTCTCAGACATCTGTAAATGTTCATCAAACAAATCGCTGCAAGTGCCGTAGGCTAGTTGCCGTATTGCAGAAGTACATTTCTGAAGACCGGAAAACCCGACCTTTCCTCTTCCGTCACACCGTTGTTGGAAAAAATCATAGTTTTGTTCCAAATCATTACGCACTCTTGAAAAAAGATTCCGACTCATACGAAACCGACGCCGAAATAAATGTTCGGGGTATTTGGGATTTTCTGAAAAATAATCTTCAACAAGACGTGCGTGAGCTCCAAGACGATCTCGATTAATTCGTGCTCTTCTAGTTAGAACAGGTCTTTCAACTTGTTGTCTGATGATGTCGAGAGTAAGTTGTGCGGATTCGATTAAAAAATCTTCTCCTTCGCTAAAATCGTCATCTTCCCATAGAAACTCCATTTTTATAAAAATACTGATTTTTTGTTTGATTTTTTTTTTGTGAGATGTGAATATTTTAGAGAGTGAGATGTGAATATTAGAGAGTGTGTGATGATTTTATATATAGGTTTTATTAAATTTTTTTTTAATGAGTCTAACGGTCAAAACCACCCAACCCCACGCCTCACGCCCGTTGCTCGACTCACGCCGAGGATCCCACGCCCCTAGAGGGGCGGTGTGTCACGCCCTCCCACGCCCATTCACGACGCATACCGGGCAGTCTTAGTGTTTCTGTGTTTTGAGGTGTTGGCCGGCCGGTTGGGTTTCAGGAACGAAATCAGGTTGGGTTTTGCTACCCTTTTTTAATAGTGAAAATATAAATAATATTAAAAAATAAATGTGTAAGAGAAAAAGAATTGTGATTAAAATAAAAGGTTATAGTGGTGTTTACAGAAAAAATTTTATTATTATTTTTTAGAGTCGTTGGATAATGGTTATTTTTTACTTACTTTTTTTTTTTGCGATGTATGAGTTGCAAAAATGCGGACGATAATGCTTGGTGTTTACAAAAAGTACGGGTGCACTGCCACACAGCCACACAGGTGTCGTGGTGTTCCAGGGGTGGCTGCACGCCACATTATCTTTCCCTCATCATACGGTAACCATTATGGATAGCAGTTGCATTTTGTTTGGGTTGGTTAATTCGGTTGATTAAGTTGTACTAGCCCACTTGGTAGAGGCTTGCCTCTTAGAATGGGAGGTCATGGTTCTATCCCATGCAATGATGTAAATATGGTGTAATTTAGGTGAGAGTAACTTTAGTCGTTCAAAAAAAAGTTGTCTTTTTTGGTTCACTACTACTATATGATTGACTCTTTATCGTAAAAGAAAACAACACTTTTTCTATTTTTTCTATTATATTTTTAAATATTATACAAAAAATAAAATACATTAAAAAGCATAAATTTTGTATATAAAAACAAATTCCGTTTAAAAAATAAATGTTTTTAAGCAAAATTTTGTTTTTGTTTAATCTTTTTTGAAGAAATTGTTTTAAATAGAAAGATGTCTCAGACCCTATTTGAGATTTCATATAAAATTAACTTTTTAGTTTTTTGTTTCATTTAAAATAAACTTTTTAGTTTTTTGTTTCATTTAAAATAAACTTTTTAGTTTTTTGAAAAAGTTAATAAGTTAAAACAGTGTTTGGTAATGTCAAAAAGACTTTTTATTTTGACATTTTAGGTAATGTTAAAAGGTTGTTTTTAAGAAGCTAAAATTTCTAGCTTTTAGAAATAATTTTTTAACTTATGAGTTAAATGTTAAAATGGTCCCTCTGTTTATATCAAAAATGTCATTTTAGTCCTTAAATAATTTTTGTTGTCATTTTAATCCTTATGTTTGAATTTAGTTGCCAATTTAATTCTTGTGTTTGAATTTAGTTGCCATTTTAATCCTTATGTTTGAATTTAGTTGCCAATTTTTAAATCCAAACACATTTTTTAAAAACTTCATTTTCAACGTCATAAGTTAATAATTACTTTTTATAAAAACTCATTTGAAAGTTAAATAAACAATCTCAAGCATGACCTCCCAGTCTTTATAACAAATAATAGGAATTTCATATCAACACCCTATAAAACATAAATTTGTGCGAGTTCATACATAATAAACACGTGTGTCTATATGTATGTATATATAGAGAGAGAATGATTAATAAGAAAACTCTTTATTTTGAAGAAAAAACAAATGACTGCACACAAATGTATATACAATGCATCAACAAATTATGTAGTAAACGTAATTTCAAAGTTCATATATGTATAATTCCTAATTTTTTTAGGATAAGACGCTTCAATTCGTAGAGAAACATCATGTGTCCGGTCACCATGTAACTAGATGCAATTCACATTGCTTGTTTAGAACAACTAGCTAGCTAGCTTATTGAAACATGATCAGCATTCTGCATGTGTTGTTCCATTTCCGGATATTATACTCATCATTTCGCTTGACTTGTTAGAGTTGTTGCGCGTACACATGCGTGTGATCTCAGAAACGAGAATAGCTGCCACGATCGAAAGACTCGCGAATGCGAAGAGTAAACTAAAACTCATAGGGCTGAGACTTTGCGGAAAGGAAACATCAACTGAAAGTGTTCCAAGACGAGTTTGAATTCCAAGATAAGTTTCCGTCATGCTGGTCATATCAGGATATTCAATCACTTTTATAACGGCTTGTGAAAAATCTTGCAGTAAAGTAAATCCGCGAGTGAAAGCCTGAGATATATAATCAAACACATGCATTAATCAAGACAACTTGTAGTTTAGTTTTTAGTTCGATCAAAACTACGAAATCAGCCTGATACAACTTTTATATTCAAAAAAGGTTGCATTAGATATAATGCAACTTTTTTGTTACATAATACAATTTTTTTTCCTTTGATGCAACTTTTTTAAATGCAACTCTTTAAAAAAGTTGCATTATGTAAGAAAAAAATGTTGCATTATGCTAATGCAACGTTTTTGCAACCTTTTGTGACAAAAAAAGCTTGCATGAGGTTGATTTTGTAGGCCAAGCGTGTGTCTTTTAGCTAGTCCTGTCGAACGCTTATTTAATTAAGTTTAGAAAGTTAATATGGACGGTCCTCAGAATTTAAGTTTCCTGGACAAGACGAAAAAAAATGCCCCTAGCGAATTATATATTTGTGCTTTTTCGGTTTTTTATTTTAAATATAAGTAAATATATACAATATAAAAAGGATTTTAAAATTTTTTGTGTCCTAGAAAAATAGACGCGAGACGAGGTCGGGTTTACCCCTCCCTAGGGCCTCCCATGAAAGTTAATAGCGAAAGAGATCGAGCTGAGACTCACAAATCCTAATCCAGGCTCAGTAGCAATCGGTCCAACCTTCATGTAAGCATCTCCGTACTTGGCTAGGAATATTTCTATGTATGGAAGCTCATCATAAATGGCATCTACCGTGCCGTTATCCAAAACATTTTTATAGTCATCCAGGCTTGATAAAGCTATTGGATTTGTTGTGATACCGGACCTTTGCGCATGATCATTCACAAAATCTACGATAAAAGAACCATTTTGATATCCAACTACTTGATGTTCTTTTGGCAGTACTTTGGGTTGTAGTTGATTTATGGTCAACCATGAGGATAAGCATGCTGTGAAGATCTGCATAACTATGAAGATCGTCACTAGCCATACAACAAACACAAACTTAGAGCACCTGTTTCTTATCTCCCCTACAACAAAATCAAGAAAAACATGTTTAATTATGGGATATTTACCAAAATATCAAGTTTGAGCAACATTTTACCAAAATAATCACTGATATTTAGCCCTTGTTTCAGTTTTAGACATTGCTTTAAACAACGCTGCTTTGTTAGGGTCTACATGTGTGTCTTAAGACCTCTTTTCTACCGGCGTCTTAAGACGACTTTAGACGCTCATTCTGACGTCGTTTTGGAGTCTTTAGACTCCAAAGCGACGTCTTTAGACGTCGATTCTGGATGGATGTGGCCTTACCTGATTTGATTGATTTGACGGCTTAAAGACGTCAGAATGAGCGTCTAAAGGCGTGTTAAGACGCTGGTAGAAAAGGGTTTTCAGACACTCATTTAGACCCTGACAAAGCTGCCAACATGTGGGTCTGTATGTTTCTTTTAAGTAAATTAAAGTGCCATCTAAAGCAAAGTCTAAAACTGAAACGGGGGCTAAATATCTGTGAATATTTTGGTACAATATTGGTCAAACTTGATTATTTGGTAAATTTCCTTTTAATTATTAGCAGCATGCTTGCATTCTTCATTCGTTAACTAGCGATATAATCATACATGCGAGCTGAGCATGTACCTTCTTGGAAGAAAAATTTGGAAAGAGGAAACCATATGATCATGAACAATGATTTATGCAAAGGTGCGTGATAAAAATCAGGGTTTTCTGAACGGTACTCCAAATACCCGATAGTTGCTCCGGTTAACATCCAAACAGTAAGTATGAGGAGCCAAAGTCTCAATGTAAAAGGTTTTAATAAAGTGAGCATAGTTTGGTTCCATTTTCTTTCAGCAGGAACAAGCATATAGATTTCAGAGCTCATATATGGTATTGTAAATTCAGCATATTTTGTACGGTTTGATGTGATAGTAGTGTCTCCAACCACAGCATCGCAATCCTGGAGGATGAAAACCAATCGGTTAATTTGAACATAGAATAGAATTTGCACATGAATTAAGACCTAATCGACCAAACATTATTAAAGGTCGTAGGTTTTTATAATCAAACTAAATTAGTTAAAGATATAATAATAATCAACTGTTAAACAATAGGAATAAATATGTGAAAATTCTCAAAATGTTCATTTGATCACATTTTTGACGCAAAATATCCATTTGACTTTCTTATGTCACAAAATGTTCAAACCATTTATGGGCTCCGCCACCCATGGTTTAACTGGCGCCACCCACAAAAAGAACTAATAGAAAGAAGCCGCGTACCCTTTATGAGCGTCAGTGCCCGTACAATCTGAACAAAACCCGTATATCTGAATTTTTTGTCACGGACATAAATGGGTGGGACACCCATAAAATTGAAACATAAACAAGCGAGACACCCATAAAATTGAAACATAAACGAGTGAGACGCCCATAAAATTGAAACATAAGCAGACGAGCGCTGTGTAGTGGTAAAATCCTTCAGTGATCAAAGCCATGTGTAGTGGTAAAGTCCACATCACTCCACATAAGCGTCACATAAACAACTACTATCATCACTTGCTCTTCACATAAACATGTGCAACCATCGCCCCTCTTTATCTCTTCTCACAACACACTCACGCCCTATCGGGCATCACCCCTTTCTTTCCTCTCACATTCACGGTGATCACTTCGTGACCCCCCTCACGTGAATGCCCCTCATGCCCCGGCCATGCCCCTGTTTAGTGGGGAATTAAGTGCGCTATGAGGCGTGACACATGCCCCCACGTCCCACTCACTTACCACTACAAATAGCTTAAACTACTGCACATAGCTTAAACGTTAGTATGCTACCCGTCGCTATACGTCGGAGAGACGGTCCCTGGAAAATCTGCTTATCCGTTTATATATACAAACTTCTACGACACCCGGTTTCTAATAACTTTTCACCTGCAGTTACTGACGAACTTTACGTGGCTGAAAGTGGTTTATTTGTAACACAAATTAAAACTAGCTAATTAATTTTCTACAAAGAATATATATTATGATGCCAATTAAAGAGTTTGGCGTACCTGTCCAAGTTTCATAATAATATGAGTATAGTTTCCTTGTTCATCAACTGGCTTAAAAAGAGGTTGAATCTTGAAAGGTAATTCTTGTAACACCAAGCAGAAAATAGTTATGGAGAATCCTCCTTTCAGTTCATCATGTTCGTTGACATCTACAAATTCATGGAAGGCTGTATTCTTTGGCACGCACACATTAAACGTTGAGATACTTTCATGTAATTGTTTGTCGCTGTCATTCTTCCAAAGTGTCCCTAAAATGTCTTAATTAAGCGGCAATAGATTACACATCATGAGTTTCAATAAACAGAAAAATTAAGAAAGACACAATCTTTAATTAGATGAGTGATGAGTCTTGTGATATGATAGAAAAACAACCGGTCAACTACTATATTTTTCTAACCACTTTTTTCCCGTCTTTTTTTTGTTTATTATGAGACTTGAACACTCAACATATTTTATGAAAGAACATCTTAATATCACTTTAATACCATTGAGGTAAATGTATTTGGTAAATACTAATTAGATAATGATTACATGTGGTTTTTGAGGTTGTAAATTAATGAAAATCCCTTTAGTGATTTGTATTATTAATGAACTAGTTGTAGAAGTACAAAGAAGAATAATCATAAGGGAAAACGTCATACAAATGTAACCAACTTTCAGCTTTGTTCCACTTAGGTCACTCATACTTTTTTTTGTTCCGATTAAGTCACTCATACTTTTTTTTGTTCCGATTAAGTCACTCATACTTTTTTTGTTCCGATTAGGTCACTCATACTTTTTTTTGTTCCGATTAGGTCACTGTACTTTTAATTTTGTTTCAATTAGTATGAGTGACTTAACCGGAACAAAAAAAAATATGAGTGACATAATCGGAACAAAAAGAAAGTATGAGTGACTTAATCGGAACAAAAAAAAGTATGAGTGACTTAATCGGAACAAAAAAAAGTATGAGTGACCTAATTGGAACAAAGCTGAAAGTTGATTACATTTATATAAAGTTACCCCTAATTATAAATAATAACTAATCTAATCACAACTCAAAATCAGGAATGCCAAAGAGGATTCTTAAAAATTTCGAGACGGCCGGCAAATAAAAAATATGTTGTTAAATTATAAAATTCATAATTCATATATAAAATGTAAATAATGTGACAATAATTATGATAAAACAAAAGGGAAACGAGCCTAAGATAAATCGACTCTTAATGAGAGAACAAACCTAAACTATAATATATTTTTTAGTTAGATATATTAAAAGTAATCCAAACTCATCTGGGTCATGGAGCAAGTACAAGTCAGATCAAGGTCAAAGGGCAGACACATCAGGAATTAGTCATCCTTGATTCAGTCTTCAAGAATGCTGCAGTACGTTTGAAATGAACAGGTCTTTCGCAAAAGTTGTTGAATAAAGCTGTTAAGATTAGTGTGCTTGGTCTACTAGTTAATAGCATGTTTTGTAGCTTCTTTCTGTTTGTTACCGTTTTTAAGTTTTTACTATTTAAGCAAGTGTTTTCATTTCAATTGATGTATGCAATCAAGTTAATAACATTCGAGAATTCTTTCAGTATTCAAGTGTGTTATTGTTTCATTATCTCTTGAGTGTGATAGTATTTGAATACCAACAGTGGTATAAGAGCCTATCAGTGAGCAGTGACGGAGCTTGACGGTATCGGAAGGGGGGGCGAAAACATAAGTGATCCAAAAATTTTTTTTGCAATTGGCTCGGTTAGTTGCCTAGTTGGGTTAAATGTTCGGATTAGCGATTCGGGTCAAGTCGGGTCAAACAATAAAAATTAAAATGTCTAATAATTATCATTGTGCGTAAAAAAATTAAATGAGTGAATACCTTAAAGAATAATTACAATTCCGCTCGACAACCTTTGATTTGTAACATCCTCCTTTTCAATAACCTTTCTTTTGAAAAACGAGTCAATTGTTTTAACCTTTCTCATGATATATTGATTCAAACTTAAACCTAAATCATACCAAACAAACTATACCAATTAACATACCAATTCTAATTTCTAAATCATAACAAACAAAATAATACCAATTTTAATTTGTAAATCATAACAAACAAAATAATAACAATTAATCCCAATCAACATACAATTCTAATTTCTAAATCAAATCTTAGAAACAAATTTATACCTAAATGGCATCATTTCTACCTACATCAACAAAAAAAACATAAGCTGATAAGCAATCAACAAAAAAAAACAAATGTATACGGTTATACCTAAATGGAGAGGAGCAAGGGACAGGAGTCGAGTGCAGAGCGCAGGAGGTCAGGAGCCAGCCAGGAGGAGCTAGCAGAAGGCGCAGCCGCAGGGCGGCAACCGGCCGCCGGGGAGGGAGTCGTCTGTTGCCGATCGGGAGAAATCTTGGATACTTGGAGCCGAAAAATGAAGTGAGCGGGGAAGTGGGAACGAGATTGAATTTTTTGTAGGAATTAGGGCTTGGGGAGGGTGGGTATTTTAGGGAATAGATATGAGTATTAAAGAAAAGAATAAAAGATTAAAAGAAAAGGTTATTTTTTGAGAAAATAAGATAAAATATAAGAGGGAGGAAAATTGGGCAAAAAATTGAGAGGGATGGAATAAGTATTTTTTAAAATATGTTTGGTTTAAAATTTTTTTAGGGGGGGCGAAAACCAATATTTTAAAAAAAATTTGCCTTACGGTCCGAAAATTAACACTACTGGCGAAAAAAAGAGGGGGGGCGGTCGCCCCCCCCGGTCTTACATAACCTTCGTCCATGTCAGTGAGTTCTTAACTTCTCGAGTGTTATTCTTCACGTTTCTATGGCTGAACAAACTAGTACCCTACCAACTGCTCCAACTCCAATTCCCATGTTCAAGGGCGAGGACTATGAACATTGGAATATTCGAATGAAAACTATCCTGAGATCTCGTGATCTTTGGGATCTGGTGGAAACTGGCGTAAACGAAGGTGACACTGATGCTGCTCGATTGAAGGTAATGAAGAAAATAGATGCACACGCTATGGCAATCATACAACAAGGTGTGCATGATGTTCTATTCTCCAGGATTGCTGCTGCCAACTCTGCAAAGGAGAGCTGGGAAATTCTGAAAATGGAATTTCAAGGAGATAGTCAAGTGAAATCTGTTAAACTTCAAGGTCTACGAAGGGACTTTGAGAACCTGTCTATGAAAAATGATGAACTCGTGGGAGACTATTTCTCTCGAGTAATGGCTATAGTTAGTCAAAGACGTGCTTTTGGAGAAACTGTATCTGATCAAAGTGTTGTTGAAAAGATACTACGTAGTCTATCATCTAAATTTGACTATGTGGTACCTTCCATAGAAGTTGCTTTTGATTTGACCCAACTATCCCCCATAAGACTTATGGGCTCTCTTCAATCACAAGAAGAGAGAATAAATAGTAGGGCCAATGACAAAGTGGAGAGACCTGATGAGCAGGCTTTGCAGGTTTTTCAAGATAATAGCCATGTTCCTAGAAATGGTGGCTTTAGAGGACGAGGACGAGGATCACCTAGAGGACGCGGTCGAGGTGGTCGTATAACTACTGACAAATAAAGTTCCACAATGTTATATTTGTAACAGGTTTGGGCATGTCAAAAAGGATTGTTGGTTCAATGATGAGGCTCAAGCAAATGTAGCGGCTGATGTTCAAGCAGAAGGAGAAGCACAAGAAGATCAACATTTATTCATGATCAGTGATGAACCCTTTACACTGATGATGAAATCACAAATGAATGCAGGTACTAATAGTCTATGGTTTGTTGACTCAGGTTGTTCCAATCACATGACTGGAACCAAGTCAATCTTCACAAACCTTGATGAAAATTTTAAGCTGAATGTGCAACTTGGAGACAAGAAGAAGTTAGCAGTTGAAGGAAGGGGTACAGTCAAGATTGATACTGGAAAAGGAGGCCACAAACTTTTGGGTGATGTGTACTATGCACCCAATTTGGAATACAACCTCTTAAGTGTAGGTCAGCTTATGAAAAAAAGATACGCCTTGCACTTTGAAAATGGAAAGTGTGTTATTTCACAGAATGGAGTTGCTCTCATGAAGATTCTTGTGTCAAGCAATAACATGTTTTTACTTGATGCTACTAAAGGCGAAGAAAGTGACAAACCTGAGGCAAAAATGACTCCAACCAGATTATGGCATCTAAGGTATGGGCACTTAAATTTTAGTAGCTTGAAGTCTTTGTATGACAGGAACATGGTTATGGGATTACCCCATATCAGCCCATCTCCCAAGTGTGAAGGGTGTATTATGGGAAAACAAACGAAGCTTCCATTCCTCTCTAAGTCTTGGAGTGCCACCAAGAAACTTGAGCTGATTCATGCGGACTTATGTGGTCCCATGCAAACGCCCAGCCTGGGTCAAAGCCGTTATTATCTTCTTCTTATTGATGATTTAACACGAATGTGTTGGATCTACTTCTTGTCAAAGAAGTCTGATGCTTTTGACAGATTCAAAGCTTTTAAAACTCTTGTTGAAAATTAAAGTGATAACTCAATAAAAGTGCTTAGAACAGACTGTGGAGGAGAGTTTAACTCTCATGTGTTTAATGCATATTGTGAAGAACATGGCATTAAAAGAGAGTTAATTGTTCCCTACACTCCTGAGCACAACGGTGTGGTGGAGAGAAAGAATCGAACCATTATGGGTCTCACCAGGAGTATGTTAAAAGAAAAAGATATGCCTAATTTTCTTTGGGCCGAGGCTGCTGCTACTACTGTGCATCTCATCAATTTATCTCCCACCATGGCGGTAGAAGGTAAGACACCACTGGAAGCCTGGTCAGGAAGGAAGCCTCATGTTGACAGGTTACGTGTGTTTGGATGCATAGCCTACAACTTAACCGAGTCACATGGGAGGCGCAAACTTGATAGCAGGGGTGAAAAATGTGTACTAATCGGATACTCAACACAAGGGTCGGGTTATCGATTTTGCCTCTGAAGATCTTTATGACAGGTACTATGTTGATCCTTTTCCTGTTGATAATGAATCTAGTTCATCTTCTGTTAACACAGATCCTAGTAGCTCTTCACCTGAAAGTGAGCATGAGAGCAATGATGATCAATTCATGCAAAACAATGAAGTCCAGTCTCCTACAGTGCAAAGCTCTACCAGCTTCAATGATTTATCTTCAAGTTCCTCCACATCACCTTTATTGAGGACTAAGTCCTTAAATGATGTTTATACATCTACTTCTGCCATGCAAGTTCCACATGATTTTTATTCAAGATGTCAATTTGCTCTCAATGTGGTTGATCCTACGTGTTATGCTGAAGCTGCCACTAAACCAGAATGGAGAAAAGCTATGATTGATGAACTAGAAGCAATAAAAAGGAATCAAACCTGGACGTTGGTGTCTCTACCTCCAGGTAAGAATCTTGTGGGGTTAAAATGGTTGTTTAAAACCAAAATGGGGCCTGATGGTAAGGTGTTAAGGCATAAAGCCCGACTGGTAGCTAAGGGGTACTCTCAAAAGAAAGGTATAGATTACCTAGAAAATTTTGCCCCTGTAGCTAGGTTTGAAACTATTCGAATTCTGTTGTCTGTTGCTGCATTCAAAGGATGGAATATCCATCAACTTGATGTTAAAACAACATTTCTTAATGGTGAGTTGGAAGAAGAAATTTATGTTGAGCAACCTGAAGGATTTGAAGATCAAAGTAATAAAGTTTACTTACTCAAAAAGGCTCTATATGGACTTAAGCAGTCACCTAGAGCATGGTACTCAAAAATTGATGACTACTTTGTCACTCATGGGTACCTGAGAAGTGAAAATCAACCTACTTTGTATGTTAAACAGACAACTGATAATGATGTTATTTACATATGCATTTATGTAGATGATATTATATATACAAGCTCAAATCCTAGATTGATTTCTGATTTTAAAAGCAGCATGATGTCTCATTTTGAAATGTCAGACTTAGGCTCTCTAACCTATTTCTTGGGTTTGGAAGTCTATCAATGTGATACAGGAATATTCTTATCACAAGAAAAGTATGCTTCAGAACTTTTAACCAAATTTGGAATGAGACAATGCAAGGTAGAGTCAACTCCCATGAATTCTAATGAGAAACTTCAGACCGAAGATTTCTCTGAAAAAGTAGATGAAGAAAATTATAGAAGTTTAGTGGGGAGTTTGATTTATCTCACTCATTCAAGACCTGATATAGCTTTTGCTGTTAGTCTGGTGTCTCATTTTATGCAAAGGCCATCAAGTTTACACTATGGAGCTGTGAAGAGGATAATGAGATATGTTGCTGGCACATTAAAGTATGGTCTATGGTATAAACGAGCTGATCAAAATCAAGAAGTTAGTTTGACTGGATATTCAGACAGTGATTGGGCAGGATGTATTGATGATAGAAAAAGCATTTCTGCCAATATATTCAATCTTGGTTCAGCTGCAATTACCTGGAGTACCAAGAAACAAAGCACTGTGGCTTTGTCAAGCACTGAAGCTGAATATATTGCATCGACTGCTGCTACATGTCAGGCGATATGGCTGAGAAGAGTTTTGGATGATATATGTTTGTCACAAAGTACAGCTACAACTATTTTTTGTGATAATCAATCTACTATTAATCTCTCTAAAAATCCTATTTTACACAGCCGATCAAAACATATTGAGTTGAAGCATCACTTTGTTCGTGATATGGTGAAGCAAGATCAGGTTAAGCTTGAATTCTGCAGTACTCAATGTCAAGCTGCAGACATTCTAACTAAACCTTTGAATAAAGAAAAGTTTGAGTTTTTTAGAAGAATTATTGGTGTTGAAGAGTTTGAATTATCGGGGGGTGTTAAAAGTAATCCAAACTCATCTGGGTCATGGAGCAAGTACAAGTCAGATCAAGGTCAAAGGGCAGACACATCAGGAATTAGTCATCCTTGATTCAGTCTTCAAGAATGCTGCAGTACGTTTGAAATGAACAGGTCTTTCGCAAAAGTTGTTGAATAAAGCTATTAAGATTAGTGTGCTTGGTCTACTGGTTAATAGCATGTTTTGTAGCTTCTTTCTGTTTGTTACCGTTTTTAAGTTTTTACTATTTAAGCATGTGTTTTCATTTCAATTGATGTATGCAATCAAGTTAATAACATTCGAGAATTTTTTCAGTATTCAAGTGTGTTATTGTTTCATTATCTCTTGAGTGTGATAGTATTTGAATACCAACAAGATACAGGTAATATATGTGTATGTCTATGTTACGTATATGTATATGTAAATGTAATGTATATGTGTGCTTGTATGTGTCTATACGTCTATGTGCGCACACATATGTACATGTATATGTGTTTGTGTATGTATATGCTTGTGTGTGGATATATTATACAGGAGAGTTCAAAAGAAATTCTTTATTTTGGATACAAGCAAGAAAACTTCTACTAATCAATTATTTAAAAAAAATCATGATTTTAATTATAAAATTACAAATATTATAAAAAAAATAAATATATAAATATATTTAAATTATGAAGTTACGTAGTGTAATCACGAAGTTTCGTATGTGACCCATAATTTTCATATATGTAGCGTACAAGTTACATATATGTAATAACATGAGCTGCATATTTTTTTTACTTTTTTTTTTGTTTTACATTTTTGGCGGCCTTATAATAAAAAGAAATAAAAAACAAAGAATAAAAAAAGATTGATTAACTATGTTTGTGACTAGTTTCTAAGTTTTGTTTAAAAATAAAAGTTTTTCTTATAAAATTTCCTCAATATTCTATATATATGTACGTGTATATGTATGTATATTTATTTGCATGAATATGTGTTTGTGTGTGTGTGAATAATTATCTTTATATTTATTTAACCTAAATAATAGAGTTTTATATAAGAAAAAAAACTCTGTTTTTTCGTTGATGTACTTAAATTTAGAGATGTGCAAATCAGGTTTTTTTTGGAACCGGAACCGGTTCCTGTCAACAAAGTCAAGACCCGGTTTCGGTTTCGTGTTTCGACCGGTTCGGGTTTTGACCAGGTATAGGTGGAACCAGTTCCGGTTTCGGTTCCGGTTCTAATTTGTCTGAAAAACCGGACCCGTTTGTGCGCACCGGTTCGGGTTGCCGGTTTCGGGTCCGGTTTTTTTGCCCAACTCTACTTAAATTGCCCATTGGCAGAAATAGATCAAATGTCGATGAAAATTTCCCAACAGACAAAAGAGTCAGTGACACGCATTTTCAATGGACCAAAAAGCTTTCCAAAAATACCCAAAAGTTAAAAAAAAATGTTTTCTAATCTTCGTCGATTAGGCGTGCATTTCTCACAATTAGAGGTTATCGTGACTCCTTTTCATTTACATACAATACATACTGATTTCTTGCATTAAATAATTTCCATGTTTTTTATAATTCATAAGAAACCAAAACGAAATAATCATGCACATTAACCTTCCACGACCAACGTCCATGACTCCATCAACATATTTCTTCCTACTATTATTTCTTTGCGTAGCAACCGGCGCCAGGGTGCACCCAGTGGTGCACCCAGCACAACCTGTAGCTGGGCCCATGAGCCCCGATGTTATCACAAAGGCATGCGAGCTATCTCCCGAGAAACCCTTTTGTATATCAGTTCTTAAATCCCAAACCAACAGCGGTGTGAACGACTTGAAACAAGCCGCCTTGGCTTCCGTCAAGGCGGCCTCCACTGAGGCGGTCGCCACATCAGAACTAATAA
Source organism: Mikania micrantha (assembly GCA_009363875.1). NCBI lineage: Eukaryota > Viridiplantae > Streptophyta > Magnoliopsida > Asterales > Asteraceae > Mikania > Mikania micrantha. Next base: position 71,462,854 of record CM018696.1, read on the forward strand.
AGTTGGCACGAAGGAGAGAAGAGAACAAGGAGGTGGTGGAGGACGGGATAGAAGAGGAGACGCTGGCGGATTGTTGCATGAGCTACACAAGCCTCGTTGAGAAGCTAGCGGGCGCCGAGAGCGCCATGTCGGGCGGGCCAGGACCCAACGTCTCAGTTGATTTAAAGGACGCATTGACGACGGCAGATACGTGCGAGAAAAGTATTGCTGGAGGAAGGAAGAGTCCTATGGTGGAGGAAGTGGCTAAGAAGAATGATAATGTGAAGAAGTTGTGCACAAATGCTTTGAGCGTCTATGATGTGTATGCTAAGGGTAATTAGTTCGAGTTATGTGATTAATAAATCATGATTTGTAAAAAATGTATTTAAATGTGGGATCCTTGAGAAACATTTGTCACTTAAGATCTTAATTAACATGCATGCTAATTAGGTAATTAATTAGAACCGTTTATTAATTTTATTTGAAACACAAATTTTTATTCTAAATACCATCTGATCCTATAAACTCTGTGATATTATTAGCAACTACGTATGGTCGCAATAAAATTAATACAAAAAACAATTTCTTTTTAGTTTTCTTTGTGTTGACGACATGGCGTCGTTATATAAAAACTAAAACTAATATTATTAACTATCTAAACAAATTGAATTTGACAACTCAGTATGAACAGAAAACTCTTTTGATTGGTCCAAATGTTATTAAATTCTCTTTTTTACTTGCATTTTTTTCTTCACACGATTATTTAAATACAATTTTAGAGGGAGCATAATCAATTTTTAAAGATGTTATGAGGTCGTAGAGAGAGTAAGTGGCTCAAAGTGTCTCCAAGACTCCAACGATGGCATGATTATGGTTGTTACTTCTTTTTTAACAGCTAACGAGGGCTCAGGGGCATGTCTCTTCATAGCCAAAATGGATCATCGGAACCAACAACTCACGCGTTGCGACCATAATCCGCTACCAACTCCCCGGTATCTAAAGCCCAGGCGTTGGCGAAAGCTAAATCGAGCAAATTCATTTGCTCCTCAGGAGGAAACCCACCATGTGGTAAATGTTGGTTCAGGCCTTTGATTACACACACTCAAAACACTCAATATTATGCACAAGAATTTTGCTGCTTAAGTTTTCTTACGTCTCAATTCATTACTCCAAAAAATAACATAAATAGACATGATGAAACCATGCAAACGTGAAACAAGGAATAAACTACCACATAACCTTCACCATGACTCCACTACCAAGACTTGTTCAACACTAAAAAACTAATCTGCATAATCTAATTTAAACACATGCTAAATACTAGAACCCGTAACACGACCCATCAAGATTAATCCAACAGTAAACCCCCTATTGACCGCTTTGGCCAGGTTTTGAACCCATGACTTCACAAAGCCTAAGCTTTTTGAGAATCATGGAGTGCTAGTTAAGTTACAATCATTGGCTTACGATTGTTAATTAGTTATGATGCCAATTTTACGGTTGTTAGTTCTGATGCCATTTTTCTGCAGTTGAGGAATGAGATGTGGTGGTAATGCTTTTTTAGGATTTCAGGAAACAAGATCCGGAGATGGAGATGACTCTTTTGTGTAATTATGTAGCTTCAGGTCTATGAGGGTTTTTAGAGAGAAAATAAGGTAGAAATGTTAAAGTTTTAGAGAGAGATCATCATCGTACTCAGTATATCCCAATATTAGCAAAGCTAAAGTAGGGTCTGAGGATGGTAAGATGTAGACAGTCTTACCTCTATCTCGTAGGAATTGAGAGGCTGCTTCCAATGAGACACTCGGCTCATGATGACTGATTAACCAACTAACCCAATGCTTTTAACGTTATTTTTACAAAAAATAAGTAAAATAACGTTAAAATTAGTGAAATTTTACTTTTGTCCCTCAAGAGTCGTCACATATATACATTATATGAGCGCACCACGCACGGGGTTACAGTTTTCGAGAGAGAATGAAAGTATAAATTTTGTTAGAGTGCGAGAAACAATCTAAAAGAGAGAATCATAAATTTGAAATATGTTAAAAAAATCATTTACTTTGACCCAATACTCTAGGAGGCAGGATCTTTAAAAACTTCAGTTTTCAGTTTTTCACCCATTCTTATATTTAAATTTATTTAGTTAATTTTTATTAAATTATTATTTCTAACTTAAATTTGTATTGTAATTTTAACAAAATACACTTTTATTTATTTATTAAGTTAAAAACTATGTTGTTAAATAAATGCAAGAAACGTGGTTTTATTTTAGTTTTTTTATTATTATTTTCTTGATTTTTAAAAAGTTTGTATTATGATCACATATGTTTATTCGTTAATGGTTTTTTGGTTTGTTGCCAAGACAAAATGAGTTTGTTAAATCTGCGCGACACGCGCGTTAATGCACCATCTAGTTTAAATCAATTTAATTTCTTTAATAATATTTAATTTATTTAAAAAATTTTGAATTTCGTTGTAACGACATGTCATCGCTATAAAAAAACTGCATAAATGATCTTTTTGAAGACAACATGTACAATCTATACCGACGGATTATAGTAGCAAAAAGTTTGGTCACTACAAGTCGTCACTATAGGCTGAGTACTTATTGTCGCCATAAATTTTTTTTATATGTCACCATAAATTGTTATACTTGTAGTGACAAGAGATCAGACATCTAATGTTTCCTTGATTTCTTGGTGTTTGACCCACTAAGGCAGTTGTTAAAGTAGATTAAATAAAGCAAGACAAGTAAATAAACAGAATTTTTCGAACCGTAGGAAGCTCATGAACATAAAGCACTGTAAAATGAACCGAAGAAGAAGCAATGAAGGGGGAAAATACGATCAGAAGTTCTGTATTTGAGACCACAAAAATAAAATGAAATAGTATTTATATTTTACTTTTCCAATAAGACTACAACATGGAGGTGTTATTTTTAAATTCTTTTATCAAGTTTTAATTTAAATATTGACAAAACTTGACAAAAAACTCTTTTATTTAATTATTAAAATTTTATATTGTTATATGTTATGATGTTATTTAATATAGTTTAAACAAAATGACCACACACATTGCGGCTACGGATATATAATATCAAATATCAAAACACTGATAAAAAACTTGTCACAACTATAAATCTGACATAAAACGTTAAGGGTCTGTTTGGTATGAAGGAATGGAATAGACGGGGAATGGAATGAACGAGGGAATGGAATGGACAAAGGAATGAAATGGATCATTACCATTCCATTGTCCTGTTTGGTTACCTATGGTAATAAAATGATTCATTACTTCATGTTGTTTGTTAGACATGAGAAGATGAAGAAATGTAATACAATTTATAGGTTGATTCATGGTTCTAATCATTGTTCGAATCATGGGTCGGGTCGTGGATCGGTTCATGTGTCATGGGTCGAGACATCGTTCGGACCGTAAGTCGGTTCATTGGTCGGTTTTTGTTTTGCCCATGGTTCGATCATGGGTCGTGCCACGGGGCAATTCAAGGATCGGGTCATGGTTTAGGTCATGCGACGAATCATAGTTCATATCATGGTTTGGGTCATGGGTCGGGTCATGGTTTGGTTCATGTGTCGGGTCATTGTTTGAGTCATGGGTCGGGTAATTGTTTGAGTCATGGATCAAATCAAGGTTCGGCCATCTTTCGAGTCATGGTTTGGGTCATGGGTTTTGTTATGGGTCGGGTCATAGTTCGAATCATAGTTCACATTATGGTTCAGGTCATGGGTCGAGTTACAGTTCGCGTCATGGTTCGCGTCATGGTTCGGGTCATGGTTCGGGTCATGGGTCAGGTCAAGGGTCGGGTTGGGGTTTAGTCATAGGTCAGGTCATAGTTTTGGTCATGGGTCGGGTAATGTTTGGACATGGGTCGAGTCATTGGTCGAATCATTCCTTCAAGAGAAGGAATGAGAAAAAAACACCCCTACTCCAAGGAATGAAAATCATCAAAAGTGAAGGAATCACATTCCTTATGGAATAGTGCATTCCATTCCTATGTGGTAACCAAACACGCTTCTTTTCATTCCAACGTAATGACTCATTCCATTCCACCATTCATTCCTGCATACCAAACGCTACCTAAGTGTAATCTGTTGAGAAAATAAACATTGCTCTTCCACAAAACCCGAAAACATACTATTTAATAAAAGTAACATCCACAAACATGAATGTATGCATAGATTTAACAATAAACATACTAATAGTAAAAGAAACTTAAACCAAGAGAGATAGAGAGTAAAAACTAAAGCACAAAAAGGTAAATAGATTAAAAGATTATAAGCTTAGAGTAAATGTTGGAATATTATTATACCAATAAAGTTTCTTATTTATTGAATAATAACTTATAATAATGAAATATAACATATTTCAAAATCTAGAATACAAATGAGAGAATATAAAATACTTAAAAAAAATAAAAGATAAAAATAAGTTAACCACGTTCCCCTTGAAAATCGTGCAAACCATAAAAGTTCAATTGCAAAAATATGAAGCATAAAAAAATACAATATTGCCGTTCTTTGTAACTAACTACGGTTTATCTCACATGTCGTGACTGTACTTCTTGTTAACATAACAAAAACATGATTTTAAATTTTTAATCTCGAAACTCAAATCATATAAAAATTATTACATCATAAAACATTGAGTTAATTACGCGAATGGTCCCTGTGGTATACCCAGATTGCACTGGTGGTCCCTAACTATCAGAAATTACATCGGTGCCCAAATACTTTGCAAAAACGTAACAAAGGTGGTCCCTGAAGTGGGTGGTTGTTAGTTTTTGCTGTTAAGTGTATGCGAAATGACTAAAATACCACTTATAATTAAAAAAACAAAAATAATAATAAAATAAATCACACACAAGTACACACACCATCGTCATCATCTCCGGCAATCTAACCACCTCAGGGGCGGCCCAACCGTTTTGGTGGCCCCAAGCGAAGTAAAAAATGAGGCCCTATTTTATTTTATGTTAATAAATATAAACCCTCCTTCTTTACCCGGGCTTGAGACCGACAATAACAAACTAAAAAGTTTAACAAACTATTAAACAAAATGAGGCCCTATTTTTTGCTGCTTTGGATGGACCTTGTTCATATTTTTGGTTTCGGTTAGACATAGTTAACTATAGCTAATTAGCTACCAAATTAAAAAGCAAACAAGCAATAAACCAAAATGCAGACAATCGCCTAAATCAATGATTCAATGATCAAATTGCAAACAACAGTTCTAACTTCTAAGATGAAACAATGATCAAATTGCAAACAACCAAACACAGAAACTCGCTTGAATAAGAGGAATGAACAAGTGAAAACTGAAATCCAAACAATACCTGAGGTCCTAAGCACTAAGACGATCAAATGCAGGTCACAAGTCGCAGCGGTTGACAACTCTCAAGTATCAATTTCCACGTTCCACCAGTCAATCGCCGGTCACAGCGACTGAGAAGTGAGGCCAGCAACCCGGCAAGCCCCTTGTCCCTTAACAACGACGTTTTGTTGGTCACAGTTGGTCCAATCCCGCGAAATCACGATTCACGAATCACCTTTTCACTGTACCAGTCGAACCACGAAGGCACAGATACAAAATAACAAAATAACAGAACTACAAAAGAAGAGAAGATAAAGAATTGAAGATTCAAGATTGAAGGGTGAATGGAATCGATTGACGAACATCTAATCAGGTGTTTTGCTTCCGAATTCCATTTCCCCTAAAAGATTGAAGGTGGGGTCTTTTGCTTGAAAGTTGAACTCTTGAATCTCAATAGACCCTTCGTTTCTCGTCGGTTGCGATTCCCCAAATTATTTCTTATGCCTAGGTGCTTATGCCTAGGTTCCGCCACTGATTAGATGAAAGTTTACATGACTTTCAAAAAAAAAAAAAACAAACCCAGCGGCGAGCCATCCTTGGTTCTGCAACTTTTAGGTGTTCCCATTCCCCACAAACGCCAAGACCCCACGTCCCCACCTTCCGAATATTTCATATGAACTAGTTGGGCCCCTTCCCTTGCATTCCAACGTTTAATTGTCATTTACCTTTTACAATTCATATTTTTGGGCCCGCTTTCTTAACCGTCTGGGCCGCGATACATGCAGATAAATACACCAATTATTCAGTATTTTGGCCCAAATACTTGGTATATATATATAAAAAAATTTAAAAATTGGGGGCCCTATTTTTTGGGTGGCACCAAGCCCTAGCTTGGCCCAATATCACTAATGGGCCGGCCCTGAACCACCTCCGGCTAACCACAGACCATCGCCATCATCTTCGGCAATCTAACCACCTCCGGCAACCTAAGTACCTAACCACTTCTGCCATTGGGACCCCACCGACCCACACCCAATAACCTCCGACCCCCATGGTACACATGGTGGTTTCAAATATTAAAGTCTAACCTGCAAATACTGATTGCAACAATGGTGTACCAAACAATCCCCCTTGGGTTTCAAATGCATTTGGGGGAGAGAAGAAGTTTAACAATAAAACAAGAATATGCCAGCGGAAGCTATGAGGTTCATCCACCGGAAAATTAAAGACGATGATGAAGATCGATGATTACACTGCTTGCCGGCGGTGAAGAGGTGAAGGTGGAGGTTTCCAGTGAGATGAAGTGACGGCGACAGGGTTGAAACTTTGGTTCCAACCGGCTTCCCTCTTTTGCTATATGGCCTTCCTGGCTTCCTCGTTGTTAACATCAACGAATCCGGGGAGGTACCTGCACTTGTCACCATCTCCGTTGGCAACTCCGGTCACCATTTACGTCAAACACGCCATTGCTGGTGGCGGTAGCATTAGCGGTGGTGTTAAAGGTTTTGATGGTGGTGGTTAGGGTTTTGAAAATGAAAGATGAAGAACAAAGAGGTGAGGGTATTTTGGGCATTTTAAAAAGTTTAACAGCAAAAATTAATGTCCATCCACTACAAGGACCACCAGTGTTACCTTTTTGCAAACTATCAGACCATAGGTGTAATTTCTCAAAGTTAAGGACCATCAATGCAATATGGGCATATCACAAGAACCATCCGCGTATGTAACTCTAAAACATTAAATCATAGAACATAATAATTTTGAAAAAATAATAGTAAAAATATAAAAGGACCTAAAACACGCATCACACAATATTACTTGATTGCAATTATGGCAAAAAAGAGTCGCGTCGTTTCGCTATGCCGATATGACTACTCAATCACATCGACGGTGATAACATCAAGAATATCAAAAAAAAAAACAAAAAAGGCCGCAATTGTTGTCATTCCGTTTTAAAACATTAAATCGAACCCCGTCAAAAAAACAAACGTCACTCTTAAGAAACACAAAACCTATACAGAAGTACATAATGCTAAAAATCACAGAACCAAGACGAAAAAAGGTCAAAATCAATCGTAAAAGTTGACGTAAGGAAACACAAAACCTGTAAGCGTGCTAACAAGCATCACTTACAAGGAATTCAACACAAACCTAAGGACCAATGTTAAAAATCATACAATTAAATAACTAAAAAGGCAATCGCGGTCGTAAAATCTTGCATAATGAAACACGAACATAAGACCAAAGTAAAACAAAAAAAATCTTATTAATTAAATAATATTGATGCGCATTTGTAATAATTCAATTATAGTAAAAAACGACCTTAAAATTGTCTCTCATAATTAAAATTTTGGAAAAAAAACCGCTGAAACATACCACTATGTACATATGAGTATTCGTTCACCAGGGGCGAAGCATTCAAGGGACCGGAGGGAGCGACTGCCCCCCTCTTTTTTTCGCCAATAGTGTTAATTTTCTGACCGTAAGCCAAAATTTTTTAAAAAATACTGGTTTCGCCCCCTCTAAAAAATTAACCAAACACATTTAAAAAAGAAATACTCTTTCCATCCCTCTCATTTTTTTTACCTCATTACCCTCCCTCTCATTTTGTTTGTTTAGACATTTAGATTTTAGTTTGAATCAACATATCGTGGGAAATGTGAAAATAATTGACTAGTTTTTAAAAAGAAAGGTTATTGAAGAAGAATCTGATGCTACAAATCAAGATAAACGTAAAAAATCCTCAATATATATCGTGAGAAAGGCGAAAACAATTGACTCATGAGTGTTATTTATATATGTATTTAAGGGTTGATGATATATGTGTTATTCAATAACAACTTATATATAGGATTACAATGTAATTAGTCCGTCTCAAACCGTAAAAATTATATTTGGGATTACAATGTAATTAGTCCGTCTCAAACCGTAAAATGGTTAGGTTTGATTTGGTCTTAATTTTTAATAGGCTCGAAAAGCCCAAGACTAGAAAGCCGAAACCTAGAAAGCTCAAATCGTAAAAACTGGACCACAAACACCCATTATAAATGGTCACCTAAGATTGCAAGATAACGAATGAATCAAATAGACGTATGAAAAGAATGCAAGTTTTCGAAGGGATGAAGGGCCCCAGATTTTATGTTCAAATTGGTTAAGCCGGCCCTAATAATGATAATTATTAGACATTTTTAATTTTATTTGTTTGACCCGACTTGACCCGAATCACAGATCCGAACATTTAACCCAACTAACCGAGACATACCGGTCGATTGCAAAAAAATTTTTTTGATCCCGTAAGATTTCGTCCCCCTTCCAAGTTTAGTCAAGCTCCGCCACTGTCGTTCACAACAGTGGTAATAGTATAATGAATATCACAACGTAGACGAAAAATCTAGTTGTAACGACGGGCAATCCGTTCTAAAACAACAAATTGAACTGTCGCAAAGGTAAGCATTATTCTCAATGAAAACGAGCTCAAACAAAAGCTCACTGTTAAAATATAATAATTCAATTAGTAATATTTTGTTTTCATAACTACTTATTGTATTGCATAAGTTTTGTGTACAGATTGAAATATATACAAAAGTTTGAAAGACTATTGTTGTACAAGATTGAAAGATAAAGTTAGGAGAAATTTAATCGATAACATGCTTATGGATTACACAAACTTTCACTTTCTGTACTTTTCATCTTTCTAGTTCTCTCTCTCGTTCATCAGATGAGAAAGTGTTTTACTTTTGATCTTTTTTTGGATCTTCATCATCTAGGTGAATCCTACTTTTATGATTCACATATTTTGTATTGGTTGTTAGATGATGCAGATTATTGTATTGTTTTGTATAGTTTTAATCTCTGATCTTGTTTTCTGAGTTTTTGTATATTTCTAGGGTTTGATCTATGGTTCTTAGATAGAGTTGTAAGAGTCTTGTCTTTGAGTCTTTGCACATCATTTTTTGTTGTTTGTATGAAATATGAATCATAGTTTTGACACTCACAACATTAGAAATAATAAAAAAAAAGCTTTTACAGTTGTAGAATCTAGAATCAAAAACACAGACTTAAAATTAACAAATAAACAAGAAAAATTATTTAAATTTTTATATTATATATCTTGTTGTTAATTTGTAATTATTCAATAATAGTAATAATAAAGCGCTTAAAATCGCCTTACATAGTGTTACCCAAAAAAATTCCTAAAAAAGAGGTTGATACATACTACTATGTGTATTCGATCACGACGGCAATAACAACATTACAAATATCAAAATGCGGACCAAAAAGCCGTGTCACAATGATTGTCAATCCTTTATAAAAAAATAATTCAAACCATCGCAAAAGTAAATTTCGCTCTCCATGAATACGAACAAAAAAATAAGCGCAAAGAAGTTGTGTCCTAAAAAGATTGCATTTGGAAAAAAAATTTGTATTATATAATAAAAATGTTATATTTTGTATAATGTAACGTCGGCTAGCTAATTCAATCTTTTTGTGACAACAGTATCCTTACAATAGTTATTTGATATGATATAATGTTTTAAATAAAATATATTTTGATACAAGTTAAATGATTATTTATTATCATAAATATATATACCATATATAATTAATACATGTTACATCACAACCAACGGAGAAATTTAGGGCCAGTTTTGGCATGAAACTATAACTCATAAAAGTATACAAGTTGCATACCTTTGCATAAGTTTGGGGTTCCATTGATTTGTTGTTCGATCGCTGTAGCTTGATGATGATGACATATTAACAGAAAAAAGTTCACAAAGATTTGATAGAACAGATTACGTTTTCTAATATCCATCTCTTATCAAAATTGTGCCGATCACAATAATCTGTGTGATCAATATTTATTAATATGGAGTTGATTGACTTGACTTGGTAATTAGTAAACACATGCAAAGTTTAATTGAAGAGAAATAAACAGCCAAAACTAGTAATAATAAATCATTGAAGTGGACGCATGCTACAATTGATCGACCATTAATTATCATGATGTTGATTTAATAGATGACATATTCAACAAGTTTATTTAATTAGCTTGTACCCAGGTTTTAGTATTGAGTTTAAATTACAAATCATTAGAGTTACAGTAATATTACTAGCTTTGAGATCAAGCATTTGAGCTCCTTCGAAGAAAAATTTATTTCGATTTATTTTGCTATTTTTTACGCATCTATCATGGAATTCAACACACTTTTTTTTAACGGCAAACAAGTATTCAACAACATGCTTTTTCTAACTCCTAGGTGTTGCCACTGAATCGAGAAAACCCGCTATACGGCAAAATCCCTTACTGACAGTTTTTGTTAGGACTGACATTTTTTGTTAGGATTTGAACCAATGACCTCTTTAACCTAAGTTTTATGAAAATCGTGAAATACCAATTGAGCTACAAGCTCTTTGACTAATTCAATACACTTATTTGGCTTCATGTTAATCCTTTTCAAGTACTTGGATCAACATTTAATGTAGTTGTCTATTTTTGTTGACCTTTGACTAATTTAAATCCACTCTTGTCATTATATTCCTAATATACACAACAAGAATTAGTTATGTTCACACCGGTTGATGACATGTTTTATACGAAATATACTATTACCTTATAAATTACACGGATTTAATATAGAATAAAATAGTTAGTAATAATAGTTTGGTAATTATAAAATGATATTTTAATATAAAATCTTCTACTACTAATAAAAGAGTAAATTTACTGCCACATGGCCATTAACTAGCATGCCCCACCTCACACACATGTCACATGTCACTATAAGACCATTGTCACATAAGTACAATGTACACATGTCATCACGAAAATAAAATTGAAAAATTCCATAAATTTCTCGTCTAAAAAATACCCATTTACAATAAATATAATTAATTTCATTTAATAAATATAATTAAGTCAAACTTTAAATTAGGTAATCGAATTAAGTAAAATTTTATTTAAATGCTAATTAAAATATAATCATGCAAAACTTTCTATTTTTGATCAATAATTTTGAAATTCAAAATTTTCAAATCTCACATTCAAATATTAAATTAATTTTAATTGATGAATAACAATTTAACTAAATTTAATTATCAAAAAACATAATTTAAAAATTTTAAATTCTAATTAGAAAAGAAAATATAATGATAATAATTATTTATGAATGATAAATATTTTTATTAATTTAATGCCGTTAATTTTTTTTTGAACGACGTTTGATCTCAACGTGTGAACCACTGATTTCCAGGCCACGTCACCAAGGTCTAGTTACCATGACCTCCGTTGAGACCCCATCACCACCCCAGGAGGAAACCACACCGGAAAACCCCTGACCTCCCAAGAACCCCTATTTCGCCTTGGGATGGATTTGAACCCGTAATCTCCCACAGGGAAGCCAAAGGGGTAACCATTAGGTTAGAAGCCCTTGGTTTAATGCTGTTAAATGATAAAGATAAAATCTGTCAAATAATAATAAATAGATTGTTTTAGAAAAAAAGTTTTATGTCTTAATTTTTATATGTATTTATCATGTAAAAATATATAGTTTGTTGATTATGTGGTTAGTGATTATTAAACCTATAATCATTCACACTTTTTATTAATTATGATTATTTAAATAATTGTTTTTTACAATATTAAGTTCATACTATCGTATTTAATATACTTAATGATCATTTACAATTATGTTAATTATATTTTTTAATTAAATATTTCAAACTTTATTTTTTAAACTAACATATATACACTCTATGACTAATTGTTTGTAAAGACATAAGTGTTTTATCTTTTACATGTTTTTAATCTATGTTGTCTTTTAATGTTACAATTTTTTTAGTCAATACAAATATTAATTTACTAAAAAATAATTTATCTCTGTTTGTATATTTTTTAATTCATTATTTTAATTAACTAAACCATCTCGATGTACATACATGTAATGAAGACAATAATAGTAACGCTATATTAAACGAACTATTTGAATGGTTCGAATAATCAAAATATGACCGTCACAGCCCGTGTGTTACAGGGTTAGTAACCTAGTAATTAATATACTTATTGTATTAATAAGTACATTAAGTAATAAAACAATAATTAAAATTTGTAATAACTAAATAATTAGTACCCGAATTTCTTGATTTGTAAGAACTGAAAATTTTAAACTAATTGACTTTAAAAATTTAATTGTTTTTCTTTTTTTGTCAAAAAGTTTTTGTTTTGCAAATTAAGAAGGTAAGGTATCATTTTATTAATTATTAAAGTTAAATGACATAATTTGAAAATATCATTAAATTTAAAGAATCAAAAGTATAATTTTTCGTAAAATAAGAAGATAGCGTGATTTTTTTTATTATGGCATAATTTGAAAATATCATTAAACATAAAAGAACAAAAGCGTGATTTTCATTATCATTTTTATAAGTTTTGATTTTTAAAGTATATATTTTTAGACATTTCGTGTTAAACTTGTCATTTGTTTACAAAAATCTTGTTTAAAATCTATATTTTATAGTTTATTTCATTATTTTAATTTTTTTTGAGAAAACATTTATTTAGAAAAAGAAAATTCTAAAAATAGTGATTTAAAATATTTCTTGTCTTTAAAAAATTGATTTTTAGAAATTTTTTTTTGTTGCAAATATTCAGTTGGCATACCATATCTCAATCGATTGACATAATTTTTCTATCACGTGTACATTCCCATATATTAGAAATTTTTTTAAAGTATGTTTTTGAATAAAAAATTTGTTTTAATTTATTTAAAAACTATTTATAATAATAAGATAAGATATTTTAATTTAAAAGTGCTTAAAGAGTAGGAATTGATTAATATAAATTTCATTAATTAATTAAACGCACCACATAATAATTTTTCAATGATAACTATTTCTTTTTCATATTTCTAACAAGATGTTTCGTGGATTTTTCATGTTTTAAAAATATGTCAACAAAATACTTATCAACATAATATTTTTCGTTATGTATGACGTGTCTTACTTTTAGGCACGTATTTTATTCAATGAAATGTTTACTAATGACTATAATATCCCTCTCCATTTCTTCAAAGTAGAGGTAAACATGGACAGAGTTTGGAAAAAAACTCATAGGAGGTCGAATGTTTTTTAGGAAGAAAAAAAGGAGTCCGGACTCAATACCTATAAAATTTTCTAATGAATTACTACTAAATCGACCATTCAGAGTGGAAAAACGGAAATTTTCCGATGAAATACTACTAAATCAATCATTCCAACTGGAAAAATTCCAAAGCTCCGTCCTTGGATGAAGATGCAGATTAACTACAATAAACTAAACTACTAGACAAATAACCAAATTTACCCAGTATATTCTTACTTTTCAATAGAGTACGAGGAAATGGTGAATACAAACATTATCCCTATCACAGTTGGGATATAAAGAATGCTTCGAAGGAGTCCTTGTTCAAAGTTATTGTTTGATGTTAATCATCCGAACACTTTTAACGTTATTTTTACAAAATAAATAAAATAATGTTAAATTTTTGCAATTTTACATTTATCTAGGCCTGTAAACGAACCGAACGAACACGAACACATTAACGAACTTGAATTTTGTGTTCGTGTTCGTTGATTACAAATTAAACAAATTGTTCATGAATTGTTCATTATGATACATCAAATTAACTGAACCAATCTTCGTAGATCAGACGAAGTTGCACGTTCACATCAGCATAAATTGGGCTTGAACCAATCGACTGGTCTTCGTCTGCCTCTTTTTTAAAATCAAAAAATAAATTAAATGAATAAAACCACCATGATTTCAATAAATAGAACACGGAAACACTTTCGACTTCCTCTTTCGAAAAATCGAACCACCTGTTCGATATTTCTAGTTTAGAATGCATGAAACTCGGTTAAAGATGAAGAACAAGCAGAGACAATAAAAGAAATCAAATCTTTTTTTTTTTTGTTGTTGTGATATGATGGTGTTGATGATGGTAGAAAATAATAATTTTCAACTATGCCTTCCGTTTTTAAAAATAAATTAAATAAAAAGAGAAAACAAAAGGGGGGCAATTTTTTTATTTTTTATTTTAATTTTGAGGCATTTAACATTTTAATTCAATCCACTAACTTAACACTAGGCTCTCCAAATAGAACTACACTCGACACCCATACGACGCTTGAAAAAAGGCTCGTTTAATTTTGGCTCGGATGTAAATGAGCCAATCAGCTCGGTTCGGTTTATAAACGAATCGAGCACAATCAAAGATTAACTTGTTCGTTGCTTGTTTGATTTCGCTCGAATATTTACTAATTTGTTACACACACACACACACAAGGTGATGTTATAGTAAAAATGCTTAAATTGGTGAAAAAAATTGTGTCATTAGATTTATAAATTAATGATTGAGATCAAAGTTATATTAACAAGTTAGTGAAATATTATTTTAGTCTTAGACACTTTTGTTGAGTTTTTATCATGTTCACTCCATTTTTTAAACTATCATAACTTTTATATATGATAATATTTAAAAAACTGCACCAAAAAAACTAGCGTTTTTTTTCTTTAAAACAAATATAATATTGCTATATAAAAAATTAAAAAAAATGTGTTTTCCTTATCCTTTTATATTTATAATGCGTCATTATGTCTTTTTGTTTATCATTGTTTTTTTCGTCATTGTGTCTTACTATTTTACATAAAATAACGAGCTTTAAAAATAATAATGGTGAAATAACACAATTATGTACTTTTTATATGTAAATCATAACGATAAAACAACAAATTCATCTAATAGATAAAAAACAATGATAAGATGAAATCAAATAGTTAAAAACATAGAACACAATAATGAATACATATGACACAATCCTGAAATATATGTTACTAAAATAAAAAGTTTTGAAAAATAAAATGTTGAAACAATACAATCGCGTATTTCTAATACTAGTAGGAAACCCGCGCAATGCGGCGACGTTGACAATTTACCACGGTATTAGTTGAACAAAGAGCTTATAGTTGAACAACTTTATTTTATATAGACCATTTCAATATACATTAGAATAATCACCACACTATGAACAAAGAACCTTCATTAGTCTTACTCTTTGGAGTTAATTTTGAAGAATATTCATACTATCAAAAACTGAATTTATTCAATGCAAATCCTGCACAATTCATCAAAGAATCACAAAGAAATTGGATTGAAAATATTGGGAAGCATAAAACATCATTAACTCATATAATCAAGAAATCACCCACGTGGAGGCATTGGCGTACCCACCTTGGGAGCTTGGGGGCAGCCGCCCTCCTTAAAAAAAATTTTCCAGTAGTATATATATGTAAAAATCATGACCGGCCCCTTTCATATTTTACAATCGCCTTCCTTAAATTTGCATAATCGGAATTATGATGAGAATTTAAGTGATAGTTTTTCTTTTTTTTTTGGAGAAAAGTTATTTTAAAAGTTCCCATAAATGTTGTTTTGGATATATTTCTAAAAATAAAACACCGTAGACAACAACTTTAGAATTGTTGTATTTTTATTATGTTTTTATGTATGAAAGTTAGTTTGATTGTCTTTTTTCCTAACATAACCCGACCTAATTCGGGCCAACCCGACCTGAACAGAAGAGAAAAAAATCTAATATATAGTGATCCTTAAACGACCTTCAAAATTTTCGCCCCCCATGAAAAAATTTCTGGATCCGCAACTGCTTGGAGGGAATATAGAACTACATAATTCATGAATATTATATTTTTCATCATGCTAATCGGCTTAAGACAGAACAAATCATGGATATAGACCTAAATTCTTTCACTCTTATACATACAATAGTAAGTGAATTTTAATCTTCCTGTAAGGTTTCAGTTTTTTGGAAATTGTTGCCTTAAAGAGTAAAGTGAACACAAACACAAATTTCTAAAACTTGAATGTAAATTGAAAAATAGAAATGTCAAGAATTTTGAAGACTAAAAAATGTACCAATAAATGCAAGTGGGTCTTGCTGCTCAGGCCCTACGCAAAACAATTAGATCAAATAATTAAAGATCTATTTATAATTCAAACTTTGCAATTCAAAAACCGATCATATGGTGATTGAGGTTTCTTACCATATTTGGAATTCTGGAAACAAATAGAACTAAACACAAACTTTGTAACATATATTTGGCCTGAGTCACAATACCAAATATGTTCAAAAAGTAAACCAATCAGCATGATTGATAAAGCCCAACATCAAGATCAGCTTCAAAAATTAAAATTAAAACAAAAAATAAAAGCACAAATGAAACCCAACTAAAAAGACTTAAAAAAGTTTATACATACCTCAGTCACCTGAAGTGCCTATATATCCAAAAGTTCCCCGTATATCACTTGAGAGTCCAAAATCAGTCACCTGATTACACAACATAATTGGGTAGCCTTCAATAACAAAATTCAAAAACCAATGCAGCTTACAATTTATAATTCGTTGCATACGTAAAGGATGAGTATGCATAGAAATGTACCTACAAATCCAAACCCAAAAATTTAGAGTTCACCTGTAATATTCAAATAAAAGTTCAGAAATTACATAGACTTAAAATGCACATTTGTAGTGGTGATCAATCGACCTTTACATAATAGAGATGCTTGTACCATATGAATTTGTAAACACAACCTGAGCTAAAGAAACCGACTAAAAAGGGCTCAAAAGTGTCAAATTGGTTGAGTCTTTCAAAGCGTACTCAAATGCATAAAAAATATCCAAAATTGTTATATTAATAAATATTACATTGTTTTGATAATCCAAATTATCGCATTAAAATTAGATAAATAAAAATAAAGAAAAGTATTTGTGGGTTCTCAGCCAAGCCAACCGAACCCTCTATGACCCAAACTAAAGAATTACCCTTTAAAACGTGAACTCAATTTGTCACTACTTAACAGTCCCATAGCCTAAAATAGGAAACAAACTTGATAGTTAGCAAAACATTCTCTAACATGATCCGCATCAAGAAACGTATATTTGAAATCTACGGTGTCATGCATATTAGTCCACTGTGCAGCAGAAAGATTTCATATCCCAAAAGTACATCATGCAACCAATCAGGAACAATTCTCGTTTCATTCCTGGCGTAAACAAATCAAAAAGAGGACATCATGTTCTTTAAGGAATTCCATTCAGACCTTATTTGTGTTCAATAACTCGAAATGCTGAAAGTGACCTCTGCTATTACATATTATGGTTTGAATTAATTTTTCTAAATTGGTGCTTTTATTCCCGTTTCCTTTTTCCTGCCACTATCGTAATAGAACCGATTCACCTTCTTATTTTACTGGTTAAATTAGTGGAGCCATTTTTTGTGTTATTTAATTTTCTTTTCCACCGACTGTAATGAGTATCTCATGTGGTGTTCATTTTGATATGAAATTTCTACAACTTTGAAATGGTATTTGAGCCAGGTTTTTGTACCGCTCGAAAAATCAACCACAAACCCAAACCTTTACTAGCCATCAGCCATGACGCGTGATTCATCAACCGGATACCATTCCAGTCCTCAAATCCGTAAGCACAAAGCAGCTAATGTTGAATCTAACTCAGACGAAAGCCCTATTCCAGGTTTAAATATCGAACAATATTATGCTCTTTTAAACCATCTCGCAGAGAAACCAAACCAAAGTGATTACTGGATTATCGATTCCGGTTGCACCAAATACATAACACATCGAGCCAAATGGTTGGAAGGTAAAGTGGTATCCAAGAACGAATACCCAGTTATCATACCAAATGGGGATTCGATACCCGTAGAGGGACTTGCCAACTACCAAACGGAACCACCATAAAAGGGGTTTTACATGTCCCAAAATTCAAATGCAACCTTTTATTAGTTAGTCGTTTGTCAAAAGACCTTCAAAGTTCTATAACCTTTTACCTAGAATTCTGTTTTATGTAGGACTTACAGACGAGGGAACTGATTGGAGTGGGTAAATACAAGAACGGGCTTTATTTGATTGAGATGGTAGAGAATAAAAGAAAGGCCATGATGTCTACAGTGGAGGTATGGCACAAAAGATTAGGTCATACTTCCAGTGACAAACTTTCTAGTTTTGATTTTGTTAAGAATGCTTCATTTAAAACTTTGGATTGCGATTCATGTGCCAAGGCTAAGCACACCCGGTTACCTTTTCCGATTAGTTCCATTAAAACACAAGGGTGTTTTGAACTATTGCATTGTGACATATGGGGAAGGTATAAAGAACCTTCAGTATCGAGGGCAAGATATTTTTTAACAATCGTGGACGACTACAGTCGTTCAGTTTGGGTTTTTCTCATAAAACACAAATTTGAAGCCTCCGACCGCTTGATTTATTTTCACAAAATGGTCAAAACTCAATTTGGAAAATTAATTAAAAGAATACGTTGTGATAACGGAGGGGAATTCGTTTCTAACCGAATGAATGATTTTTACAATGAACAAGGGATAATTCTTGAAACTACTTGCCCATACACGCCACAACAAAACGGTGTTGTTGAGCGCAAGCATAGGCACCTCCTTGAAACTGCACGAGCCCTCAGATTTGAGGAAAATTTGCCAAAAAGGTTTTGGGGCGATTGTGTCATGACAGCCGCCTACATAATCAATCGCCTCCTGTCACACCCCGAGCCGGCGGGGTTGGATCGGATTCCCCGTCGGGCGGAAGGTTACCAGGGCATGATATCGTGGGTGATAATCGAAATGATCAGATTGTTACATTGCATATGATATATAAATATAAATGAGAAACTGCTAAATGGAAGTAGAATTACAAAGTTAAATTACATCAGTTTAGTTCAGAATTTAACAATGTAAATCTACTGTTAACATCATAAATCTTCTATCTTGCATCTGCACAAGATATACAAAATAATCTGTATAATGATGTTTTAAAAGTATGCAGGTCCAAAAATGCTAGGTCTTTTAATTGAAATCCTAGCTCAAAAGCAATAACTGCTTAGTTGACCTGTTTGTCACCTGAGAAGTCATGCAAAATAAAGTCAACACATGGTTGGTGAGTTCATTAAGTTTTATAAAAAAATGAATTTGAATAATCTGAATGACAACCTTAACCTCACCATTAACCACATATACCATCCAGTTCAGTATGCTTATATATAGGGCATATGTAGGGTCGAACTTACCGCCCGCTCAGCCACCGTCCCACCACATACTAAACCACATGATATATTGTTCCTGGTGATAATTAAGCATTTCATCCCACTACTTTGATTCCATAACATATGATCCATGGCATATGATTACCCTGAAAATGTTTACCTTGATCCCTCGAAGTGACAACCTTAACCTCATCAACAACCACCTATGCTATCCAATCAAGTATGCTTATATATAGGGCATATGTAGGGGACAAGCCCCAGCCACCGTCCCACCACATACGGAACTACTTAACATATTGTTGTTAATGATAATTAAGCATTTCACTCCATTCACCTTCAATTTAGATTCTGATTTCCACAAATAGATTTACCTTTGATCTCTTGAGTTCACCATGTATTCATGATTTCCCAAAAACACTTGTAGAAATATAACATTAAATGTTTAATTAAACTAATAACTAAGCATTTAAATACAACTAAGACATGATGATTGGGCCTTATTTGACTCAATCAATTAGACTTAGTTGTTGGTGGTTGTCCAAGTTGTACCCTCTCACACATGACCCATATCAGGCATGACTCACAAGGAGTCTACCTGTGTGTGCCGGAATTTTAATGATGCCCATATCAGCTTGACCCACTGGTCTACTGTACATGCCGGGACTTTACGGATATCCTTTGATTCTTGATCTCTTTGATTCTCTTGATTTTGATTTTGATTTTGATTTCATTTGATAGTTCACGTTATTGCCCATATAGCTTGACTACAAGAGGCTACTATTTATGCCGGGACTTTATGTGTGTTACACGTGGTCTTGATTTCTACACAACTGACATCCACCTTGACTCAAGCATTAATGATTTCATTAGATTTTAACGATTTCATTATTTCAATGATTCACACACATTTATGATTTCTGATTTTCTTGAGTCTCTTGATTTTGATCTTTAGAATTTCCATGATTCCACAATGATAATTGATTCTTGGTTAGGATCCATTGTTTTCAGTTCACACACTGAATTAGATTTCTTGAACGTGATCTTTAACATTAGTTCTTTTGGTTTCCACTTTGAGTTTAGATTCTTGAATTTGAGCTTGATGGACTATGATGTGTTGTAAAACACATCTGTTTTTCTATTTGTTTTTGTTAAGTTTCAGTACTGTTTTATTCAGTTTTAGAGTCGATTTAAGCTGGTGCTTCACATTTCTGTAATTTGATGCTTGCAGGTAATAAACACGTATATTCGGTGATAAAGTACAAAGAAACGAGCTCACGGTTGGGTAAGGACGGACCCGGAAACAAGAAAAGAAGAAAACTGAATTCTGGATTCCCTCGCGCTACGCGACAACCACAGCAAACCCTGTCGCGCTACGCTAGAGGTGGAAAAGACCAAAATACCCTTTTAAATCTCTCGCGCTACGCGACAGATTTAGAGGTATCTGTCGCGCTACGCCACAGACTTAAAATCGCAAAAAATCAGTTTTAAGCCAAAAAGTCAAAAACCCTAGGGGAAAATACGTTTTTGAACGACTGGAGGCGACTAGGAGGACTGAGAAAAGCTATTCTAAGGTGATTCAAAGGTTGGGAAAGCATTGGATTGAAGATTGAAGGCCTAGGATCAAGGAATTCGGGTGTTCTTCATTCGGTTTTCTTTGTTTCTTTGTTTCTTTGTTTTCTTTGATTTCTATGTTTCTCATTCACTTTAAGCAGATTATGGATTGTATTCGTATGATGTTTCTTGGCTAATCTTTTAGAACTACCTAGGTTTTGATGATGGCACATGTTTAACATTGGTTTTTATTGGTTTTGGATTATGTTTATGTGATGAACTCATGATGTAACAAACTTGGATTGGATTATTGGATGTTTATGTGTGTCTATGATTGTTTATGGATTGATGATTTACTCCTTGTGTGCCTTGGTGAATGTCTTTCATGTAATAGGTGCATGCTAGGTCAATTACTGTGTGTTTTTGATTATTGGATGGTTTACTACGTACGAGTTTACCATAGGAGTTATTATCTTGATATAGATATATTAGATGTGCAACCAATCTTGATAGCCGTGAGGTGAGAGATTGCCGGTTTGTCTAAGGTGTTAGATTTGCTAGTTTAGAAGCTTTGTGAGAAGATCTTCCTAGTTCATCTTATATCTTTGTTTACCGAATCCAATAGGAAAACCCAAGTCATCCCTAGCATTTAAGAAAACTGTGACTTTCGCGCTGTGAGGTAGATTGTTCAACAGTTACTTCTTAGGTGTTTTGAGATTATCGTGCCGTGAGGTAGATTGTCTAGCGGATACATTTTGAGTATAATTGGATGACCTGTGAGGGAAATCCATTTAACCGGTGGTTTAACGGCTTCTAGGACTCTTAGTTGACAATCCTTGAGAAGGGTCGAGGGTGCTCTAGGTTTCCTTTGAGTTTAGTATTTTAAGATCCCGGTATCACATTGTTTCCATTACCGATAGATTCTTTGTTGAACATGTGTAGGATTCATGCCTAGGTAGTGTTTTGTCTTCGTCTGATCTTCGTTTCTATCTTCGTTCATTTTGGTGTCTTCTCTTTAGCTTTCTTTTAGTTATTCTTAGTTTTGTTAGCAAAACCCCCTTCCTTATTATTATTTTATTTAAGTACAAATTTTGTATAGATAAGTCATAGAGTCTAGTTAGTACAGTATGTAGAAGTCTGTGGGTTCGATATCCGGACTTGCTTTGCTCTGCTACATACGATAGGTACACTTGCCTGTCGGTAGCTTAGGTTTTAGAGAGTCTAGATTTATTACTTTGTGTCTATTTTAGAGTCGGTTTTTAGTTAGTTTATTAGCTAAGCTCCGTCGACATCAGACTAAGGGTTTGTTTAGAGTTTTAGAATTAAAGTATTACTCGTAGGAGTAATTAAATTAACTTGTTAGTTAATTCTGCATAGCAATTACCTAGACAGGAGTCTAGGAGTATAAACAAGCACATATATGTAAAACATATAATAAATAAAAGCATTTAAGTAAACAATTTAAATAAAACAGTTTACGCATGCTTCTCAGCACCGCGTTTGAAAACAAAAATGTTTAGAAAAGGGGCAATGAACTCACCTGTGTTGTTGTGCAAATGATCTATCACAGAATGCGCGCTCATTGTTGTTGCTTAGGTTTCTTCAGTTCCTGAGTTGTTTTAAAACAATTCGAATACGATGAGTATACGTGTAGTCGTCGTATCTAGGAGTTGGTCTCGGTGCAACTAAGTGTCCTATTTTACTATTGTACTTCTAAGGTTTCATCTAACTAACCTAACTTAGATACCCATTTGAAATCCCGTATCCCACAATTAATCATAACAAGTATTTGATTAACAAGTTTTTAATAACTTTCATTTTTAAATTAAACATAAAGTTTAGAAAATCATTTAATTTAATTCACTAAAGTTCATAAACCATTTTCTTTCATCAAAATATTCTTGACTTAGCTTAAATTAACAATTAAGAAGTGATGGGCTCAAATAAGCCCATTGGGCCCACTTAGGCCGTTTATTAGCCTTTGATCTTCCAATTGACTTCTTTAGTTTAAAACCTCCCTTACTTAAGTAAAATAGAGTTTTCACATAATGGTTTTGGGTTAAGCCCATTGGGCTAAACTTAAGCCCGATTACTAACCTTTGATTACCAAATGATTATGTGTCACCCTTTTTTTGAAGTAGTTCAAACCCTAGAGGATATGTTGAGGACATGCATCCTAGACTTCGGTGGAAGTTGGGACACACACTTACCACTCATTGAGTTCTCCTACAACAATAGCTACCACATCAGCATTGGATGTGCTCCATTTGAAGCACTTTATGGTAGAAAATGTCGGTCTCCAATTTGTTGGACCGAAGTGGGAGACACCAGAATCACTGGCCTGAACTGATTCAGGAAACTACTGATAAGATAGCCAGATACAACAGAGATTACAAGCAACACGTAGCTGCCAAAAGAATTACGCAGACAAATGGCGCAAGTCTTTGGAATTCGATGTGGGCGACCGAGTTATGTTGAAAGTGTCCCCATGGAAAGGCGTAGTTCGTTTTGGGGCTAAGGGCAAGCTAGCACCAAGGTATGTCGGACCGTTTGAGATTACTCAACGCATAGGTCCTGTGGCATACAGACTCAGACTCCCTGATGAACTCAGTGGAGTACACGATGTGTTTCATGTATCAAATCTCAAGATGTGCTTAGTAGACGAAGCATTGATCATACCATTGGAAGAAATACAAGTTGATGAACAATTATATTTCATTGAAGAACCTGTAGAGATTATGGGACGTGAAGTCAAGAGACGGAAACGAAGCCGTATCCCTATTGTAAAGGTTCGATGGAACTCCAAACGTGGACCAGAATTTACCTGGGAGCGCGAGGACAACATGAAGACAAAGTACCCCATCTGTTCGAGAATTAGAGCCCGACTTTGATGCTTAAATTTCGGGACAAAATTTCTTTAACAAGGGGAGACTGTGTTATCCAGTACCAGATCGTCTGGCAAGTCCGTACGGTATGTGTACTTTCACTATTTACTGTGTGTAAATACTGTATGTAAAGAGTGTTTGTGATAACAGAATTCGGAATACGATGAACAGTTGTACGTATTTACGTGAAAACTTAAATACAGTAAGTACAACAACTCACGAAAAACATTAAGTTGTATGTAATTAGGTGAAAACCTAAGTACAGTTAATACAACGAATTCAGAGAAACAACAGTGTTCAAATAAACAGCAAGAACATGTCGGTTGCGATCTGATATCCATAGATGACAGGAATCAGATGGCCGATAAATCAGTATGAAAACAATGTGATAACAGGAAGTTCAATTGAGTCCGACAGTGAGGAAACACAATTCAAACAAATTACAGTGTTATTTCAGAATAACGAACTGACAGTATGTTTGCGTGGGTGACGATTCACACAAACATATCTATGAGTTTAGAGTTCTGAAATAATGACTGGAAAGTAGAAAACAAAAGTTGGAAAGCAAAACCATCGTCGTGTTCGTTCGAATGACGATTCGAACTAATACGCGCGAAGGTGATGCGTTTCGATGAAACGAAAACGAAAACGACACGAACGACAATAATTTAAGAAAATAAAGCATTTTAATGTTTTACAATTTTGAAACTCATCAAAAATAAATAAAGAAACTATCTTTATTTAAAATCCGTAAAAACGCGCGTTACGTTCCGGAAACGTATAGGGTTTTTCGAACCCTTGTTCGGCCCCTAACCCTAGCCGATGATTACCTATCAATCTTGAACCCACGCCTTCGAAAAACACAGTTCTCACATATCACCACCCTGGAACAACACCTCCTAACCGGACTACCCTCTGGTTCGAAACCTCAGACCGCCAGACCTGCTGTCTACCGAATGAATTGGGATGGCCGAATAGGAGGAGTATGACCATGGCCGAACCACTACCGACTGGAACAAGACGAATGAACGAGCTGGTTAGGTCGAAAGGCTCAAGGTCGAATGAAATTATTCGCTGGTCAACTCTCTCTCGGTCGGTGCTCATTCGATGGGACCATTCATTCTCTCGGCTGGAGTGGTAGTCATACGACCGAACCACCACCCTCATTCAACTGTTATTCTTTCGGCCAACCATACCTCTTTCGCTAGCCATGTCATTCGGCCAAGCATCACCTCCCTTCGGTCCAACATATTCGGCCATGACAATGGATTCGGCCTGGACATCCTCTCGACCACCATCCTCCGGCCACAGCACCACCACATTCGATTTGTGTTATCCGACCATAATCTTGGTCCTCCACATGACTATTTTAGTCCATGAAACGTGACCAGGCCCAAATTTAAACAAGATCATGCAATTCAGCCCATGTAGGCTGCTTAGGCCCATGGTGTTGGTGTTCGGCCCAATACACTGTTTGGCCCAGGAAATGCAGTTCGACACAAGGCCTGTTACGGCCCAAACACCATTCATTAGGCCCAGTATCATTCCTTTGGCCCACTAACCTTAATTGGGCCCACAGTGATTGATTTGGCCCAACTATATCATTTTACGGCCCACACCACTATTTCAGCCCAAATCCATACACTTAGCTCATATATTTGGCCCACCTAATTAATATGATAGACACACACTTGGAACCAATTATAAGGAGCTCAAGTTTATATAACATGACAAGTTTCAAATCAAGTAAACTTAAAACAAGTAATAAGACATATATCAAAATCCTTTTAAATTGGCAATGATTGGAATAATTCTTAATAAATACACAAGGGCCGAATGAAGACCAGGACTAATCAGGGTTAGCCGACCTAGACTAACACATACACGAGCACGAATTTCCTATAACTCATACTCACAAGTTTCAAACAATGTGAAATAAATACAGGATCGTGAAAACACAACAAGTACAAACAGGAGTGCGTGTATTCTTCGTTTAAGTTAAGTCAACCACATCAAACATAAGGTGAGTTCATATGCCCCTTTTCTTTAATCTTAACTGATTTTAAACTCACGGGGCTGAGAAACATGCTTTACTTTTATTTATTTAAAAGTTTTGCTTAACATAATGCTATTACATTGATTTTATATAATATTAAATTGCTTATTATCGCTTATCATTGTATGCATGCTTGTATGATCATGATATGACAGGGATAATCAGATGAACATGATAATATATCTTCATAATTCATCATCAAACTAGAATAACATAGTTGTAAGATTATATCTCACAACACTTAGTTATTCTTACATAAACAATCTTTGGGATAATCATAGGCAAACCTAAGAATGTACAAGGATAATTTATATCTTTAAATAACATTCAATACAAGAGTTAAGTAAGTGTAATAGGACAAGTTCTTATAACACTTAGCTTTATAACTCAATACATATTACAGAATAACATCGAACAAGAATCATATATCACCTGAGTTGACTAAGTGTAATAAGACTAGTTCTTATCACACCTTAGTGACTACATGGTGATTTCAAGGGATAACAAGGAATGATAATCATGATAATGTAATTTCATGATAACAACATCATTCACACAATAATTAACATAATGTAATAAGACAAGTTCTTATTTAACTTTGTTAATAACATTGAGAACCTATGACATTGGGAACAATACATTGATGAACACATTACAATTAATTACTATTGAACTGTTGTATTATATCATTTCAATCCTGTGCCAATGTGAAATAGATCATGTAAGCCCCTTATAATCGCTGACCAGTTAGTTTGACGTGACTAAACCGACGATAGCATAGTGGTACCACAGGTTTGACAAACCTCTAGCTTGTAGGGCTAGTATGTTGATCGTATTGATTCATTGGCCGGTAACGTACGACCGGTAACAGGGCGACTTCAAGTCAGGTTCTGGGAAAGCGTCACATGGTGATATTAATCTGCAGGAATATTGTAATTAATCCAGCGGAATCCTATTGACTAGTAGGTTGAGAAATTGATCTTCTCTCATGTTCCACTACTGGTAATAGCTTTCGTTGAGGTCAATGGGAATACAAGGTGGTAGAGGTAAATTGGAGTGCATTGAGATCTGATTATGTGAGGATAACAATGGACTCCCATTTATGCTCTATGCGCTTCAAGTTGAGAACAAATGACAAACGGTTAACTAACGCTCTTAATATTTAAAAGTGCACAATAGTTAGCCCCACAAGAAATGGAATAATACAAGGAATGGATTTTAATTAATCTAAACTCCTTAACATATAACGGGTTTATCGATAGTTTGAGTTGATAACTAAACCCACATGTTATATTATTCTACATGTGATACAACAGGTGAATTACAATTGGGTGATGAACATAAACAAATGGATACAAATCAAACAAGTTAAAATATACGGGAAATGGAAATGGAGATCCATAGTTGTATTGCAAGTAGTGTGAAACTTGATTGAGCATGTGGTGAGATGGCGTCTGGGCTTGACCCTTTCGTATGCCCTATATATAAGCATGCTTGGTCGGACGTCACACCACTTGTACATACAACTAGGGAGAGACCATTGGGCGGAACAGGTGAATCAATGGATACAAGAATCATGTGAAACATTGTGATTGTGCTTGTGAACATTCAAGGTTTTCAATTATCAAACTTATGAACTCACCAACCTAGTGTTGACTTTGTTTAAATGCATGTTTTCTCAGGTGACGAACAGGTGTAGTTACTCATATGCAAGGACTAAGCTAGTGGACTTTTAGAAGACCTAGCTTCAATTTGTGTTGCATACTTTTGAGGACAAAACAGTGAATCATCTTTTGTATATCTTGTACAGATACAAGATATAAACACATTGATTCTTTTTGGATAGATTTACTTGATTAAATTATGGACGATACATTGTAATTTAATCTTGTAATTCTATATCATTGTCGTGTTAGCATTTCTCAATTATTTATCATGTGCTATGTAAACAATCTGATCATTCGATTATCACAACGATATCGCGCCCCGAGAACTTTCCGCCCGATGGGAAAGTCGATCCAGCCCGCCGGCTTGGGGTGTGACACAATAACAGCGAACCTATGGATAATCCACATAGGTTCGTCCCAACTCGAGTTCCAACAATCCAAGGTTCGTCCCATGTATGGTTCTGCAAATGGAGAGGGTTCGGCTAGGGGTTCGGCTGAGTCATGGTTGTTCCACCTCAAGGTTCGCTGCATTATGTTGGTTCGTCTAGCTCCTGATTCGTCCAACAGGGGGTTCGCTCGAAGTGAAGGGTTCGGCCGGGTGGTGCCCAGGTTCAGCTATGCATATGGGTTTGGCAGAAGCCCTAGGGTTCGCCACCCTGAGGTTCGGATAGCCTTAGTTCGTTGGCCAGGGGTTCGTGGATGTATGGGTTCGGCTGCACATGAGGGTTCGTCTAAAAATAAAGGTTCGTCAGACCTGAGTTAAATGCCAGCTAGGTTCGGCCATTAAGAAGGAGGTTCGGCCAATGAATCCTTAGGTTCGCATGGTCCAGGGTTCGGCTGCCAGGGGTAGGGTTCGTGGGGTGTGCTGGGTTCGGCCAAGGTTTCTAGGTCGAAGGTTCAGTGGACACAGGTCCGGCAAGCAGGGTTCGCCGACCTGCACTCATGAAACCCACTGTTTTCTTCGTCTTCTTCCTCGCCCTTACCTGTTACAACCCATTCCTAGAGCTTCCTAGACATTCACCATGATTTATCTCAAGAATTCTAAGTGTTTATAACCGATTAAAACTACAAGAACTCTATGGATCGTGAAACACACACCACAACCGAAATAAAATGGAGTTTTACCTAAATTTCGACTGATGAAAGATGGAATTCCTTGTACTTTCGTAATCTACTTGTTGAGATAGTCGTTTTGAGCCAAGAATCACTTGAATCGGGTGAGGAATGATCAAGATATTGTAGAGAGAAGTTGAAGTTTTAGAGAGAGAGGGCTAGAGAGAGAGAGTGACGAAAATTGTGTGGGTGAAATGAGTTGGTGATGGTTGGTGGTGCATTTAATGACTACATTAAATGTTTCAATTACCCGGTGGTTCGGTCTCGCTTGGTTTCGCGTAACACGTCGTTTCTTCGTAGTTTTCGTAACAATACGGTTCGGTTTATAAAATAGGATTTGTAAATTTATTTTAGGTTGTGATTCCTAATAAATTAACTAAATATCTTTTGTTTATTTTAAGTTTTCAAAAATATTAGATTTCATGTTTATAATCGAATCGTACAGTCGTCGCGCGTATTCGTTCGAATCGTCACCCATACGAACATGACGATAACTATACTTTTCAATATTGTTTCTAATTATCGGATATCATTCAGAACGTTAAACTTTCAGATATATTCGTACAGATCGTCACCTATACGAATAATCTGTCAATTTAACATTCACGTAACGACATCCGTGTTATTTTGTTCTATTAAACCTCACATCCGTTTATACGTAATAAAATCCTAACAATTAATCACATGATGGTTCTGTGTTGCCAGATAATTATCTGACTGATGAACCATGTTTTTCTGAGTTTCGTTTCTCTGAAACGATTTTGAATTCACTGTTTATTACATGAAATGATAATGATATGTGCTATGAATATGAATTACACTGAAATGCACAGAAACTGTACCTGATTACTGTTCATGTTACTGTTGCGATCACTGTTCCGGTGCCGGTTCCGGCACTGATGTTACACCTCCCATCAAAAATCATTAACAACAAAACACCATTTGAAATTCTTTCCGTACGAAAACCCGAATACGAGCATATGAAAGTTTTCGGGTGCTTGGCTTATTTCAGGAATACCGATACAAAGGGAGATAAATTCGAATTAAGGGGGAAGCCTGGTGTGTTTTTGGGTTATCCAATGGGAACAAAGGGGTATAAACTCTATGACACGGAACAAAACAAAATCGTGTTATCTAGAGACGTTAAATTTGTTGAAAATACTTTTCCATATGGTAATGGCAAACCTATCAACAAACAAGAAAACAAAAATCTTTTTAGTTTTCCACTATGGTATTATGAACAAGTTGATGACACCCCACAAATGGTGAACCAAAATAACCCAGATGTTGTTAACGTCACAACTCCACTAGACACTCGGCAAATTCCCACTAATGCCCAAGACAAAATTTACAATGAGACCCAATTTCAACCCCTTAACAATAATGAGCCCCAAGACAATGGGTCTACTGTTGACACCGAGCCCAATAGCTAAACAGTGCCTGAAACTGAAGCCCACTTGAACCATCAAGAAATCAAGCCCCATGATGTAACAACCCATGAAACCATCAGACAACCAAGAAATCGAAGTCGGTCTAAGAGACTTGATGGCTTCATTGTTGATTTGCCTCCATCTATTGATCAAACTTTACTCACGTCCGATCAAGTTTCATTGTCAACCACGGTACACCCTATAGCTCATTATATTTCTTATGAAAAATTTACTAAATCTCATAAAGCATTTTTGGCGGCCATTAGTTCAGAAGATGAGCCCAAATTTTTTAAACAAGCCGTGCAGGATCTACATTGGAGAAAAGCAATGGAAAAAGAAATACAAGCCTTGGAGGAAAATGGAACATGGACCCTCGAAGAATTACCGAAAGGCAAACGAGCTATAGACTCAAAATGGGTCTATAAAATAAAATACAAACCCAATGGTGAGATTGAACGATACAAAGCAAGACTCGTAGCAAAAGGGTTCACTCAAATGGAAGGGATCGATTTCCATGACACTTTCGCTCCCTTCGCCAAACTCGTAACGGTTCGGATTCTTCTTGCGGTTAAGAAAGACTGGCTCATCCATCAACTAGACGTTAATAATGTGTTTTTGCATGGAGATCTTCATGAAGAAGTCTACATGAAAATTCCACAAGGTTTTGATAAAGGAGGGGACAACAAAGTTTGCCGGTTAAGAAAATCCCTATATGGCTTGAAACAAGCCTCCCGAAATTGGTACCAAAAGTTTACTTCGGCTCTTTTGGCACTTAATTATAAACAATCAAAGGCAGATTATTCACTATTTATTTGCAAGGAAGAAAACTCTTTTGTTGCTTCCTCGTTTACGTTGATGATGTCATCATTGTTGGTGATAATCCTTCAAAAATTCAAGACACAAAGAGTTATCTCAACAAGAAGTTCAGCATTAAAGACCTAGGAAACTTAAAATATTTCCTAGGCATCGAGGTGGCTCGAACAAAAGAAGGTTAGTCCTTAGCCAACGAAAATACACTCTTGATATTCTAAAGGATTGTGGTGTTCTTGGGTCTTGACCTAGTGCTTTTCCTATGGAGCAAAATCTAAAATTGGGTAAAGAAGATGAGGGAGCTCGAGTGGATGCAAATCAATATAGACGTATCATGGGAATACTACTTTATTTGCAAGCCACGCGATCGGACATCGTTTACTCTGTTAATGTTTTGAGCCAATTCGTTTCTGATCCGTGTCAAGGTCACATGGAGGCGGCGACTAGAATTTTAAGATACTTAAAAACCACCCCAGGACAAGGAATTTTGTTGCCAAAGGAAGGTGGAGTCAACCTCACCACATATAGTGATTCTGATTGGCTCGGATGTCCCTACTCAAGAAGATCGAGAACTGGTTACTTGATTCATTTAGGAGGAGCCCCCATATCATGGAAATACAAAAAGCAATCTGTAGTGTCGCGTTCCTCGGCGGAGGCAGAAATTCGTGCCATGGCCACAACAGTTAGTGAAGTTTTGTGGTTACGATGGCTTTTAAAAGAACTTGGGATACCACAAGATCAACCGACCCCTCTCTTCTGTGACAACCAAGCCACAAGACACATTGCCAACAATCCGGTTTATCATGAACGCACAAAACATGTCGAAATGGATTGTTTCTTCGTACGTGAAAGGGTAGACTCGAAAGAGATTCAACCAAGAGCCATTGACACAAAGCACCAAATAGCTGATCTATTCACCAAAGCCCTTGGCTCTCAACAGTTGGAGTATCTTCTTGGCAAGTTGGGTGTTCGTGACTTACACGCTCCAACTTGAGGGGGAATCTAAATTGGTGCTTTTATTCCCGTTTCCTTTTTCCTGCCACTACCATAATAGAACCGATTCACCTTCTTATTCTAATGGCTAAATTAGTGGAGCCATTTTTTGTGTTATTTAATTTTATTTTCCACCGACTGTAATGAGTATCTCATGTGGTGTTCATTTTGATATGAAATTTCTACAACTTGTGAAAATTTTACATGTTAGACCCCGTTTATAGTCTTGGAGATTCCCAACCTATATTAAAATGTTAATAAATGGGTTACGATTATCATATGACTAAACATTTTTTGATAAAAGTTTCATCAAATGAACCAAAAAAAAGAAAATGTAAGACTTAGAATTTGTTTATCCAGACACAAAAAACTAATGTTAGTTTCAAAACACAAATCCAAACACCCCCAAGAGAGTTTAAAAAACAAACTAATCAAAATCAAAGAATGAAAAAATGAAACTTGCAGAATTGACTAAACGACAAACGCATAGCATATATGAAGTAAAGCAAAGAGAATAGAATCAGTTAAATGTAGATGATCATGGATGATGATGATACCTTAGATAGTTCGGCTATCGGAAACAGGGATCAACACAAGCATTTGTATCCCCTATTGATGATTAACACAAGTATGATTAACACAAGAATCGGCATCTGAAATAGGAACAGATTATTACTGAATCGAAATAAAAAAAAATCGGATACACGATGATACCTTCGAGACTGCGTTGTAGTCAACCAAAAATAAACCCGTTTCTGTTCGGCTTCATCGTCGCCACCACAGCTCAGATACCCTACACTTTGAATCGCCAACACAGATTTGAGCAACTGCGGTTAGCCCTCCAGGACCATCTCCGTCGCACCTTGTTCGTTGATATGTTGGTTTGGTTTAAGGTTTGGATTGATTTGGTGTTTTAACGAAGAAGAGGAGAGTTGTTATGGTAGTCTGGTGGCCGATGGGTGTCTTTGATTTTAGGGTTTCATCTAGGAGAAGGGCGCCAGATAGGGAGATCACAGATCAGAGCGTCTTTTGAAATTTGAAATGAGGTTCAGCCATTCAGATTTTTGTTTATGCTAGTTTGAAGTGGCTGCCTAAAGACTTGTACATTGTGTTGTAAAGCTTGTACAACTCTTAATTTTTAGAGTTTTAGTAAAAAGACCATTATGTCCTTCTTATATGTATTATATAGTAGTATAGATGAAAAACATAAAAAATAAATAATTATTTAATAGATAAAAAAATAAAAAAAACATGAAATAACTTAAAATGTATAACACAATGATGAATACATATAATATAATGACCTCAACGTAAAATACAATGATAAGTATATTACATAATGAGCAGAATGTAAAACACAATAAAAGGGTATACTGTACAATGACTTCAACGCAAATACAATGATGAATAAATTACACAATGACCTGAACGTAAAACAAAATAATGACTATATTATAAAATGACCTGAACGTAAAACAGAATGAAAAGTATATTAGACAATGTCTTGAACATAAAACACAATAATAAATATACTACATAGTGACCTAAATATAAAACACATTGATCAAAATGTATTTTAAGCTTGGGCCCTGTGCAGCAGCCCAATTTGCACAGACTCAAGACCGACCTTTATGACTTATTAGCCGACCATTGTAGACGATGTCTATGTGTTGGATCGGGTTATGTAGTTTACACAACACTTTCACAAGGTATCTTCTACTTAGTTGATAGATGCGGAAATTCTATCAACTTAGTTTGTAAAACAGATTGAAACAAAATACACAAGACACGTATAAAATCAAGGTTAAAGTATATTGCATTCAACTGTAAGTGTTTACAAGTCTTAGCTCAAGCACAAGCGCACTTTGCTAGTTTACAAGTGAACGTATTTATACTAAAACCTACAGTTGTATCCTCGTAGGGATACAAGGCTGGGCAAAATACTAGAAACAAACTAATGTTAAAACTAGTATCTGTTATGGTCTTGACAGGCCAAGCCATATTAATTACAATTAATACAAAAAAATCCATTGACTTTTACATTTAATGACTACACTGCAAAAAGCATTTAATCCTTGATATTTCTAAGGTTCTGACAAATCTTCTATGTTGCTGATTATCATCAGAATGTCTTCTTTGTTGGTCTTGTTGAGAGAAAACATCTCTGAATATTTCCTTAAGTATCTGGAATCTTTGTCAGAAGAAAGTCTTCGGAAGCCTTTGTACTCGGAAGCTGTTGAACATGTTTTTCAGAAGTCTTAGTTCTTCGGAAGCTTTTGTCTTTAGAAGCTTTTGTGTTCGGAAGGCATTATTTCTTCTTTAGAAGGCTTAGAAAAACAAGGTCATCTTCCGAAGGTATTTAGTCTTCTGAGGAACTTGAGTTCCTTCCGAAGACTAACTACTTCCGAAATATAACTATGTTCTTCCGATAGCTCTTTTGGACTTCTGGGAGTGGAGCCAAGGACTTAGATAGTTTTGGAGAGCACCAGCCTTTATGATCTTACACTATGCTTTTGTCACCTAAAACCCAAACCAATTGTCAAAATTTTAATTTTGTCATTTTTCTTTGATGGGTTATTCTTTTTACATCCAAGTCTTATTTCTATTTTCACCCTCGTCTATTGCATTAACTACATTAAATTTATTGAAGCATGTTTTTAACCAATCACATAATACTATGCTTAATTAATGTTTTCTTAGTTTTAGTTCATATAATGAATTAAATAAGATTATTTTCAACTTTATTCATATTATACTTATTGTCTTTGTTGTTTTTAGACATATTTTGAGTTTTGAATTAAATGAATTTTATTTGAAAACATGTGTGCTAAAAAAGGTGATTAGAAAAATATTTATCAAAATAATTTTTTCTTTCTTTAATTTAACCATCTAACATAATTCCTCTTATTTTATTTTTTTGTTGTTCAATCAACATATTATTGTTTTCTAATATTTTAGTTTGTTGTTTCTTTTCGTAACGTTCATGTCACAACACGTCAGTTTACCATTTCTTTAATATTTTAGTCTTGAGCTTATTTTATTAACTTACTCAAAGGTTTTTTAAAAAAATTGGATGTTTAAAAATCTATGAAAGGGCATCTATGTCAAAGGTTACGAAGTAAAAAAATGTCAGAGTGAACTGATGTGTTTGCATTATTAAGTTTTATAAAAGGTCGACCAACTTTTTGTTTCGTGTAATGTTTTGAATATTATAAAAAATAACTTTTAAAAAAAATCGGATATCCGAAAAATTATCCGAATAAAAAAACTATTTTGGATAGTTCGGATATCCTCATATCTAAAATTTTTAAAATTTGTATCCGAATTCGAATATGAATTTTCGGATATTTTGGGTTTAGAATTTCGGATATTTCGAGTTTGGTTTTCGAAGCATTTTTTTTAACACCCTTATAACCCACTAGTTATCATTTAAAATTGATTTTATAAAAACTTAACATGGCATTTAGAGGAATTAGTTTAATATTATTCTACCAAGGTTTTTAAATTAACCTCGTATTTTTATTTTTATGTATGCCATCGATTATATTTATATAATAAGTATCATTTAGTTAGTATTATTATGTTATATAGATGCGTGTGTATACTTTCAAAAGATAAAGTTTTTTAAGAAAAAAATAAATTTATAAAAGGTATTGATTTAGAGTTAAATACCCAAATAGTCCCTGTGTTCATATCAAAAATGTTATTTTAGAGGCTAAATAATTTTTGTTGCCATTTTAATCCTTATGTTTTAATTTAGTTGTCAATATAGTCCTTTCGTCTAAATTTCAACACGGCTGAGGACTAAATTGACAACTAAATTCTAACACAGGGATTAAAATGACAACTAAATTCAAACACAAGGATTAAAATGACCACAAAAATTATTTAGGGACTAAAATGACATTTTTGATATAAACAAATGGACCATTTTAACATTTAACTCTATTGATTTGGTAATAATTAAGATGATTAAATAAGTTATTTATAGTTTGGTGAATTTTTAGTTGTTTAAAATTATGATTAATGAATAATTAGAGAAGCATATATTAAATGAATATACGATAGATTTTATAGATTAGGGTGTAAATAGCAACACCCTTCTTTGATATATGTTGCAACTTGGCCGGTTTTGATGAATGCATTCAAGTTCTACACAAATACACCAGGATGAACATGACCAACAAGATCAAACCCCCCCCCCCCCCCCCACCACACACACACACATGTATATAATATGAATACATATATACGAAGTTGAAGTCTTCTATTATAGGACGACAAGTTCATGTTTGGCAGGCATAAACTAATAGCTACTTAGCTAGCTAGGATGAATCTAGGAACGTGGTTCTGCAAAGTTCCCAGTTTCTTC
The DNA here is from genome assembly GCA_009363875.1 of Mikania micrantha. NCBI lineage: Eukaryota > Viridiplantae > Streptophyta > Magnoliopsida > Asterales > Asteraceae > Mikania > Mikania micrantha. The sequence goes on from CM018696.1 coordinate 71,499,168, forward strand.
TACCTTCTTTCTAGTACTATACGTACGTACGTAGCTTCAAAATTATATATATAGCAGCTGTAGCTACTAGCTAGCATATCGTAATTAATACTAATTTACTTGCTAAGGAAACTTAACTATTGATCGAGCTGAGCCATTTGAGTTATCATATATAGTTTGAGCCGGATCGGAGGTTTCATATTCATCAAACCACCGGATTGATTTGGGCTGATGTATGCATGATAAAGATTTCTGAGCAGATAAGAGCCATTACAGTCGCAAGATCCATATATATGAAGAGTAAAAAAAAACTATTTACATCAAGACTTTGCGGAGTACCGGAACCAACGTCTGCTTGTGGTTGAAAAGGAGTTATAACATGAAGATACTTCTTCATCATATCTGTCATATTTGGACTTCCGGTTACTTTTATAATGGCCCTAGACAAATTTGCTTGTAAAAGAGATCCATGAGAGAGAGCCTGATCAGACATAATTAAAACAACGTCATGTTATTTTTAGTACCAATTAATATGCATGTACCAGTGTGCTTGCTTATTGACAAGTACAATGTTCTGAAAACCGGACCGGTCAGCGAACCGGACGCCCTACTGACCACAGGTCGGACCGGTTGAACCGGTCGGACCGTTTTAAAGAACCAGATGACGTCACATTAGTTTAAAATTTTAATATATACTATTATAATTAGGGTTATGCTAAATATACCTCCTTTTGTAATTTTTTTACTTGTCATACCCCTCTTTAAGCTTTTTAAATTTATACAAGTAAATCTTATGTTTTTTATTGTTAACTAAAAAGATCTATAAGCATTTAAAATTAAAACAACTACAAATATCACGGAATCATTATCATCATCATCATCAATTCATCGTTTAAAAATCAAATCAATACGAAATAAAAGCCTAAATAACCATAGTCGAACAAAAACTCAAACTCTATTAAAACGAGTATAAAACTCAAAATTAATTGAATCCAAGCATTCCTTTAACATATGTGAAACTCTCTGCATAAACCGAAGTTATTCACAATCTTAAACAAATCAAGAAAAAGGCATGTAAGAGCTTTGCGGTTCGACTTCGGTTCATCAAGCAACGAACACAAATTAGTTAGCTAAGATAAGTGTTTCTTACACCATTACACTCGTTTTTGTTCGAGTAATTAAAGCCCTATGTTTGTAACAACGATCAAGCCTCAGTTCAATCGAATTTGAACAAAGATGAATTAGGGTTCATACGATTAAATCTGATTTTTGATTAATTTATATTTTATATTTTGTAGAGGGAGGAGGGGATATGACGAGTAAGAAGGGGATATGTTTAGTAGAATTTAAGATAGAAATAATGTTTGGTACATTTTGGTTGTGTTATAATATTGAAAGGTTGATTTTGACAAATGTATATTTAATATTTGAGGATAGGGGTATAACAAGTCAGAATGAGGGTGTATTTAGCCTGACCCTATAAAATTATTGTTAACGTGTAAACTTATTCTAGTTTTTGAATTATTACCTATGTATCATTTCTAAATATAATACTTCATAAATCTAACATCAAACTTTGCCTAGTTGAATTTGTAAAACCACTTAGATGTTAAACCAATTGATCCCACATCATTTGGAGCCCACATCAACAGACTATATATATATATATATATATATATATATATATATATATATATATATATATATATATATATATAGGGCATGGAATTTTTGATAACCCTTAAATAATGTTACAACCCATTAACCATCATCCAATGGTTACTTGAAAAAGAAAAGTGTGTAGGATCGTGACACGTGTCAGATTCTTTTTTTTCTTTTTTTAATATAAAGGGTATTTAAGACATTTGTTATTTAAGTAAGTTTACCCCCCTTTTTTTAAACATTCATAACTTTTTAATACTATATTATTTAAAAAAAAAATTACACCATTATACTCGTCTCATTTTTCTCTTTAATTTCGTTATAGTCTCGACTAGTTTTTTTTTATTTTTTTTATGTCATGTATTTACATCATTGTAAAGAGCTTAAATATAACAAATTAATTAAAAAAAATTATAGCAATGGTATATTACAGTAATGTAACAAAAAATGAAGTAATGTAACACAAAATGAAGTAATTTACAATGACATAATTAACGGTGACGTAACACATTATTTTATTTTTCTCTAACAATGATAATTACAATGATAAATTACAGTGATGTAATTAAACACATTATTTCGATTTTTTTCTCTCACAATGATAATTATAGTGATGTAATTTTTCATTGTTCGAAAAAAATTTAAACTAATTTGTTATCAATGTAAATTACATCACTGTAATTTAAACCAAATTCACCGAAAAAAACCGAAACCGAATTTTACGTCAATGTAAATTAGATCACGATAAATTACAACAATGTAACTTACAACACTGTAATTTATCATTTTTAAAAAAAATTCAAATAAATTTGTTATATTTAAGCTCGTTACAATGATGTAAATATAGGGCATTTAAAAAAAGAAGAAAAAATTAGTCGAGACTATAACGGAATTAAAGAGAAAAATGAGACGAATATAATGGTGTAATTTTTTTTTTAAAATAATATATCAAAAAAAAGTTATTAATGTTTAAAAAAGAGAGGGGGGAAAACTTATAAGGGATAAAATGACTATGATGCCCTTTTTAATATTTTAATGAAATGTATATGTGTAAGCTTATGATTGGCTAAAATGGGTTATGTAGTTGTAACAAAAAAAGAGGGTTATTTTTTATACCCTTCCCTATATATATATAGGGGAAGGATCAAATAATAACCCTCCCTTATTGCGAGAACCCGTGTTAACTCGGCATTTTTTGCCCGAATCTTTGTTATTTTTTTCATGGTTTTTGTTATACATAAATAGGGGGTGTTTCTTTTTTGTGTTTTTGCTAATTCATCACCATTTAGAAATTATTTACAACCGTAAGTAAGTGTAAGTTACTTACATTTACGGTTGTAAATAATTTATAAACGGTGATGAATTAGCAAAAACACAAAAAAGAAACACCCCCCTATTTATGTATAACAAAAACCATGAAAAAAAATAACAAAGATTCGGGCAAAAAATGTCGGGTTAACACGGGTTCTCGCAATAAGGGAGAGTTAACAAAGGAACCATCCCCTATATATATATATATATATCTCCCACATCGATTATAATATGTATACTTGACTTCTTTATAACTCAGAGTGTCAAACAAAGAATTCCACATCGGCCAAGCAGTAGAACTTACGGTCACTCACAATATTATAAGATGGGATCGACGCTGAAGAAAAAGCCTCGCGCGCACGGTTACGGTTCTCTGGCCAGCGGTTCAGCCGCAGGTTCGATCGGCAACTCCGCTGGCCGCCCGGTTGATTTCAAAGCGGCCTAAAGGTATTGAACCGAACCGCTTATCATACCGATCCCCGGTCAGACCGGTTGAACCGCCCTGTCCGGTCTCGAAAACGCTTCTTTTAATTCATTTGGGTCAAATGAAAAGGTGTAAATAGTTTAGGTTCTGTATGCTATGAGGTAATGAATGGAATATATGATAGAATGTATGGACGAGAGAAAGAAATTTATCATTACCATTCTACTGTTTTATTTTGATTACCATATGAAATGAAATAAATGATTACTTAAAATTGTTTGGTAAACATGAATAGATGATAGAAAGAAATACAACTCACATGTCGGGTCATGATATACGTTATATAAGGTTATGGGTCGGGTCAATATTTGGGTTATGAGCCGGGCCATGATTTAGGTTATGGGTTTTGTGATTGTTCAAGTCAAGGTAGGGGACTTGGTTCAGATAATGAGAGTTCATGGTTCAAGCCAATGGTTAGGTCAAATCATGGATTGGGCCAGGTAATGGTTCAGTTTATGGGTGGGTTCATGAGTCGGGTCATGGGTTCAGTCATGATTTGGGTAATAGCACAGATAATAGATTGAGTCATGGGTCCAGTAGTGGGTGTAGGGTCATAGATTACATCAAAGTACTTTGAAAAAAGAAGATTGAATGCATAAATTATTCCATTTCTTAAAGGAATGAAAAAAAGGAAAAAGAAAACACTAATCAGCCAAGGAATAAAAAATCACTAAAAGAAGGAAATGTTAAAAAATAAACTAGAAATCTATAATTAAGATTATATAAAGTTATAAACCCACTAAACGAATACAAACATCAAAGTTATAAACGTTGATGTCTGTATTCGTGTTCATATACTGAAAATGCATACGTACATTCATACGATCATGTGTATACGTACAACAATTAAGTTATTGATCATGTGTTTGATTATTTGAGCATTTGGTTCAACAACTAGCAGCAAATCCAAAGGCTGAAATCAATTTCATTTTTATAATTCGTTTTTAAAAGCCGTCGATTGATCACCAAATCGATTAAGGGGGAAATGATTCAGAAGAAATAAAATCAATTTATATTAAATTGATTATGTTTTCTTTTTATGTGGCAATCGAAATCATTTTCAGAAAAATCGATCGAGTCTTGAAAGAAACGAAGGAAGAAAAGGTCAATATGAACTAGTTTTATACCCGTCCAGTGGTCGGGTACTATGGCATAATCAAATTCAAATTACATTTTCTTAAAATATTTACGAATAAAACAATCATGATAGTTATTGTTTTTTATACACTACTACAAAACTTGGTATTTGCGACGAAATTTGCGACTGAAAAAAATGGTCGTAAATTTTCTGATTGGTTTGCTACCAAAAGAAAATTGTCGTAAATTTAGCGACCAGCCTGAGAACTGTCGCTAACTCGTCGCAAAATTTGCGGCTATTAATTTTTGGTTGCAAAAAAGTCTCAAAGTAAAAAAAAAATTACAAGTAAATCAAAAATAATTTCAGTGGTAAAACGGTCGCAAAAGTTTCATCGCAAACCTGTCGTAAATTTCACGTTGCGAAACAATCGTAGAATTCATGAAATTTATGTTATGGTAGAAAAACAGTCGAAAGATTATGGTCGGAAAATGGTCGCAACATGTTGATCGTAAAATAGTTGCAAAAATACCATACTTATGTTAAAAAATGTATAACCTCTATGCCTAATGTACAATCAATATTCAGCTCATGAAACACGCTAGCGGATAAACACATAGGGCTGTAAACGAACCGAACGAACACGAACGAGCCCTTGTTCATGTTCGTTCGTTTAACTTTTAACTTGTTCACGAACGCTAACCGAACGAAAATTCTTGTTCGTGTTCGTTCATTAAGGAATTTTGCTTGTTCACGAACGTTTCACGAACATTAACGAACACATATTATTTAAACAATAAAAATCAATATTCTTAATATCAAACATTGGAGATAATCATTTATAAATATATTAATTAAAATATTATAGTATTAAACTAAAAATAACTTAAATATTATGGTATTAAACTGAAAATAAAAAATTAAAAACATACAACACATTTAATGAGTAAAAATAATAAATGAACTTAACCGAACATAAACGAACACGTTACCGAACGTTCACGAACACAAATGAACGAACACGACCTCTGTTCATGTTCATTCATTTAACTAAACGAACGGAATTTCTTGTTCGTGTTCGTTCATTGATTAAACGAACGAACATAAACGAACTTCCCGCCGAACGGTTCACAAACTGTTCGATGAACGTTCGGTTCATTTACGGACCTATAAACACACAGACAAAACCCTAAAACTCATTTCAAAATTATCACTTTCTCCTCCATCTCTCTCAGATTCAGATTCATATAAAACAATCAAGCCACTCATCGTCATCGTCTTCAAAGTCACCATATCTTCTCCGGTAAACGGTGGTGACGATGGCTCCCAAATCCGATACTGATGAAGGTTAATTTATTCAAATATCTATAAATTTAAGCGCATAGTTTATCATTTCACCAATGAGTTTGTAAATTGTTTGGCGTTGTATAATTTGCAGGAATCATGCTCGACTTCGTCAATTAGGTATGAATTAGTATTATGTGATTTTGAAAGGTTAACATCATTTTCTATAATCTGGTTGAGGAACTTTACGATCTTCGATGCAAATAGAAGAAAATAAGATGTGAAATCTTCGATGTAATTGATCCTGTGTATTTGTATTTATATGCATATAATTCATGAATAACAAATCGGTTTTTTGAAATTTCCAACGGATCTTCGTCGTTTTTCTGTATTTTTAAATTTAATATTATTGAGAAATGTTTGACCAGATCTCGATCTACGCCGGTCGATTTTAGATCTTGTAAAATAATATGATTTAGAATTGTTCAAATTGGTTCTATCTCTCAGATCTCGGATTTGTGTTGAAGCTTTTGCACGTGTCTGATTCGATTCACATGTTTTGTATTCAAACAAGTGTTCATTTAATCGCAAAACAGAACGAAGATGAATCAGGGCATCATCATCTTCTAAATCATTGATTCCTACAAGTAAGTTTTACTAATTTGATGTTCATGTTTATATTGTGATTGATTAGATATGATTAGGGTTCTTTAATTTAACCCATAATTGATGACCAAATGCTTAAAGCTAGAGGGTAATTAGGTGATTTACATGTGAGTCCATGCAAGAACAGAAGTACTACAAATCTACAAATAGAGGCAAAACCAACATATTTCTTGAAGACTAGCTGGTGCAACTGTTGTTGCTGGCTTTGTTTAAAAGCTGTTCTTTTGTTATTGGTTGTCTGTATGGATGAGAAATTAATAGGAAGGACGTTTGTTTGTTGCATATCTTTGGTCAGTGTATTTGTCTTTGATTATACGTATGCGTATAGTATTAGTTATTTGTGGCTTTTTGTTACTGATGTTATAGACATGTCATTACCTTAGGCCATTGTTTAGGAGGGCTTTATTTAAAAAAAATTATCGTATTCCTACGTATGTACTAGGAGTTCATGACTGTTGCTGAAATAACCCATAATTTGGCAATAATAATAAAAATAAAAATTAAATAAATAAACAAAATTAAAGAAGAAAAAAAAGAAAAAGAAAACAATGTTACATATGCAGACATCGAGAGAAAAAAAAAATAAATAGAAATAAAATAATAACAAAAATAAATAGGTAATGTAATGGATAGTCAAAATTCCCAAATAATTCAAAACCACTTCCTTTGGCCTAGTTGCTGCAGTCATATTCATTCCCTAAACACTCAATCAGATCTTCATCCACATTCATCCTTGGCAACAAACTCACAAAAGAATAGGGATGAAAACTCTTTCGAAATCACGATGTAACCGTCCGATTTATACGATTCAAACCTCAAGTTTACTACACACACGAACGACGATCATCCAAGTTCTCGATAAATCGGTCACCATCATATCATCGGAGAATTTTGAAGCTGTGCAAAAGACTCACTCAAGGTACACATTATTGCCTTAATTGGTTATTACCGTTTCTGTTGAGCAGCACCACACCACACCATAAACTTTGCATGTTGGGCTCATTTGGTTCGAGGATAGTGGTAATAGTTCAATTAATTGTTTAAGTACGTGTAATATTCAAATCATTCAAAATAGATTGGTGATACCTGTGTTAAGTTTTGCTTCAGCAAGTTGTTGTTGAAGCTCGTTTGCTGCAGGTGCATACATGTGTGGAGGCAGGTCTGGGGTTATACTTTTAACTGTTCGACCAACACCCCTTACATGCCCACGCCGCTGACCCAGTGAGCGCTCCAGCACTTCAATTTCATCCACCGGTGTGTCATCACCACCAGATATTGATTTTGCTTTGTTTAACTCATCAGTAATATTCTCCTACATTAAACACAAGACAAACATATGTTAAATATTTTACAAAAATCCGTCAGCATAACTGCTGTAAAATGACTACACAAAATGTATAATAAATGGCAACAAATCCTAATTCAAAAACAAGAATTCCCAATTCAATCAACAAATATCTAACAATTCATGTTCACCCATCCTATATATCAAAGAGCAACTTTCAAATCAAGTTTAAATGAGTAAAACATAATACTAGTAAACATCTATTACTTACCCAATGTTGCTCGGCTAATTGATTTTACCATCACGAGCTTCCCTTAAAATGCATATCTCTCCAGCCTTCCACATGTTGAGGCACACCACCCTCCTTGACCTTTAAACAATAACAAATATTATTATTAAGATATCAAATAAGAATTAATACATATTTTGATAACATTAAATTATAACCTCATCATAACGTCTCTGAACATATGATTGGGTCCCATGATAACTTCCATACAGCTGTTTTGATCTATTAGCTGTATTCTTCAAAGATCTGTTTTTGTATGTAGAAGTTGTAAACAACCCATCAATAACCTGCACCCACTCTTCTGGGTCCATGCCCTTTGGAGGATTCCGCTTGGCTCTTGCTGTGTTATCATATCCTCCTTCTTTGTCAAAGTGCTTCTTTATCTTTGTTTTCCGGTCTTTGTACCGGTTCGCACAGTCAGCTTGAATACAAAGCTTGATTCCATCTCAGTATTCGGTATTGTGATATTGTGTCAGATCAAAGTAATGCTATAAAAGTTGATATGATTAGAAAATAACCAAAAATATGAAACCAGTATACAAAAAACATTAGTAGGTATACTAATGATGTGCGTGAAACTATATATTTATTAAATGGATTTTTCACACAGATTTTAGTTTTAAAAATGGTTTTTACTAAGAACTAAATTATACACAATAGGCAAGTGTACCTATCGCATAGCAATATAGCTTATGGTAAGAACCGGATATCAATCCGTGGACACGATAGCTCTCAATACTAAATCTCGGTCAATGTTTAGCAAACACATGAAAGGTTGGGTTTGTGAATTTTTTGAAATAATAACTAAATAAAGAAATTTTTAAAATAATTTAAAGTCTAAGAAAATTGCCTAGATTATGATTTCACTTAGTCTAGTGATGTGAATACTATGAATTGGTAAAATCATATGTTGACTAGATTCCGGTCAAAGATATCTAATCCTATAATCTTTTGGAAAATTAAAATGAAGAACACATTCTAATCACCTATGATTATTCAATGAAGCCTAATGTCAAGGTCTATGTCAAGATTTAATCAAGAATTAGTCATGCGTCAAGAATCTTAATTCTACAACTTAAGGAAAACTAATATGACTTATACACACTAATCACCCTAAGTTGCATAAATTCAACAAAGTCACAATTTCTTCCAACTTACAATCTATGAACACAATCATGCAAATGAGGTCATTTGGCCATAATTTCCAAATTCACATGTTAATCATATTCAACAAATCATAATATCACCATGGTTTTTCCAAACTTTAGTGAAAGAAAGTATACCTATGCAAGTTTTATAACATTCAAGAAACCAATTATCATTCCTAATCTCATGGCATAATCTTAAAAACAAGTTGTAAGATTATAAACAAATGTTTGATCATGGTTTTCCAACATAGTATGACTAAACATTCATCATTCTTGAACACTAATCAACCTACACAAATTTACAACATGATTGGAATACAATCATAACTTTATCTTGAATCTTGACATAAACCCATTTGACCAATTCATAAATTCATCATCACATAAACAAAAATTTTATCATAATCTAGACAATGGAGTGTTTAGCCCATAAGGCTTACAACAACAAGAAACCAATTATCATTCCTAATCTCATGGCATAATCTTAAAAACAAGTTGTAAGATTATAAACAAATGTTTGATCATGGTTTTCCAACATAGTATGACTAAACATTCATCATTCTTGAACACTAATCAACCTACACAAATTTACAACATGATTGGAATACAATCATAACTTTATCTTGAATTTTGACATAAACCCATTTGACCAATTCATAAATTCATCATCACATAAACAAAAATTTTATCATAATCTAGACAATGGAGTGTTTAGCTCATAAGGCTTACAACAACAATAACAAAGTAGCTAAAATTAACAAGAGACATGATTAAAATAACAAAATGCAAACCACTAGCAAGCAAGGATTGAAACAAGATGGTGTTAGATGCTCCTTGGATCTTCAAGACCTTCACAATCTCCCTTAGATAGCTTCAAGAAATCTGAACAGAAGGTATTTTGGCTCCAGGAAGTCCAACCCTTTGAAATGAGGTGAAAAGCCGAATTTATAGAAATTTTGAAACTTGGCACGGTCGTGCAAGGTGCTACAGTACTTCACTTTTAGTCTGAGACGGTTGTCGAAGTTGTCATTTTCAGCTAAGTCTCGAAAATTGACTCGAGGTGTCAGGCACGGTCGTGCCAAAAGTTGCACGGTCGTGCGCAAGTCGTCATGGCCGGCACTACCTCCATTTGGCCCTGCACTGCCTTGCTTTGGCCCGGCACTAGCTAGCTTGCACGGTCGTGCTTGGCTTAAGCACGGTCGTGCATAGGCCAGCACTGCCATGCATGACCTAGCACTACCTGGTTGCACGGTCGTGCAACGTTGTGCACGGTCGTGCATAGGCCAGCACTGCCATGCATGGCCTAGCACTGCCTAGTTGCACGGTCGTGCAAAGTTGTGCACGGTCATGCATGGGTCGGCACTGCCAGCGCAAGATTTGACATGACAGTGCGCACTGGGGATTTGCTCAGAAAATGCTGAAATTCCATACAAAGCTTGATTTTCTTCCGAGCAAGGCCGTGTATCCTACAAATTCACAAAAACAATAATTAGGACTATTTGCGAATGAATTTGCATGTTGTTAACGTTAAAACCGGGGGAATTTGAGTCGAATAATATGTATAATTTGACGTATATCAAACATCCCCACACTTGAACTTTGCTTGTCCTTAAGCAAACAATGAATCTTAATGGTGAAACCAATTTGCAAAAATCAATTTGTAAGCAACGATGAATCAAATAATCAAAAACTTAGATTGTTTTTCAAAGGTTTACCAAATTTGAAATTTTAAGCAAGAAAATAAAATCAAAATTATCAACAAGAATTTATTAACAAGAGGACTCACTAACATGTTACACCCTATATTTCTCACAATGTTCACACATACTCGGTTTATTTCGGATTCATACATGTAATGTGTATGTATAGAACACTCAATTGCCAAGACAATGGATCAACAAATATGATATTTCTAATAAAAATCAACTCTAAATCAATTAGCAAAAACAAAGCATAATTTAATCCAAAGGCCTTTTATTGGGTTGTGTTTAGGTTGAAGGATGGTTGGGATAAAAGGATGGAGAAAATGGAAATCCGTTGGCTAAGAATTCGAACACAAAGGATATATTACAAAGCCTTTTTGGCTTAAACAACAAATTTTTTTTATATACATCAACAAGCAAACATTGTGTTGCTAAATTATTTGTTTCACAAGAAATACTAAAAGGAAATATAACTCCTTGCCAACTTTGAGATTGGATTTCAATAGAAGAAATGGGTTGATGGAGAAAGTGGTGATGAGGGTTTGTTCTAATGCCTTGATTAAATACAACTTTGTTCAAGCTTATGACTATGGAGATGTATGTTTTAAACAAATATTAATTTGAATGAAACATCCGGCACACTCAATCCATAAAATATGCAATGACTACTAATGCTCAAGGTTTCAAATGCTCACAAAAAAGGAAAGAATGGGTAAAAATATAGGATATAACTTGTAGTTCCTTCTTTCGTCTAATCACAATTGATGATAACAAAAAATTTTATTTCACTTGTTAAAAATTCCAAATTAAGATACCCTTTATTAAAACAAGCCTCGTTTTAATTATCAAAAACTTGTTTGTTTAACTTGTTGATTACAAAACAAATTAATTTCACCAAAAACAATAAAAGGTTCTTTGCAAAAATGCTTATTACTCTTGGACAAACAAAGTTATATCAACAACAACGTATACCCCGAAAGTATACCCCTCCCCACACTTGAATTGCACAATGTCCTTAGTGTGCAACAAAATCATGCGAAAAATAAGAGTGATCTTGCACGAGTGTGAAAAGGAATGAGACTTCCCTACGGGTCTTTGGAGAGACTAGCGTGTAAAATCTACATGAGCCTTGCAACGGTAAGGGCATTCCGTGTACCTGCACTGAAAATCATCTACAAAACAAAGCTGAAAGCAACAACTCACAACAACCAAAGGAACAAAACCAAAGCACCAGATCCATCAATCCACAAAACAGCCAACCAAAAATATTGTTTACAACCCAAATGAAAAATAAAATCTACAATAAACAGAGTTAGTACGTACAGCAAAATGTATAACTCTAAAAAATATAGATAACCACCGGACTAAGCTAGACTGCGGGGGAGGGAGGACATCAGACTAGTCCTCCTCATCATCATGCGGTCCCGAACCGCTCGCTTCTCCATCATGACCTCCCCTGGAACGTTTCTGTGCACCACCTGAAGAATATCCATAGTCAAACCGTGGTGGCTCAGAAACGTCGAACTGATGAAAAGCCGCAGCCGACTGATGAGACGCAAAAGGCCACTCAAAGCTCCGTCTCTGGTCGTCCTGTATCTGATGCAGTAAGTCATACTGCCTGGTCTGCTCAGTCTGAAAATTATCTATACGCTGATCAAATCGTTGCTGCTCAGCGTGCAGCTCCTCCTGAGACACCTGCAATCCCGAAAACCTGTGCCACAAGTCCAGATTGGACGGGGGGTCCGGACCATGAGTGGGTGCAAAAGTCAAAATACTCATCATGGGGGGGATACATGTAGTCAAACCCCTCAGGTCCCAACCCATGTGGCCCCCCTCCTTCGGGGCCCCTCTCCTCCTCGTGTTCTTCTTCCTCCTCCTCGTCTTCATTCTCCTCAGGGACTGGATCCCAGATCCGACCATCCCGACCCTTCAAACGCATCCCGACGGGCGTCTGCTCCACAAGCTTCATATACCTCAATGTCCGCATGTCGAGTGGAGGCGTATCACACTCATGAGTGAAACTGGCGATGTTCTCTTCGGTCAAAAGCCCGTAAGAGTCAGCTAGCTGCGTGATATACGCGCCTCCACAGATGTGGCTCGACGCCTGCTTCCCTAAACTGGTGGTGAGAAAATAAGCTAAGCAATGGGCAATGTTACAATGAATGCCCCGAATCAAGCAATAGAGATAAAACAAATCTCTAGTGGGCACATTGCCCAAGCTGTCGCCTCGCTGAAGGATGGTACCAACCAGAATCCGATGAATGAGCCGATAAAGTGGGTCGCGAAGCTTTGTGGCCTTCGCTCTTCGGGGGTCATAAACCCCTTCAGCAACTTCGGCCCAAAAGGTGGCCTTCTCAACCTCGTCTTCAAAATCATGCAGCCTATCAAAAACCTCCGTGAGCTCCCCCTCAGTATACAAACCCATCCGAGTTGCGAAATGCGCGACTGAAATCCTCCTCCATTTCCCCCCAATCGAAAAGTTAAGCCCGAACGCTTTTGGTAGATGTTATGGGACGGGAAACTAAAGGAGTATGAAGCAAAGAACTCCATTAGCAATTCACGATACTGCGGACGGTTAATGTAAAACTAGCGGGACCAGGGTTCAGTGATTAAGGGTTGCAGCCTCGTTTGTTGATTGAGATTTACCACCAAATCCCAACTCAGACACTTCATTTGCTCAATTTGGCGACGACGCCCCCATAAGGAATGTAGCACGGGAATACATGGAGCGTCTCGCTCGTCGTTCGGATTAAATCGTAGGAAAGGGTGATCCATCTGTTCAAGAAAATTCCTAAAAAAAATTAGATTCCAAGAACGAAAAAAAAAACAGAAAAAAATCGAACGAAAAATGAAAAAAAACTGGGCTGATCTGGACATAGGCACGGTCGTGCAGAAACTTGCACCTCTAGCTATCCACACATTTGTGGAATCATAAATCAATCAAGTCTTAAGATGTTCACCCACCGGTACTTCCATCTAAGACAATTGCTAGCACCTCTAGCTATCAACACATCTAGACAATTGTCAGCACCTCTGGCTATCCACCATTGTGGATTCATAAATATTAAGTCTAAGATGTTCACCCACCGGTACTTCTATCTAGACAATTGCTAGCACATCTGGCTATCCACCATTGTGGAGTCGTAAATATTAAGTCTAAGATGTTCACCCATCGGTACTTCCATCTAGACAATTGCTAGCACCTCTAGCTATCCACCATCCTGGAGTCATAAATAATTCAATTCCCGGATTAACCGGTTAGCCACACATTTGTGGTTCAACAATTTAGTTCCCGGATTAACCGGTTAGCCACACATTTGTGGTTCAATTAAATCAATTTCACCGGCTCATCCGGTTAAATTTTAATGCATTTATACTATGCATACCACACAAGCATAACATTCGTTTTGAAACTAATAACGCCTTCTCATAGGTCTTTTAATTCCATTAGTTTCATTAATCAAGTTATGCACCATCATTCTATAAACACCAAATCATATTAATTAATCACCGGGTCATCAGGTTATTCTAATGCAAATATATTGCATATAAGTTTCCCATTGAAACTTAACAAACACAAACTAAAGGATTTCTCATCCCATAGTTTCAATCACATATTTAACATTATTCACATATATCAAGTACGCAAGTAGACTCTTTCTACTACTTATATGTAATGTTACAGTAAGTTGGGTAACTTACCTGGTTCATACGGTTGTTCACTTCCTACAACCTCTTTTCCACTTCTGTGAATTGTCCTTTGCCTTTCACCACCAATTACCTAGTTGTATTCACATATATACAACTAGTTTCAATACTTATAGCACATACAATCAAGTTTAACACACTTGATTGATCTGACTTGCTCGAAGTCAATTTATCACATAATTGACTTTATCTTACTATATTTAGCAAGTTCTAGTCAATTATCACAATTAATCATATTTCATGCCTCCCTAGGCATTTCATCAAATAATTGATGTTCAGTTATATTAGTTATGATCCTTAATCACTTCTTTTATTCAAAAATTCATTTATGATCATAACTGTTAGTAAGTTTAATCTTAATTCATCACAATCATCGTTTAACCCATGGATTATAATCCATGTTTCATTTAAAACCATAATCTACCCATTCCTACTAGTTATCACACCATGATATGGGTTTCATAACAACCGGACATTATCCCGGCTTCAAATCGAAGATTTCACCATCAAAACAGCAAGTTCTTCGTTTCTAACAATCCATAGTTATCAACTATGCAATAATCAATACCCATAATCATAGTAATACATTCAAAACTAGATTTAATCCACACAATATTAAACTAGTAGGATAAAACGAATCGTTACCCAATCTGACGGATATTCAGTCGTAAAACAACGATCAGATGTTGCAAATACGTTCTCTGGTACGATATGTAGGCTTAAACGGCTTCAAAATCAAGATTTGCAGCTCAAAATTTCGTTTGTGGGTGTTAAAACTTCGAAAGAGAGGGTTTGAAACCTTCTGGAACTGAAATCTGATCTTAAATCACATTTTTGCCGACTTAACACGCCAGACGCATCGCCCCAGCCCAAAGTTTGGCCCGGGGCGTACCGCCCTAGGTCTATTTCGTCAATTTTTGATCTTATCTTGTTTTCGCGATTCCGGACAATCCGTAACTTCATTTCGCGGACGGTTTTCGCCCACGTTCACCATTTTTCGCAAACTATCAATCTATAATAATTACAATCATCAAATTAAAATGTATTTCTAGAACGATCACATGTGCTCTTGCCATTGATGACGTAATTCTTACATGTTTTCAAATCACAGCAACCACAATCATTCAATTAACGATTATTTCAAATACATTCATTTATTAAAAACCGGTTGTTACAATTGTGATGAAAAAGCATGAAGATGTCTCTTGGGAATGTCAGCATCTGCGTTTCTATCAGGACGGTTGAATTTGGTTTGCTTACCTTCAAGATACATAGAACAGAAGGTCAATGCTTCATCTGCAACATAGCCCTCTGCTATTGATCCTTCAGGTCTGGCTTTATTTCTAACATATGCCTTTAGCTTCTTCATGTATCTTTCAAAGGGATACATCCATCTCATATACACAGGCCCACTAAGAATAGCCTCTTCAGGCAAATGAATAACTAAATGAACCATTATGTCAAAAAACGCTGGAGAATATATAAACTCCAAATTACATAGTATCTTGATCACATCTTTATGAGCTTTCTCCATGTCTTTCACATCAAGTGATCGTGCACAAATTTTTTGAAACACAGTGCAAAGATCAATTATTGTTGTTGAAACATTTGGGGGCAAACATCCTTGTACACCTATTGGCAACAATCGTTGTATTAAGATGTGATAATCATGAGACTTTAACCCGATTATATTTGAATTATTAGGAAGCATCTTGTTTTTAAAGTTCGAACCAAAACCATCGGGTAGTCTCACTCCTCTAATAAACTTACAAAAATGTTCTCGATCTGTAGGTGTGAAAGAGTAAAGGGCATGTGGTTGGTAAAACTTGTTGTTATTCTTAGTTAGCCAAAGATTTTTTCGAATACCCGTCTTCTCCAAGTCTTGTCTTGTTTTATGCGTGTCTTTTGATTTTTCATTCATTAGTGAAGTACCCAACAAACTTTCACACACATTTTTCTCCACGTGCATAACATCAAGATTGTGTTTTAAAAGAAGGGAAGACCAATAATCTAACTCAAAGAAGATACTTTTTTTGCTCCAATTCAACTTTGATGCAGCTCGCTTTTTCACACCTCCATGACTTGGATGTTTACCCGGAACACGAATAGGAATGCCTTGTAATTGTTTTAATATTTTTGCATTACTTAACTGTTTAGGAGGATCTATGGTCTCCTTTTGGCCATTAAACAACAAATTTTCCCTAAATTTATGATTTTTAGTCAAAAATCGTCTATGACCAACAAAAGATATCTTGTTAGTTATAGAGCACGGGGGTGTGTCTTCGTTACAAGTAGAACATGCTTTATAACCTTGACCACTCCATCCAGACAAGCTACTACGAGCAGGATAATCATTAATAGTCCACAAAAAAGCCGCACGCATCGTGAATATGGTTTGGGTGTGTGCATCTCTCATTTGTACTCCATCAGTCCACAGCGTTTTCAATTCATCCACCAAAGGCCTTAAGAAAACATCAATATCCTTTCCAGGAGATTTAGGGCCAGGAATTAGCAAATTTAACATGAAAGAAGACTCTTTCATACATAACCAAGGCGGTGTATTGTATGTTGTCAACACCACCGGCCACACACTGTAAGTCTGACTCATGTTACCAAATGGATTAAAGCTATCTGAAGCCAAACCCAAACGAACGTTCCTGGGTTCCTTAGCAAAATTAGGATATCTGTTATCAAATTCTTGCCATGCCTTCCCATCAACCGGATGATGCATCATACCATCTGTTGAGCGTCCGGTGTTATGCCATATCATATCTTTCGCGGTGAATCTAGAACTAAACCTTCGTCGAAGACGTGAAGTTAAAGGAAAGTAACACAATACTTTTTGTGCTACTTTCTTTCCCTTTGTGTTTTTGTCAACCCATCTGCTCTCATTACAAACTGGACAATTTTGTATAAGAGAATTCTCTTTCCAGAATAGAGCGCAATCATTAATGCAAGCATGTATAGACTCATATCCTAAACCAATTTTTCTCAGTTTCTTCTTAGCTTCATAATGGGAGGCTGGAATCTTATTTTCTTTTGGGAATGCAACTCTTAAAAACTCTAAAAGTTGGTCAAAGGAACTATCAGTCCATTTATTAATAACTTTAATATGCATTAATTTTGCCAAAGAGTTTAGGGAAGACATCCAATTACAACTAGGGTATAGCTCGGTATTAAGCTCCTTAAATAATGCGTCAAACTCCGTGTCTAAGCCATCTCCATACTCATTTACATTTTCGTCATATGTATTCTGCTCACCAATGACATCATCAAGTGCATCAAACATCTCATTATTTGTTAGTGGAGGATTATCTGCGTTCAAAGCCCACATTCTTTCAATCTCTAAAGCATTGAAATATTTCTCACCATGATATACACATGTTGTATATGACTGTAGAAAACCACGATCATGTATGTGGGCATAAATTGTAGCCAAATTCTTGAGTGATCGTTTAGAATTTGCACAACTTTTACACGGGCAATACCCTTTACCTTCACCATTGACATGGTTCTTTGCAATCTCCATAAACTTCTTAAGACCGTTTAAAAAATCCGGACATCTCCGGTTTCGTAATTTTATCCAACTTTTATCAACTTCCATGTTAGTTATCAACACATAAACCTAAACATGCATATCTAGATGAAATTTATAAACACATAAACATAAACATACTTATAAAAAGTCAATGTTACAAATGCAAATGAAACAACACATACAACATACCTTAACATATGCATACAAATGAAATTTATTCATCACATAAACCTAAACTTGCATATCTAGATGGAATTTATAAACACATAAACATAAACATACTTATAAAAAGTCAATGTTACAAATGCAAATGAAACAACACATACAACATACCTAAACATATGCATACAAATGAAATTTATTTATCACATAAACCTAAACTTGCATATCTAGATGGAATTTATAAACACATAAACATAAACATACTTATAAAAAGTCAATATTACAAATGCAAATGAAACAACATATACAACATACCTAAACATATGCATACAAATGAAATTTATTCATCACATAAACCTAAACTTGCATATCTAGATGGAATTTATAAACACATAAACATAAACATACTTATAAAAAGTCAATGTTACAAATGAAACATAAACAACCCATACAACATACCTAAACATATGCATACAATTGTGTTTCAACAACTAAATAATACAATCATACATTTACAATTCAAAACATTAAACTTTTGTATAAACATAAACAATAATGAAGCTTTATTAACATACACAATACACAAACATGGCTAAACATATTCAAAAATACTTATAAACATATTCAAAATACATATTGTAATTCTAATTATATCCCAATTCAAAAATACACATACACATGGCTAAACATATTCAAAGATCCACAAACAAAGATCCAAACATTAAAATACATATACAAATTCTAACCTTAAGTTAACACAAGTTAAACATATACACATTACATAAACATAGACTTACACACATACATCAATTCATATCTTAATTTAGCTCAAATCATTTAACTTGATGTTTTCTAACATACACACATAACATAAACATAAATATAGAACATACGCAAACAAATGTGTTTCATCAACAAAACTATACTAATATCCCATCATTAACACAAAACATTTCAAAACAATAAAAATACATAAACACATATTAAAATTGAAAATTCAACATATCTATGTCGAATAAGTTCCAAGAAAGCTTCAACACGAAATCAACTTCATATCAACACATACATTGCAAAAAAATATGAAAAAAAAAAAAAGAAATATCTTAAAAAAATATCCGAAAAATTGGATATCCGGAAGTCCTGATATCCGGAAATTCGGATTCGGATAGTAGTTTTGAAAATTTTCGGATAGTTCGGCTATCCGAAATAGTTTTTTTTTTCGGATATTCGGATATTTTTCTGGATATTTCGGATAGTATTTCGGATATTTTTTAGAATTTTCGGGTATCCGGGTGTATTTTTTTAAAATTTGTTATTTTTTTCGTGTTCGGATATCCATCCAGATATCCGAAATTTGAACACCCCTATCATCCGGTGCAACTTCTCAGAAATTTAGCCTAAGTTATTGAAGCCACAATTATGTTAGCCAGAAAAGTAAACGAATGCTTGCTTATTTATAAAATTAGGTGGGATTTAATACGTAAATTTGACTTCACATCAATCATTTTCAAGTAGGTGGTCTCACCTGATTGGCTTGAGTTTATTGATGTGCAATAAATGAATAAATATACATAGAACAAACACATCTGACCTTTCTCTTGCGGAAATTATTGAAAACAAGTCACCATCGATGACATTCGCAACCTACGAAATACATAAATTACAAAATTGTTAAAACCATGTTTCTTGTATTCATGTTTAATTGACGATCGACGTACCAATCAGTGAAAATTGATTGGAGTAAATGCATGATTAATGTATAACACACATAGTCGTGCTACTGGTCCACAATTTGGAGATCGTATGATACTACCCTCCATCCGGTATTAAAATTTTTTTATTTTATTATTATTATTAGATTATTACGCCGTGTATTACACGGGTTTGATATAAAATATTAAATAATTAGTAATAAAAATTTAAAAATTGTAAAAGGATATTTTAAGATAAAATGATTAATTTACATATTAATGAATACTTTAACTAATAAAACAATAATTAAAAACTTTAATAACTATACAAACGATATATAATCTTTTGATTTTTAATAACTGATAATAAAGTTCATCATGTGTTCTATCAAATGCTAACTTTTATAAATAAATAAGGTATAATATAATTTATGTAATCATTAAAATTTAAACGACTGAATTAAAAAATAGCGTTAAACATAAAGACAAAAAACGTAAATTTGTCTATCACTTTTTTACTTTGTTTTTTTAAATAAATTAAAAAATGACATTGGATTATAAATATCTTATTTTTTAAAACTCTAGGTTATAGTTTATTTTATTTTTTATACAAAAAAATCATTTTTATAGAAAAATTGTTTCTTATATAACTTTGATATTCTAAATATAAATTTTTTCTTATTTCAAAAGAAAATTAATATTAAAAAATTTCATATCTTAGAACATTTTTTTAAATGTTTTTGAAATAAAAAGATAAATAATATTATTAGTTAGTAGTATTATAACCATTTAATTAAAAAGAGAATATATGATTATTTAATATGAGAGAATTAAATGAATTTAATATTGACATTTAACATTAGTTTTCTAATATTATGAAAAGCGACAAAATTTATTTTTCTTTTATTAGTATAGTAAGATAAAATAAGATAAGATTATTATTATTATTATTATTATTATTATTATTATTATTATTATTATTATTATTATTATTATTATTATTATTATTATTATTATTATTATTATTATTATTATATAGGGGATGGTTCCTTTGTTAACCATTCCTTATTGCGATAACCGCATAACCCTGGCATTTTTTTCGTTTTTTGCCCGAATCTTTGTTTTTTTTCTCATAGTCTTTATTATACATAAATAGGGGGTTTTTTTTGTGTTTTTGCTAATTCATCACCGTTTAGAAATTATTTACATGTGTAAGTAAGTGTAACCCGCCAAGATCAAGCGGAATCTTTTGTATTTTTTTTTCAAAATCTTAATTTTACATGTACAAGAATATGTTTTTTTATGTGTTTGTGCAAATTCATCACCGTTTGGGCTCTTACGTCAGTTTAATTGGTCGTTACATTAAGTAAATATTTACAATGTAAGGCAAACTTACACTTGCTTTAAAATATCAAACGGTGATTAATTTGCACAAACACATAAAAGAACATATTCTTGCACATGTAAACCAAAGATTTTGAAAAAAAACAAAAGATTCGGGTTGATCTTGATGGGTTATTTCGGGTTAATACAATAAGGGAGGGTTATTATAGGATGCGAATCCTATATATATATATATATATTTATATAGGGGATGGTTCCATTGTTAACCCGTGTTAACCCAGCATTTTTTGCCCGAATCTTTATTTTTTTTCATGGTTTTTGTTATACATAAATAGGGGGTTTCTTTTTTGTGTTTCATGGTTTTTGTTATATATATATATATGGAGAAGATCAAATGTTAACCCTTGTTTATTGAGTTAATCGAATAACTATATTTTATTACTTTAGGGTTTGTACTAAAGTAAATATAAAAGTGTATGTTTTTTTTTTCAATTAATGGAATTAATGTGGGCCCCACTATCACACCCACATCTCTATTATTACCTGATTTAGTCACTGATTATGTAATCAATGAGTTACATATATGTAATAACATGAATTACATATATGTTTTTTATTTTATTTTTCTTTCTGTTAACAAATTTAACCTTGTGATTAGTTTTTTAAGTTTTTCTCAAAAATGAAGGCTTTCATTAAAACCCTTCCCTATATATATGGGTGAATCTGATTGTACCAACTCTATTTTCTAACTACACCAACCCAGCATATTAATTACTTATTTTGACTTAATCACCCAATTATTTTTCTTCATTAAATTGTATCTATCCTTAATAATCAACTGTCATTAAAACTAACTTAATCATTTGACTTAAACATTAATTTTTATATTATTACATATAAATAAATAAATGAGAACCATTTATTTAAATTAAATAAAAAACCATGCGTAAATCTAATAATTTACAAATAAAAATAAAAAATTTAATAATTATTAAAAAATTCAATCTACAATTTCACATTTACCTCTTTAGTTGAAAATTTTGATGTACTAATTATTTTTTTATTACTTCTACCTTCAATTAAACCTGCAAATAAAGAAAAAAACTTACAAATAAAAATAAATAAAACATTTTGAGAATAATAAAAAATGTTATAAATAATATAATAGAAGAAATTTTTTTACGTTATTATTGACGAAATAAGGGTTGATTTTAACCAAAATAAAATATTTTAATCAAGTTTCATTGAATTGTCGTTACTTTTACCTCTGCTAATTAATTCCTTATATAAAAAAGTTTAGAGAAACAAATTAAAAAAAACATATACCATATATGTCGTATTTGTTATGAGAGCTCCCGAGCTCCGGGAGTCCACTCAGTTGGTTAAGCATAAAAAACATAGTTCTTAAACCGTATAATAATCATATATTATAGCAGCAGAAATCATTACATAACCTTTTATCATAATTAAAAGATCTTAACCACATTCGTTAATTATTCTTTAATCTCAAAAGGAATGCTAGTTCTGGAATAGGTAGTCCTCATGTCATGCCACGAGGCATCATATCATTATCATTACTTACTCAACCTGACATGAATGCTAAATCAAGTCAACTTTCGCTGGTGAGTTTAAGGTAACTTTTTAGAAAAATCTTTACTCATTCATATCTTTATATAACACAATTCAGATACATAACATACATGTCATCATAACATCAATCATACTGTGAAGAAACTTTACCATCAACTGCTGACCCGAAGTCAACAGGCTTGTATAAATACAAGACTTTATAACTATCAACCCGAAGTTGACAGCTCATGCATGCATAAGACTTCCTCAACTGGCAACACATAGTCGATATGCTTGTGTTTTCACAAGACTCTAACTATCAACCGAAGTTGACAGCTCATACCGGTACAAGACTTCTTTACATACATCATTTATATCCATAACATCATTAATCGTTCATACATAACATGGTTTAAATCATTTAAACCATCATAAACATAAACACTTTTCCGCACTGCAGTGCTCAAATTTTGCCTAACCGCAGCCGGGACTTCAAAGCCACATTTCCTGCTCGACCTCGGCTTAGACTTTCAAAATCATTTACTTTTCAACCGCAGTTGAGACTTAAAACATTCACCTCAGCTGAGACTTTTAAAATCATTTATTTCTCAACCACAGTTGAGACTTAAAACATTTCTTTACACCTCAGCTAAGACTTTTAAAATCATTTACTTCTCAACCACAGTTGAGACTTAAACATTCTTTACCTGACCAAAGTCGGGCTAAAATCATTTTCACAAAATAATTTCATAATGCATAACATCCCAAAATGATAAAACATTTAAAATAAGGCGACGAAGAACTCACCTGAGCTTAGTAAGGCACAATCTGCTAGCTTTTTTCATTTCCTTACTTTCTCACGTTCAGAATGATATCCTATCAATATGGATATATTATCATGATTATAACCTTATCATGATTATAACCTTATAATGAAGATGCTTAAATTTACGACCGCTCGAAACTTCGGCATGTCGTAACTTTCATTCGGAGCTTTGTTTCGAAATTTCGCTTACACTCATTTTGATCATTTTTATCTCTGCATTCTTGTTATGCTTAAAGATTACTTATTTGTTCGGCTTAGATAAAGTGTATTATCTTATTTAACTAGTTCATTTTAGGGTATTGCTAAACATACTGTATAATAACATTGGTTTAAGGCAAACGGAAGCATATACATATGCATATCCAACACAACCCGACAACACATGTGTAATATACTACCGATCATCATCTTTAAAGAACCAATCGATCTTGTGTCTTAATCGTAGTTCAAATTGGAGAATTCCCTTAGGAATCGACGACCACCCGTCGTTCTCCTTCCTTTTTCTCTCGATGGCACTCAAAACACCTTCTTGTTTTCTTGCCTTTTTACAGCCTTCACATGCCAGGCTCAAAGGAAGGCTAGATTTCCATTCAGAGAATGAATTGAGAAGATCATGATTTGAAGTTTCATACTCGATAGTATTATCCTTTCTATTATTTATTGTCGTTCAAAAACCATACAGAACTTATCATTTAAAATTTAAACCGACAATGAGATTAGCTCAAAATTTATATGTAGCTTAGTATCTTCCACGTATACAACAAAACCAAATACCATTTCTAAGAAGAACTGAATTAATTCCAATGTTACAGTTTGGCCCCTCGTCTTTAAACTTATATTTCTTAAAACCCCTTTATACTTTTCTCACATATTTTTAATATCCACTAGCTTGTATCGTGTTCATACTTTATCGTATAACGGTCCCGCTTATATTAGTTTGATCGTAAATACTTCGGGAACGTTAATAAAATTTTCGAACTCAAACGGTCACAGAAATTTTGCACGTTATTAATAGGCTTTATAACGTGTCCGTACATTATCGAATATTTTTATTGTTTATATCCTTTTGATCGTAATTACTTTACGAACGTTTATATAAATTTTGGACATAAACGATTACCGAAATTTCGCACGTTTATTAATAGGTTACAAAATTTTCGGTTGTTACATGTTATCAGTGATATTTATTATATATATATATATATATATATATATATATAGGGGAAGGTTCCATTGTTAACCCCCCTTATAGCGTTAACCGCTTAACCCTAGCGTTTTTTGCCCGAATCTTAAATTTTTTTTTCATGGTTTTTATTTTGCAAAAATAAGGGGGGTTTCTTTTTTGTGTTTTTGCTAATTCATCACCGTTTAGAAGTTATTGTAAGTGTAAGTTACTTACACTTACTTACAATCCGTATCTGATGCAGTAAATGTAAGTAAGTGTAAGTAACTTACACTTACAATAACTTCTAAACGGTGATGAATTAGCAAAAACACAAAAAAGAAACCCCCCCTATTTTTACATAATAAAAACCATGAAAAAAATTTTTAGATTCGGGCAAAAAACGCTAGGGTTAAGCGGTTAACGCTATAAGGGAGGGTTAACATTTGAACCTCTCCCTATATATATATATATATATATATATATATATATATATATAAAGATATATTATTTTTAAATTTTAATACGCATGTAATAAATTTGATGTATAATAACTAATAAATGATTATGTTAATAATTAACGAGATCAATGATATCATTAAATAAATAGTTGCATCATAATTAATGCAGATGATGATGCAAATAACACAAACTTATTAAAGAAAATAATGTTTTAAATATGTTACAATAACGTTAAATTTTTTTTTTAAGATTTGGCTTCATCCCATGTATATATACATCGGAAAGAGTAAAAGTATTGTTTTATTTATTAACATTTGACTAGGAAGTAACATTAATTTTCTTTTCTTTATTTTTTTTCCCTAAAAAATGCATTGCTTCCTTTTTTTTTTCTTTTTGAATATTTTATTTTATTATCATTAGTTTTGAGAAAACAGATGTGTTACGTACGTTAGTATTTTTCAATTAACATCAACATATGTACATTAATAGTGATAATGCAGGAACTGCACTTGCATATGTTTAACAAGTAGAAGGACACACCATGTATGTAAGTAAATTATTTATTGTCATGTTATTGATGAGTGATTTTGAGCTTGACAATATTTATAACCCCTTATGCTTTGTTGCTGGCAGTTGAGAATTTTATATGTGTATGCTATTGTACGGATTTAGTAGTTGTTGTATTGCTAATTCTTATGCCTCTCATTTCACCAAATTCATCAGAGGGGAGGAGGGATAACTTGTTTAGGTAACACTCACCACTCATATAATCAACCTTGAAATATGTTTGTTCTACATGTAGAAGTAAATTTATAACATGATGAAATATCTTATATTTTCTTATATTGGATTTCAAATAATTGCTAAAGCACTTGGATTGTGTGTTGTGAAGACACATGTTTCTGTTACTGCCATTATAGACATAGTTTCATCAAAGAGGTGTATACATATTCTTTTATATTTAGGTGTATAAGACTTGCTTTTTTAAACCAAGGTGAAGACTTTTAATTTCTAATAGGTGCAAAATTGTTTTTCTGTGTAGGCTTGAAATTTGACAAGTTGGTGAAGGGTTGCACCATGTTCCAGACCTGGTTGAGGCAGAAGTGAGCAATATGGGTGAGGTTTGGGAGGTTTTAAAAACATGGAGTAGTTCAAGGGTAGTAGGGTCAATGAATGCTAATGAGTTTAGTAGCCGATCTCATTGGTGAGTTTTGATTTCTTGAACTTAAATTAAATTCTTGAGTGATTTTTGTTTTAATCTTATGATTGAGTATATTCGGGTTACATTTCATCTCCAAAATATTAGTTGGATAAGACAAAAAGATAGCTCAAATGTAAACAGGTTGATTCACCCATTTTGTCATGTTTTGGTGTTTGTAATTGTTCTTGCAATTTACGTTATGTTTTTGGTGTTAAACAAGAGTTAAAGAAAAAAGATCTAGATATCAAGAAAGTGGAGGATAAAATTTAAGGTTTAGACATAAAGTTGAAAGAAAGAAAGAAAGATGGAAAACAAGATAGATACATGTTTTTCATCAACAATCATGGTTAGATCGAGATCAGGAGCATCATAAATTGATTCTTGTTCTTGCTATTGAATATTTAGCAAAATGCAACATCAATTATATTTAAGGTATGTTAGTTTTTAATTCTTTAACCCTTACATTATTTATTTTTTGAAAAGTACAATGTTATAGTTGACGAATTGGTAATGAGGAGCCGCCGACGCATCGCGCGGGTTTCCTGCTGGTATATATATACACATATTGGAAAGACTAGAAATATTGTTTTATTTATGAACATTTGCCTAGGAAGTAACATTTATTTTCTTTTCTTTATTTTTTCCTAAAAAATGCGTTGCTTCCTTTTCTTTTCTTTTTGAATATTTTATTTTTATTATCATTAGTTTTGAGAAAACAGACGTGTTACGCACGTTAGTATTTTTCGATTAACATCAACATATATACATTAGTATAAGTGTTTAAGATAAAGTAATTCTTATATATTAGACACCACTCAATTTACCTACACGAAGAAGAAAATCTAGCCATTGAAATTCACTTAATGTCCGAAACTAAATCTTGACTGTGTAAATTAAATTTATTAGGCAGTTGCTAAGCAGTTTTATTGATTAACCCCGACTCTTCCGCCTGTTTCGAGCATGTAACACCTATCGCCTGATGTTTCAATAGCATGTCCACAACAGTTACCAAATCTGCAAGCTTTCATTCAGGTCCTTCCATCAGTCCACACCAGTTTTACAAAACATTTAAATCTTGGCACCACAAGTGATTAGAACCTTTCAATCCAAAAAGTCAAGAACAACCGTCATTTCATTTGCAAATTTTACAAACCTTTTAAACAATGTTTTCATAACCGGACCGGACGTCGAACCGGTCTTCTTACTGGTCAGATGTCCGACCGGTCGAACCGGGTTTAAGAACCGGACGATTTTATATACATTTTATAAATATATATATATATATATATAAAATATAAAAATATAAAAAAAGCGGTTCAACCACCGGTCCGACTACCGGTTCGCCGGTTCGACCGGCCGGTTCACCCAAAAACGGCCCAGATGCTCTAACCGAACCGGTCCGACCACCGGTTCCCGGTTCGTTCGGTCCGGTTTTCAAAACATTGCTTTTAAATGTTGGGACATATGATTAAGTTAGTTTAGTTATATTCGAAACACCAGCATAATGGAGAGACAGGGTGCATAGAAACGTGGGTGTCTGTATAACCGTCCTATGCAGTGTATAAAATACACAAGCATCCGTACTTTCTGCACACTGTTTATCTTTGATAAAGTGAAACACAAGTCGACTCACTTAACTAGCCAACGTACATTCCAAGGTATGATTGTCCATTAATATATAATTACTTTATTATACTTCACTTTTTATGTGGGAAAGACCCATATATTTTGTTGGATTTCAAAATTTGGGACATTTCGGTATTAAGCCTACTGCATACAAAACTTAATGAAAAGGTATTGCACTTTTAGCAAGTTAAAAGTTTTCATGTATGTTCCCTTAAGTAAAATCGCATTTTTATCCTTGGCTATTTCACTGGAACTATGTCTGGCAAAATGGGCGGGTTGGGTTGGTTTGGGTTGGGTAACGGGTTAGAATGGATTGTTCTTTAAAAACATCAATTTAATTTAACTTTAGATGTGTTATAAGTAAACAAATTATCCATTTGAATAATTTTTAATGATTTTTTCATCAATTATGTTATTAATCATTCTTAAATTTTTGAATCCATTGCATATACATTCTTTTTTGGTTACCCGTCTTGACCTGCATTGTGTTCAAGTGCTACCCATCTCATCTCATTCAATATTATGATGTTACTCATTTCAACCTATTATACTACAATTGTTTACCCAAACCAACCCATTTCCTTTCACATGTGTAAAAATTGCCACCTCTAGCTGGAATGGAATATCAAAAGGTCTTTTGCACTTAATTAAGAGTTAAGACATAAGAATGGGTTTCAGTTATACACATTTCGAGTGACTAAAATTGTAAAGGAGATAACTTAATTGATATTGCCGACTCCAATACATCTTTATCATTGGCCAAGTTATTGTTAATTTTTCGGCTGAAATGTTATTTTTAGTTAAAGATAGTTGTTTCGTCCCCTCGCTTCAAAAAATTAACATTTATTCTGAGTTTCAAAAATTTACACCCCTCTTATTACACTCAAGCTCCGTCACTGATATTTATGCCAAAGAATGAAGATCCCAAAGTCAAACATCGGTTCACTTGGTTTGAATTTTATATATTATTCAAGTTTTAAAGTATTTTATTATGCTACGTTGTTACCATGCTTCACTATTACCTGTTTTTTTGTGTTGCTATACTAATTAGTACGTTGTTAATATATATATGCATATTTAAATATTTTACACATGACTTAGCGTTTGTATATGATACCTTTAACCTAATTTTGAGTGGTATTTGTTAGTGTGTATTAGTTAGTTAACCACACAAATCTAAATGAATCTTAAAAAAAAAAAAAGAATACCAAGATAGTGCTAATATTATTATAAAACATAATCAAACATGCAAATTATATTGAATTGCTAACAAAAAAATAACCCTATAATTTTGCAGCATGATAGACTTGAATTAATATGAATTCCATTATTTAAGTATATATAATCATTAATTACATCTGAGTTTCTCTAAAAAATAACATGAATTCAAATGTCCTTCCTTACTTAAAATACTGAATACTAATGATGTCTTGTCATAATGGTAAGATGTAGATATTGGGGAGGTGATAGGAAACCCAGGTCATGGGTTCGATTCTTGGTCTCATCCGGTTTTACTGGCCTTCGACCGTCGTGCTCTTGTGCGGGTGCTTGGGTAGGGTTTTCCGCAGAAATTGGTGACTGGTGGGCTAGGGGCTCCGTCTGTCTGGACTAGTGGTCAACTTGGGCATCCTTTAGCTATTAGGAGCCGCATACGGAGTATATGGCAGTTGATTAGTTGACCGTTGAAGAAGAAACTTAAAATACAGAATAACAAATGTTTTAGTAACGTATAAAATAATTTTAGTAACAAATGAGTTTTTTAACATGTTTTTAAATTTATTAAATTTTTTTGTTTTAAGTCTATTTATTCATTTATGTATGCAATATCATTGTCGTAGAAAAATGCAGAATATATCATGCCGAACACAAAATGCAACAGGTTTGGATTAGAAATTTTATACCCAATACCGGTCCCCTAACCCTATCAACAAAAAAATGTCTAAGAGTTAAATGCATGACATAACACTACTTTTGAGAAAGAAGACTTACAGTTCTCCAAGAGTCACGTAGACAAAAAAACATACTTACATTAACTTTATAAAGTAATCTCATAGAAGCCAACAACTGAAACAATTAACTTTAGTTAACAGGTAATTCTACAGCTTCATTTATGTAATACCATTATCACACAAATTAAAATTCAAAACGTATAATGCATAATTAACACAAGATGCAGCATCTTTCTATTAGAAAATTTTACAATAAATAAAAAATTAACATCCAAAACAAAACACACAGCAACTTCATAAAAGACATTGCCGAAATATATAAATCAAATGTCAATTAACAAGTAAAGTAGCGCAAAAAATGAATTAAAACATATTCACAATTAACAGACGTAGTTTTTCAAAATAAAAGACATTATATTCAACTTGATATTACACGCATCTAACTTCATCCATATCTCACCTGCTGTAAACAAACAGGTAAAATAGATAACAAAGCAAAAGTTATGCTCACTTAACCTCTCAATAGCAGAACTCCATACCTTGTCGTACATCTCGACAACTTGTTTTATCCCATACCATATATGCACTTTCAAATCTAAACTTCAGAATAAGAAAGAATGAATATATGCGTGCTTTCATGTTTAATTATTAAAAGTATACAAATAGGTAAAATAGATAACAAAGCAAAAGTTATGCTCACTTAACCTCTCAATAGCAGAACTCCATACCTTGCCGTACATCTCGACAAGTTGTTTTATCCCATACCATATATGTACTTACAAAATCTAAACTTCAGAATAAGAAAAAGAATAAAAATACATGCGTGCTTTCATGTTTGTTAAAAGTATAAAAATCCATGTCACGCCATTGGATCAAATCATGCATGAAAATAATTAGGGTTATGTTATCCTAAGCTGTGGGACACGTTAAATCTTCCCCAATTCAGAGAAAAACAGACAAACATATGCATCAGTAATTTCAATGGTTCAAATTAGGTATATAGCTTCATGGTGTCACGGGTTTGAGTCCCCTAGCCAACATCCTTTTTGGTTTCTAGCTCCCTTTTTTCCCACATAATTAATCCATATACTTTTTTTTGAACGGCTAACTAATCAACTGTCGGGTACTCCGTATGCGGCCCCCAGTGACTAAAGGATGCCCAAGCTGGCCACTAGTCCAGACAGACGGAGCCCTTAGCCCACCAGTCACCAATTCCCGGGGAAAACCCGACTCAAGCATCCGCCTAAAGGCACGACGGTGGAAGGCCGGTAAAACCGGGTGGGATCAAGAATCGAACCCATGACATGGGTCTCCTATCACTTCCCCCATACCTCCATCTTATGTGATAACTCAAAATTCTCAGGTTAGAATCATAACTCGAAAATGAAGAGAATGAGTGGAAGCGAAATCGCGAAACGAGGCTCCGATTTCAAGATACACTGAATCGAATATAGCAATAGATAAGAGGTCAAATATTTTGAGTTCTTTAGGTCTTGAGATTATAACCATTGGAAAGAGCTCGAAAAATCGTGAACGTAGGCGAAAACCGTGCGCAAAACGGAGTTCGTATGCTCCCGGAATCGCGAAACGAAGATAAGATCAAAATCTGGATTTCCCATCCCGAGCGGTACGCCCCGGGACAACCTCCGAGATGGGGCGATGCGCCTGGGGTCAGAAAATCGGTACGCCACAGCCACCACCAACGAAAAACTCATATCCTAAACACTCAAATCTTCAATTTTAGAGCTTTTAATCACGTGGATCGCGCCCGGGAACGTTTCTGCAGGTCCAGATCATCATTTTACCCGCAAAACTCCGTCAGAATAGGTAACGGTTCGTTTTAACCTTCTAGTTTGATTATGATTGATTAAATCTTGTTTTTGAACGTAATGATATAGTTATGGTTGTTGATTATTGCCTAGATGATGGCTAGGATTGATTATAAATGACAAACTCGAACTGTTAACGGGTAAATCCTTGTTTTGAGCCGTTGTAATGCCCGGTTTGCATGAAATCATAACAATGGTTATAATGGTTTAAACCATTTGATTGTGACAACGTATGTGATTAGTTTGATTAATCTTTGACATGAAAGGTTAAATCCAAGTATTTTAAACGAATCACAATCATTAACATATTCACTGGAACGAGTATCTGATGTTTAAGATAACAGTCAGATTGGTATGTTAAACACGGTTATTAAACCTATTCCAATGTCACATTGTGATATTTCATGATATTGGGATAATCAATAACAAGGATTAATCATTCCTAAGCCATTAATCTATCTAGGAACTGTTTCATCATCATAATCAACAACATTAACTATTTGGTTAATCTGAGATTATCCCGATTAATCAAGTGTGTCATCAGCCTAGTATTAGGAACCTGAATCAGTATAGGTTCCTACATTATCATACATCGTATGATATGACATTAAAATAAATACTTAAAAATCTAATATCGGTTTGATGACTATCAAGGCAATGTCTTTGACATTGGACGTTTAGAAAGATTTAATCAGTAAGTTAAAACATAAATAACTCATTAAGCATAAAAAAATGCAGAATCACTCTATTACTAGCAGTTGTGTGACTTTCTGCTATTTGTGAGTTATCAGGTGAGTTTCGTACAACCCCTTTTCTTTTCATTGTTTTATAAACATCGGGGTAACTATGTAAATCCTTTTCTGAACATATGATATGATTCACTGTTATCTGTGTGATTTCATGTGATTGTTGAGAACTTATGGATTTCATGGGATTTTGCCTGTTGAACAAGAACACTATCATAGAACTTGAAAGTCCTCATTCTTGAACTGTATCTAGTGAACCCATGTGGGGCCGAACAGAAAACAATGATAGTACTATCGGCTGACAACCCATTTGCCGGGAGCTTGAAACTCCCCTTGGTGTAAATGTTTGTTATCTGTTTACAGAACTTCTTAATGTAGTGATAGACATTAAGACAACGAGGCACTAAGATATGTACCGACGTGTAGTATCTTTATAGAACAAGAACAAGAACAGTCTGAAAGGAACTAGATACGGGTCCCATGGTTATCTTGAACTGAACATTTTGAGAACTTGTATTACATATCATATCATATTGTTGAACTTAAACTGTATGAACTCACCAGCTTTGTGCTGACGTTTTTAAACCTAAAACTTTTGCAGGAAGACAGTGACCATCGAGTGAGGATGCACTTCATACACTGTAATTAAATAAGATAGTTGTGTAATAAACTGAGTTTGAACAGTGGAATGTTGAATGTAATTACGAAACCCTTTGTAATGTATTTATTCTAAGTTAATCTGTGTGCTGTGATATCGGTTCAAGTAAGTCACACCTCATCTCTGAGACATCACCACTATGCTTTCGCAACCTTCTCACGGTAACGTATGACATCATCTCAGGTGACGAGAGGTGGGGGTGTGACATCTTACCACTAGGACAAGACATCATTGGTATTAATCAATATACTTTGATTTTAATTTTTATGATCTCAAGGTTAGAGGAGTTGATATTCCGTGTTTATTTGTATTTAAGGGTTAAGATTTATCACTTGCTACTTTCTTTCTCAATCTTTTTTCATTTTCTTTCATTTGATGTATAATCTTTCCGTGTGCTTTAGGTTAATGTTGAAATGCAATTTTTATGCTACGTTTCGATATAAATATTGTTCAAGATCGAGACCGTCAACGATATATATAAACTTTTTTAAAATCGGTTTCGAGTTTCCTAATTTTAATTTTTACAGCTACATGATCTATATTTTGATCATTTTCGTTTGTCTTAACACTTTTGACAATGATATAACTTATTCGTGATTTTTGTATATAACGTTATTACGTGTTTTTTTAAGCATAAAATTTCTCTCCTATATTATATACGATATGAATTTGGGTCAACTATTTGCGTAGTTGGTGAGTAACATATATAATTTATATTAAAATAAATAAAAAGTTGATGCAATTAAATTATACTACAAAGAATACAAATCTAGCATGCATAACCTACGTGTTTGCAATTAAGTTATTGAATATATCAGGAAAAGCTGTAATTCTTTTTCTGGGTACTCATATTTTTATCTTAAACATTTTATGCCTTTTTGTTAAAAACATATTTAGTTTTTAAGTGAAAGTAAAATTAGATATTTAAAGTTTTTAAATATTTGACCCGACCCGAATCATCAACCTGAATATATAATCCGAAACATATTGATAGGAAAAAAATTTGGGCCCGTGATTTTCGGCCCCATATGAATTTTGTTTTAAGCTCCGTCAATGGTGGCCCGTGACTATACAGTTGGTAATTGATTATGAGGGTTAAATGACGGTTCGTAATTTTATGAAATGTGACTCGTAATTTTATATGGACGATAATACCTTTACTTAGATTAGACGTGGACATTCTAGTTTCTTCCTACCATTCACACGGTTTTTCTTCTCTGTACGTTAACATGTTGTATTATTGAGTTTAAATGACAAAATCATTGGAGTTAAAGTATTACTAACTTTGAGATCAAGCATTTGAGCTCCGTTGAAGATAGATTTATATAAAATTTAATTTGTTGTTTAAAAAAGGGCTTGTATGCATCTATCATGAAATTCAATACACTTTTTTTTAATGTCAAACGATAGCTCAATGTTATGCATTTTCATAACCTAAATGGTTCATCAGGCCCAACAACTCATGCAATACAAGCACATTCTGCCATCAATTTACCTGATATCTAACGCCCAGATGTTGCAGCTAAACCGAACAAATTGACTTGCCCCTTAGGAAGAAACTCGTTATGCAGTAAAACCTTTTACTGATTGATTTGGCTAGAATTTGAACACACGTTCTCATATAACCTAAGCTTTATGAGAACCATTAAGTGGCAATGGGTTAAGTTCAACTAAATAAGCCACTTAACCTAAAATGCCTAAGAAGGATCTTGAGCCATTAGATCATTAATCAATGGTTATGATTAAATCAAGTTGTTGGAGGGTATTTTAGTTATGCCTACTTTTGTTGTCTTTTTATCAAATTCCCCATATTCTTTAAACGTTCATAACTTTTACATTCGGAATTATTTTTTGAAAAAAAAATCATAAAAACAAGCATTTTTTTATCTTCAAATTAATATAATTTTTGCTATAGAAATTTTTTGTTTTTTTGGTTCATTGTGTCTTTTGTACAGGTCATTGTGTCTTTTGTACATGCCATTGTGTCTTTTGTGATTCTGCTCAATGCTGTGTTTTTATGAACAATTTAAGACATAATGATGTTCCATAATACATAATGTCAAGCAAAGATGACACAATGACAAGTATAAATAACACAATAATCTTGAAAAAAGACACAATTACCTGTAAAAAAGACACAATGCCGAGTCATTGTGTTTTTTGTATAGGCATTGTGTCTTTTGAATAAACACTGTGTCTTTTGTGTTTCTCCTCAATATTGTCTTTTGTATATACATTGTGTGTTGTATAGGTCATTTTGTCTTTTATTTAGACATTGTGTTTTTTTGAACAGAATTGTGTCTTTTGTGTTTCTGCTCAATCTTGTATTTTTCTAAACAATTTAAGACACAATGATGTTGCATAATACATAATGTTAAGCAAGGATATTTAAAAAAGACACAATTAACTAGTAAAAAGACACAATTCTCTTTAAGAAAAACACAAAAAGATAGTTATACACAAACGTTTAAAAAGACATAATGATAATAATTAGACACAATGAGCTGAAAAAATTTAATTTTTTGTAAAAATATTATACTCATTTTAAAGATAAAAAAATACTTGTTTTTATGATATATTTTTTTTTGAAAAAATAATATCGTATGTAAGAGTTATTAATATTTAAAAAAATGTGGGAGGAAAGTGGTTATAACTAAATTACACTTTAACAACTTTTCCCTCTAAAATTTTAAATTTTTCCTTTTGAATTTGATCTCATAATCTAATGGTTAATATAATCTTTCTTAGGTTTTTTAGGATAAAGAGACTATTTAGTTGATCATAATCCAAGTGGCAATTGAGCTACAGGATCTTAGACGAATTCAATACAGTTATTTGGCTTCATGTTAATCCTTTTCAAAGTCGTTGGATCAACATTTAATGTCAGGTCTATTTTTGTTGACCTTTGACTTATTTAAATCCACTCGTCATTATATTCCTAATCACTACAAGAATCGGCTATCTTCACACCGTGTTGATGGCATGTTTTATACGAAAATAAAATTTTAAATATAAAGGGCAAAAGAGTAGGAATTGATGAATATAAGTTTCATTAATTAATTAAACGACAATGATTTTTAATGACAACTATTTTTTTTCATAATTCTAACAAGATGTTTCGTTGATTTTTTAGGCTTTAAATATATGCCAACAAAATCCCTATCAACATATTATCTTTCGCTATGTATGACGTGTCTTACTTTTAGGCCTGTATTTTATTCAATGAAATGTATACCCAATGACTATAATATCCCCTCCTTTTTCTCAAATTAGATATTTTTGAATGCATATGGATCATTAGCAGACCATAAATCCACCTGATCATATCTAGGTCTAATAGGAGGAGGCCCACCATATGTGAAAGAAAAGCACTTAGACTAGCATGAAATCCTATATTATCCATACAAGAATTTGAATCCGTGATCTCTTAATATTAAAGTCACAAGTTACTTTCTCTCAAGTTAGATTAGATGAAGATGTAGATTAACTAAAACAAACCGACTAAACTCTAATAATCCAAAATCATTATTATACATCAAATCAACTGAACCAATCTTCGTAGATTAAACGGAGTTCACGTTCACATCAACATAAATTGTAAAATTGGGCTTGAAACAATCGGACTGGTCTTCGTCTTCCTCTTTTTTTAAATCAAGAAACTGTTGGAGAAATTCGTCAATAATAGCTTGGAAATCTATCTGATCGTGTATGAAATCTCTATTCGAAATCAATATTTCTTCCTTTCTGAGTTCAAGAAACTTGCTTTAGATAATCCAATACAGAGAATTTAAGTGATACGAATTTCGATTGAAAGAATTGATTTCGCGAGTTTGTTTTTCCTGTTAATCACCAACCAACTGCATGACAGTTATTGGCCCTCGGACCCCGCAAGGGGACGCAGCCCCCTTGAGTCCTTGACCCCCGCGCTTGGTCTGGAACTCAGAAAATATTAAACGAATGTGCACTCCGCACCTTCAACACTTTAATATTCCTATACATCTAATTACAAATAAAATATATAACAGAAATACATTGAAAAAAAAAGAACCACCATGAATTCAAGAAATAGAACACTGCAGCACTTTCGACTTCCTCTTTCGAAAAATCGAACCACCTGTTCGAGATTTCAAGTTTGGAATGCATGAAACTCAGTTAAAGATAAGCAGAGACAATAAAAGAAATTAAATCTTTTTTTGTTTTGTTTGTGATATGGTGGTGTTGATGTTGGTAGAAAATAATAATTTTAATTTCAACTATGGCTTCCGTTAGTATTAGGGACGGAGAAAGATGAGCCACTGTTAAAAAATAAATTAAATAAAAAGAGAAAAGAAAGTTGGGCAAATCTATCTATCTATATACGGAAAAGATCAAATAAGAAAATATTATTGTCTAAGAATAGTATTTTTGTTTTTTGTACTCTATTTTTTGTAATAGATTTAAAAATTTTGTGTGTTGGATTTTGTTTTTTGTACTGTTACTTAGTCTTTCGTACTAGATTTTTGTTTTTATATTATTAGCATGCCACATGTTATATTCATATTGATTCTTACTCTTCTTAGTCAAAAATCTTTTATTATCCAACCCATCTATATCTATATCTATATTAAAAAATTCCTTTATCAAAGTTTGGGTTTTAAACATTTCATTTTGAAAAAGTTGTTTTTAAAACATGTAAATTATAGGATGTTAAATGTTATGGCACAAGTTAATAAAGAAAAAAAATAGTTAATAATAATGGTTTATAAATTATAAAAAGATTTTATGAGTTACAAATTATTGGAAAATTTTCATATTTTATAATAATTTGATTTTTTAAAAGTATGCTTCTTAATATTAAAATATTTTTTATTATATTAAGAAAATATAAAATGTGTATATATATATATATATATATATATATATATATATATATTGTAACACCCCAACTCGGCGAGAGCTGACGTGTTACTATTACAGATATCAAATCAAAAACATCATTCTTTTAAATCAAAAATAATCCAAAGATAACATCCGAAATAACTTAAAAGAAACATAGTCTTAAACATATTAAATAATCCTAAAAAATGTCTTTTATTAACTTCAGCATCTTCTAATTCTCTCATCACATATTCCCATGATTTTCCTGATTCCCTTGTGTACCTATTATATAAACAACAGAAAACACAAGAAAAGAAAACGGCTGAGCCAAAAGTTGCTCAGTAACGGAAGAACAATAGTAATAATGAGATACAGATAACCAGAAACATATACAAACGTACTATTACTGAACTGATACATAATACAACATTTAACTGATAATGTAAACCGAACAGAACATATGAACACGACACTATAATATCAATAAACAGTCGTGTATGATACAGAAGCACCCTGAGCCAAACTGATAAAGTGAAAGATATACGGGTAGCTACTCCCATCCATCAATCACAGAGATGGTGTTATTCCATCCCCCAGAACAGATAGCATATAGCAGAACTAGGAACGACCCATACGCCTCTCATATAAAGTGGCCAGTGTACTCCCTGAGTACTTAATAGAGACGCCGTGACTATTTATTACACACTGTCACGATAAGTGTCACATCACTGACGCCACAATGATGTGTCAGATAGCTCGGGTAACAGAGTACTAAAACTGAAGGATAACATAACTATCTAACATATAACTGAACGCATTGATCAATTCTGAAATCTTATGTTCTATGGAAACATGCAATAATGAGTACAAAACTAGAAGACCTATTGCATGCTAAAACAATCCGTAAACAGAACAATATTCAAAACGGTTAAGAACACAAGAAACTGAGTAATAAACGGGTCGTAGCAATGGAAGCAAATTAAGATGCTAGACCACCCAACTAGTAAAAGAAAACAAAATACTATGGTTTGAAGAAAATAGGATCCGTACCTTAATTTAGCAAAAGCAAAGCAAGCAATTTCGTTGACGTCCTTAAATCGTATTAGAACCTATATCATAATCATTCAATGAGATTTTGGATAATTGCTTTTGTCTAATTCGTTGGTTTACGGATCAATTTATAAGGCTTTTATTATTGACCATACATGATTGTAATTTGTAGCTTATCTTGACCTTTATTTTATAGTTAACATTACATCTTCAAATATGCAGGTTATCAGATTATATATACTTAGTTGATGCATCCAAATCACTATACAAGTATGTATACAAACTGTGTAATTAATAAAACCACTTTAAATTACAAACTGCAACAGCTTACTTTTACTTATTTGAATTGTGACTGGTTAGTGAACTATTAACTAATTTCAGTTTCCTACAACTGATTATGAATTAATATGGCTATGAACACAATTTGTCTATTGGGAATTTTGGTGTGTACATAGCTTGAAGACCTGATACACAACTGTTGGAGCAACATATTTGGTTAACTTTTAGTTGGTGTTCATCTTCTAAGATTTACATCACTGTTACATTATGTACATTGGTAGAAATTTCACTTCACAAGTATTTGTTGTATATGTTTATTCTCATGATTCATGTATTAAAATTTTTAGTTACCCATGAGTGTACCCCATAGCAGATTATAGGAGTTACAACTAATTTGGATATGGTTTGACTATTAACGAGCATAACGAGCAAAAATAAAATAAAGGACTTGGTGGTTACCTGGTGCAGCAATTAAGATGGGTCAAAATTAATGATTTGTGGCCTCTAGAAGTCAAAATCAAGCATATTATAATGACACCTAATAATGGTAATCGAAAGTGTAAACACTGGTCAGAAACAAATCAAGCAATTCGGGTAGTTTCACAAATTAATAGTGACCTGATGTCTGATTGCTGGTGCGGTGGTGGCCGATCAAGCACAAACAAGGGCTGAATTTCTTTTGCAACCGAAGGTTTTTCGTGATGAAAATCAGAAGTTTTGCAGGTTCCTAAATCAACTGGTGAGACGTGATTGAAATAGATCGTCATTCAGATTTTCCGGTGAGTTAGTTTGCGATAATGGAGGCTGATGGCGATGACTGATTCGGCCGGATGAGACGGTAACAAGTTAGGTCAACAGGAAATCTCTCTTCTCCTTTCTATTTCACGTACACCCATCTATGCTTTAAGTTTTTTTTTTTTTCTTTTTTTTTTAATTCATTTTTTTTTGTACGGTTATTATATATATATATATATATATATATATATATATATATATATATATATATATATATATATATATATATATATAAAGGGAATGGTATAAAAAATAACCCTCATCTTTTGCTACAACTACTTAACCCATTTAAACCAATCATAAACTTACACATAAGCATTACATTAAAATATTAAAAAGGGCATTATAGTCATTTTACCCCTTATAAGTTTCCCCCCTCTTTTTTAAACATTAATAACTTTTTATAATATATTATTTTTAAAAAAAATTGCACCATTATATTCGTCTCATTTTTCTCTTTAATTCCGTTATATTCTCGACTAATTTTTTTTACTTTTTTTAAATGCCCTATATTTACATCATTGTAACAAGGTTAAATATAACAAATTTATTTGAATTTTTTTTAAAAATGATAAATTACAGTGATGTAATTTACATTGACGTAATTTATCGTGATGTAATTTACATTGACGTAATTTATCGTGATGTAATTTACATTGACGTAAAATTCGGTTTCGGTTTTTTTCGGTGAATTTGGTTTAAATTACAGTGATGTAATTTACATTGACAACAAATTAGTTTAAAATTTTTTCTAACA
Source organism: Mikania micrantha (assembly GCA_009363875.1). Taxonomy (NCBI): domain Eukaryota; kingdom Viridiplantae; phylum Streptophyta; class Magnoliopsida; order Asterales; family Asteraceae; genus Mikania; species Mikania micrantha. The sequence continues at coordinate 71,540,263 of CM018696.1, forward strand.
ATGATAAATTACATCACTATAATTATCATTGTGAGAGAAAAAAATCAAAATAATGTGTTCTATTACATCAATGTAATTTATCATTGACGTAAAATTCGGTTTCGGTTTTTTTCGGTGAATTTGGTTTAAATTACAGTGATGTAATTTACATTAACAACAAATTAGTTTAAATTTTTTTCGAACAATGATAAATTACATCACTATAATTGTCATTGTGAGAGAAAAAAATCAAAATAATGTGTTCTATTTACATCACTGTAATTTATCATTGTAATTATCATTGTTAGAGAAAAAATAAAATAATGTGTTACGTCACCGTTAATTACGTCATTGTAAATTACTTCATTTTGTGTTACATTACTTCATTTTTTGTTACATTACTGTAATTTACCATTGTTAGAAAAAATTTCTAATTAATTTGCTATCTTTAAGCTCGTTACAATAATGTAAATACATGACATAAAAAAAAAAAAAAAAACTAGTCGAGACTATAACGAAATCAAAGAGAAAAATGAGACGAGTATAATGGTGCAATTTTTTTAAAAAAATAATATAGTATAAAAAAGTTATGAATGTTTAAAAAAAATGGGGTAAACTTTACTTAAATAACAAATGTCTTAAATGCCCTTTATATTAAAAAAAAGAAAAAAAAAGAATCTGACACGTGTCACCATCCTAAACACTTACATTTTTAAAGTAACCATTGGATGATGGTTAATGGGTTGTAACAAAAGATGAGGGTTATCAAAAATTCCATGCCCTATATATATATATATATATAATTAGTATTTAATACTATTGTATGTATGTAATATATATTTTTAATATTAAGAACTTTTTTTAATTAAAAAATGTATAAAGAATATATAATTATAAAATTAGTATTTATAAAAGTTGTGTAATTATTAGGAGAGAGAAGCGAGAAAAGTAATGTAGCGATACTCTAGATTTGTGACAAGTGTTCTATAATTATTTTGATTTATTAAGTATAATAGATAATAGATTTTGTTTTGAATAGATTTTTAAGAGTTTTAACAACTGATCGAAGGAACGATGGAAAAAGTTCAGCTGACAAAAACCAAAGTATGGAGATCTGGCATATCGATCCGATCCTAGGCTCCTAGCTATTACAGCATATTTTATTTAATTTGTTGATTGCTAGTTTATGAAAGAAATGATCGAGCCGATTTTGTTGTGACATATTTTTTCGTTGCAAAAAACACTTTCCTATATATAGCACTAATAAGTTACACCCCACAACTGAACATATATACACACTGTTCTTAATTCTTTCATCATCCAAGATACGAATGTAGCTGAAATATTGCATGGTTATAACATCTTACTAAGCTTTTTGTGGTAACTTGTTAGATATAGAACCCATTTCTATTGATTCATCATATCGTATGCGGTTGCGCTTGATTGAGATTTCTGAAAAAATGATAGCCGCTACGGTTGCAACACCCATCACTATGAAGAGTAAAAAGAAACCATGAACATCAAGACTTTGTGGGTCAGTCGAATGATCATCTTGTTTTGATAAAAGTTGAGGTTTAATTCCAAGATAAATTTTCTTCATGTGAATTTTTTTTGAAAATAGGTGGGTTTTGAGTCATAGTTGGGATTGTAGGTGGGTAGATGGTTTGGTGGTGTTTCTAGGTATGTCGCAGGGGGGTATGCGACATTAGATTGAAATCGCAAGGGGTAGGAGCGACTTCCAATTTCTGCATAACTTTGACAGACTAAAGGACAGAAAATAAATTAATTAAATGGATGTTGCAAGGGGGGGTTGCGACTTCCATTAAAAGACAAAAAAAAATTAAATGAATCTTGTGTTGTAGGGCGTCAGACATGATATGGACAAAATTAATTAAATGGATGTTGCATGGGGGGTTGCGACTTCCATTAAAAGACAAAAAAAAATCTCAATTCGTAGATGACTCCGATATGAGGCACAGACAAAGAATAAAAAAAATAAAATAATGAATGTTGCTAGAGGGTATTGCGACTTTCATTAAAAGACAAAAAAATTCAATTTGTAGAAAAAAATAATGAAAGTTGCATGGGAGGGATGCGACATATCCAATGTATATATATATCTTTTCACTTCTCATTTATATGGGTTCTATCATATTATCGTATTATCAATATGTTAAATAATCCTTTTCTTATGAAAATTTTTTGGGGTGGTCAGATTTCTTACGAAAATGAAATTGTTAAGTGTGATGAATCGACTCTTTCGTCTTCTTTTATTATTCGTCATAAAATGGGGTATAAAGAATTAGTTGATATGATTTATAATCATATTCAAACTAATAAGGAGTCATTTAGTTTGACTTTAATATTATACTACACATTTCAAGGGGTATCTGAATCATCGCATATTATTGGTGACGAAAGTTTAGAAATAATGTATTATTTAGCTGAAATCGATTCAAATTTTCGAGCTAATTTATACATCAGAATGGAGCCAATTATTCCATATCAACAATCCAGTTGTATGAATCTTCTTCGACTTTTTGAAACACCGGCACAACAAGCATGCCCTTCTTCAATCGGGCAATATGAAGCCGGTCCGTCAACGTATTTAACTTTAGAAGATTCTTCATTCCAACAATCATTTGATACACAACGCGATGATGATGGCGGCGGTGGTGGAGATAACGATGATGATGTTGGTGGTAGTGATGATGATGGCGGTTTCGATAACTCTGATGATTATATATCAGAAAAGTCAACAGATACTGAAGTTGGTCCCTTAGCCGAAGAGTCAGATGATGATGATGTAGAAGCACCTTCTACAGTTAATTACAATGCTGGAATTTATCAAGGTTTCTCTCAGGACCAGTTCTTTATTCTAATGATGTTGAGCGGCTAGAAGATTACGAGCTTCCTGATTTTGATGTTGAAGATGACATGGATGTTTGGAATGAAGCTGCAAATGAAATTCGTGTTGGTATGTATTTTAAAAGTAAGGATGAGGTAACGTATGCAATCCGAAGGTGGAATGTTGCTCGTAATCGAGAGATTATAGTAGCAGAAAGTAAACCATCGTTATTTAAAGCGAAATGCTACACAATGAGCACAAGTTACATAAAATCGCATCCTAACATTTCTTCTTATCAATGTGAATGGCATGTGACGGCATCTAAGAAGAAGAATGCTCACATGTGGCAAATCACCATATGGGTTCCTGCGCATAACTGTTACGGAATAGTTGTATCCAATAATAACCGAAGCCTAAGATCCAAAGATATTGCTGCACACATCATAGAGTTAATCTGTGTTGATATCAGTTATCCAATAAAACAAGTTCAAGCATATATTAAGAATAAGTTAAATGTTGATGTTTCTTATGATAAAGCTTGGCATGGTCGTAGGATCGCAATAGAAAGTATCTACGGTACTTGGGAGAGTAATTTTAACAACTTGCCCAAATACATTACAGCGTTGAAGTCATCAAACCCTGATACAGTTGTCGAGTGGTTACATCATCCCAATAGTTCAACACAATATGCTACATTTAAATACGTGTTCTGGGCATTTGGTCCTGCTATTAAAGCATTTAATCGTTGCTTACCAGTTATATCGGTAGACGGTACTCATTTGAAGGGATCATATCGTGGCAAATTATTGATTGCTGTTACAAAAATGCAAATAACTACATATTGCCGATAGCATATGCTATTGTAGATGAGGAGACAGTTGAAAGTTGGCGTTGGTTTTTTCATCAGTTTCGGTCAAATATTGCAAACAGAAATCTTAGAAAACTTTGTGTTATTTCTGACCGACATAAAGGCATTATTAACGCCATGAATAATCTTGAAGAGTGGATGGAACCGAATGCTTTCCATCGTTTTTGTCTCCGTCATCTTAGAAGTAATTTCATGAAAAACTTTAAGAATGTAAGTTTGAAGAGGTTGTGTTGGAGTATTGGTAGCACCACACAACGTAGAAAATACGTGAATTGTGTCAGACAAATGAAAACAATCAGTCAGGATGCATGGGAATATTTGAAAGGTATTGATCAAAGTCAGTGGACGCTTGTTGGTGATAAGAATCATCGTCGATGGGGTAACCTAACGACGAATATTTCAGAGAGTATAAATAATGCACTACGTGAAGCAAGGCTACTACCAATAAAGGCTTGTATTGATTATACCTTCAACAAAGATGTTCAACAATTTGTGAAGCATAATGAGATTGCGTGGAAATGCAATACAACATTACCCCCTCATATGTGGCGAATGTTTAATCATCGTGATAGCAGGGCCCAGGAGCACGAAGTATTATTGTTTGACTACATAGAGGCTGTCTACAGGGTTGTGTCTAGGCTTCAAACAAATGATGACGGAGGAAATGACTATACAGTAGAGTACAAAAAAAGAAAATGCACATGTGGTAAGTGGCAGACTCATAGATTTCCGTGCTCGCATGCCATAGCAGTGTGTCGTAGTAGAGGTGAAGAACCTCATGATATTGTTAATGAAGTGTACACGACTGTTACGTATAGGCGGCAATACGCTGGTCATTATTACCCAATCAGCCACCCTCAATGTTGGAGAGACCCGGGATGGAGAATAATTGGAGATCCTACAAAAGTTATATCATCTCGAGGCAGGAGACGTGTGCGGAGAATACAAAACGAGATGGAATATGTGGTGGAACGGGGCATAACAGGCTAACATGTGGAAACTCTCATCCATAATATTTTGAGCATTGCTTTGTTTTTGTAGTATTAATTTTAAATAAATGTTGTAGTATTAATGTTGTAGTTCTATTTTGTTTATGTACTATTATTGTTGTTTTTGTATTAATTTTGAATTAATAGCTTGAGTAATGCATAATATATATTAAATACAATAATTATGACATAAAAAACATACTTTTATTATTAATTATGAAAAATACAACACATTCTACAAATTACTTGATAAACGATATTCTACCCACGGGGTATGAAACGCCAAGTATAGTATTGTTCTGCCATGTAGCGTCGATATCTCATACACTTATTTTTTAAAATCCTCTTCAGTTGTTTTTTCGGATATGTCTTCGTGAGGGGATTTAAGACTGACTTCTTCAGTGTTTTGAATTAAAGTTGAGGAAGAAGCATTTTCTGATTTTTCTTTTGGTTGGCGCCTCCATTTTTGGAAAATCCAATTTGATGCTTTGGGTGCTGGTTGCGAATGATATTCATCATCATCGACTACTTCTTTGCCGCGGTTGTTAGCCATTTGTAACACAAAGGATTATAGATGAAATGATAATAGGGAGAGATAGATAGAGAGAGGTTGATACATTTGAGAAAATGGGCTTGATGGTGCAGGTATTTATAGGATTGAAATGATAAAAATATAATTGTAAAATAAAAAGGTAGAAATTGAAATAAATTAAAATGTAACCATTACAGACATATAACAATTTTTACAAAAATAAGATACAACTATGTCCCACATGGAGGTCGTCTTGCATTACGTGATGGCCTATTGTTTAGATTAAATGGTATTGGTGATGCAGCTTCAATATTTGGCATGTTACTGTCCTCTTGATTTGGAGGAAAATAATTTTCTTGTGTGAAATCTTGAGAGACAGGAGGTATCTGAGAGTTAAACGGTGTGTAGAATTCTTGATGGAAATTTTGTTCCATCCCCCTGTTGAAAATAAAAAAAAGTAGGGCTGAGTGTCCCAAAATTAGATGGCCCCTCTCCTTCAAAAAATGGTGAGTCTGGTGGATGAACTCTATATCCAATCTCATTTTCAAAAGCGGGTGAATAATCTTGATTGGGATTTGAAGGTTCGCCAACTTCAAAATTTTCAGCTCTCTCATTATTCTCACCTCCTTGTCTACGAGCACGTGTTTTTGTTCGTCTACGTGCTCTTTGAGGTACAGTGTCACCACCAAACTCAACGTTATTTGTGGTCAAATGTGTTGTAGGATAATTTAGACGGGATCTCTGATTTACAATTCTCATAAAATCACTGGCCATATCTCTTAATGACTTAAATGTTGAGCATTTTCTGGAAACGTTCCAATCAGATTTCCTGTCATTTGATACATTTGAGTAACACCGTCAACCTACACAAATACATTATGGTTATAATTAATGCTAACAACACTTGAAATCTTCCAAAAATAATAAATAATATAACATACCATCACTTGAAATGTTCCACCATGATTTTGATATCCATGTGGGTTTACCTCATGATAACCTGGGTTAGTTATATACAAAACGGTGCGCTCCCAAAACCACTGGTTATAATCAATGCTAACACCAACAAAGTTAAATTCTCCAACTAGCACATTAGAAAATCGACCATCCCATTCTTGAATGTAATGGTGATGTTCGCGTCTCCAGTCTTTGTTTGCTTTACCTTGCCGAGTTAAAGCGTGCAACCGTTTATGCTCAGCTTTGTCAATTGGTAAAGCATTTGGGATTTTTTGGAGAATATTAAATTTTCTACTAACCCTACTAGGCGCATGATATTCAACAATTTCCCAGTAAATAATAAATGTTTCACATCTCCAGCAGTTTGCATCACTTGTACAGATTGGAGGTAAAAGTGATAAAACATGATCATAAGGAGCCCATTTGAACTGAATAAATAATAAATAAAATACAACCAAATTAATATAAAATGTTATATTAAAATATATAATTTCAACTAATATGTAACTCTAATCACCATGCTTTCATGCAGTGCAGTTAGCTGTGAGCGAAAACCTTTCACCACATGTGCAATAGTCTGGCTATATGATAGGTCAGACCGCCATCTTAAAATTAATCAAAAATTTAATCATAATTTACTAGAATAAAAAATTAAAATATTGATATGTGAAACATACCGAGCACCATATGGATTTGTTGAATCAAAATCAAAGTATAGAATTGGGGACGTGCATGTAATTCTTTCCCATGCCCACATTTGTAACAAGAACATCGGACCAGATATCTCCTTGGCCAAATATGATGTTCCTTTGCACAGATTTCTATACAAACAAGCTAAAACTGCACTCCCCCAGCTATATTGGTTACATGCTTCTAAATTAATTAAATAATTTAAATGAAACAAATGTACCATATGGTTAGCAGAGTCAGGAAATAAAGTAGCACCGAATAAATGTAATATATACAACCGAGCTCTTTGTACAGTCTCCAACTCGGTTGGATTTTCAGGAAAATCTGATTTAATTTCACGTAAAATACGTGCTAATTTTATCCTACCTCCTATCATCTCATTTTGTTGAGGTGTAAACCCCAACAAATGAACACATTTTGCTACATTTTCTTCAATGGAGCAAACATAATCAATGCTAGAGACAACATTCCCATTAACAGATAAACCCCACAAAACTTGAACGTCTTGAAGGGTTACTGTAACCTCACCAAATGGTAAGTGAAATGTGTGCGTTTCAGGTCGCCACCTTTCCACTAAAGCAGTTATAAGAGCGTGGTCAACGGTTCTATAACCACAATCAATAACGCCACCAAATCCAGCAACGCGTATATACGCCATAACCGAATCCGGCACATGATGATCTCTGATGTATTCCCAGAATTTTTGATCACCACGTCTAACATTAAGTTGAACATTATCTGGTATGGTGTTAGTAAACAAAGCACGCGCTCTATGAGTATCTGATAAAAACAAAACATCATCTTTGAGTGGACCCGGATTCACTACTAAACTCATTGTATTTTTTTAAAACAACAAGAACTCATGGGTTGAGAAAGCGACTCTGATTCAATAATAAAAAAGAACTCGTGGGTGGTTGAGAAAGCGATTTGATTAAAAAAAAAAGGACTTCACCACGTTTGATTTTAAAGAATTGAAAATGATGTATTTATTTAAGTGATTTCCTTATGTTCATTGTCCATACCTTGCCTGCTTCCCTGCAACACGAAATGTCCATTGTCTATTAATTTTTTTTGTCCATATCATGTCTGACGCCCTGCAACACAAGATTCATTTAATTTTTTTTTTGTCTTTTAATGGAAGTCGCAACCCCCCTTGCAACATCCATTTAATTAATTTTGTCCATATCATGTCTGACGCCCTACAACACAAGATTCATTTAATTTTTTTTGTCTTTTAATGGAAGTCGCAACCCCCCCTTGCAACATCCATTTAATTAATTTATTTTCTGTCCTTTAGTCTTTCAAAGTTATGCATAAATTGGAAGTCGCTCCTACCCCTTGCGATTTCAATCTAATGTCGCATACCCCCCCTGCGACATACCTAGAAACACCACCAAACCATCTACCCACCTACAATCCCAACTATGACTCAAAACCCACCTATTTTCAAAAAAAATTCTCTTCATGTCTATCATATCTTGGCTTTCAGTTACTTTCACAACGGCGGCTGAAAAGTTCTGCCGTAAAGGATATCCAAGAGGGAACGCCTGAGACAATTGAACACATTAATTTAGCCATGTAAGCTAGAGAAAAACTTTTAGCTTCAAGATTAAGATTCAGGTCTCATATGCACATGACACTAACAACTAATCTCACATCATTTCCAAACAATTGTTTCAGGAAGCCTTTAACAGTTGTTTGGGAAACAACTGTTTGATTAGGTTACCTCTAACAATTGTTTGAAGGTGAGGTCTAGTGCCATTGCTCACCATGCCTTTAAGTGGCTGTTTGAGTTTTTTCGTTGAATGACCACTTCACTTTGTAGTGGGTATTTGGGTTTGGGGTTGGCGTAGGATGAGTTGAGCCTTAAAATGTTCTTGATCAGGATGAGATTGAAAAGTAATAAAAATGAGAGAGATTGACTCACAAATGCTAAACCAGGTTCGTCAGCAATCGGACCAACTTTCATGTATTTACCTCCATCGTCCTTGGCTAGGAAAATGTCAATGTAAGGACGCTCATCAAAATATTGCATCTACGGTGCCGTTTTCCAAGGCATTTTTATAGTCATCCATGCTTGATAATGGCACTGGTTTACCTGAACAAGTAAACAAACTTACCTGTATAATCTCACTTGTAATAGTTTTCTATTGTTAGGAGTCTGGTGAAGGTACAATGAAGGCAAGTCGTACCTTTAGTTTTTACATGGTCATTTACAAAATCTACAACAAAAGAACCATTTTGATATCCCACTTTATTTAAATGTTTTGGCACTTTGGGCTGTAGTTGGTTTAAGGTCAGCCATGAGGATAAGCATGCTGTGAAGATCTGCATAACTATGAAGATCGTCATGAGCCATATAACAAGAACAACTTTAGAGGACTTGTTTCTTATCTCTCCTGCAACAAAATCATGACAACCATTATTTAATTAGCAGATCGATAACTTTTTGATTAACCCTGTTAATGCATTTTAATTAGCAAAGTATACCTTCTTGAAGGAAAATTTTTGAAACAGGATACCATATGATCATAAATAGTTTTTGAAAGAAAGGAGCCTGATAGAAACTCGGGTTTTGTTCACGATACTCCAAAAACCCAATAGCTATTCCAATAAGTATACAAGCAAGATATATTTCAATCCAAAGTCTTATTGTAAAAGGTTTCATTAAAGTCAGAATGGTTTGATTCCATTTTCGTGTCGCTGGGACAAGCATGTAGATTTCAGAGCTCATATATGGTATTGTAAATTCAGCATATTTTGTTCGGCTTGATATGATTGTAAAGTCTCCAGCCACAACATCACATTCCTGCAGGAAAAACACAAGAAATATTTAAAACACAATCAACATTTAAAAGATAATTAATCAACTATGTAGAAATTAATCAACTAGTTTATGGTTTTGCAATTACACAAAACTAGCATGTGTAGAAATCACAAAACAGATTTAAAGGACATTCAATTAACAAAAATAATATCTCACAATGTTTACTAAACTTGGTGTACCTTTCCTGCAAATTTCTTAACAATCTCAGTATAGCTTTCATCTGGGATTGGGACAAAAATAGGTTGAATCTTGAAAGACAATTCTTGTAATGCTAAGCAAAATATAGCTATGGAGAATCCTCCTATCCGTTGTTCCTTTTCATCAACATCTACGAATTCGTGGAAGGCTTGTTTCTTCGGCACACATACATTAAATGTTGTCATGTTTTCATGTAATGTTTTGTTGGCGTCATTCTTCCATAGGTTCCTTAAAACGCCTTTATGATCGGCAACAAACAAAGCATGTGTAACAAAGTCAACGAAAATCATATAGGTTACATAATCAACATGAGATTTTGACTTCTTTGAGGATTTAGAACTCAAAACCTTTCTTTTGAAAAATATGATATTAATGGGATCCCTAGCGGACCAGAAATCTTTTCATGAGTGGTGAAATTTTTTTGTTGTATTTGAGTATTGTTATATAATAAATTTCTCTCTTTTGTTCAAATCAGGTCAGGTTGAATTGGATTGGACATGTTAAAAAAAAACAATTAAACCAAATTTTTCTATAAAAAACATAATAAAATACAATACATATAAAGTTCTTCTTATGCCTAGCAAAATATGTGGGTTGGGTTGCGTTAGGTAACATGTCAAAATGGGTGAGGGTCAGAAGAAGTGCACGTTGAGATGAATTTTAAGCAAAATCAGTTTGGGATTAAATGAGTCATTTTAGAAAACATCAATTTTGTTCAAGTTAAAATGAATTGTAACTAAACAAATAGTTTAATTGAATAATTTTTAATGATTTAATTTTTCATCTAATATATTATTGATCATTTTTATTCGTTTGAATATATATTATATTCACATAATTTTTAAGTTATCAATCTTGATCCGCCTTGTGTTAAGGTGTTGTCAATCTCAACTCATTTTATGTTATAATGTTACTCGTTTCAAACCAAAATACAATAATACACTTTTATCTTGTTACGAGTTAAGATTGTCAGGCTTAGTTGTTCACTATTTGGTTTTATTTTTTAAAATCTATCTAAAACAACATCTATGAAGACCATATTTAAACAACTTTTTATCCAAAAAAAAGAATAATTATGAGTTAAATTCTCATCACAAGTCCAATTATGCAAAAGAAAACACATAGTTTTTTATTGTTTCGAATACTATTCGGATAAGTAGTTCAATTTAACTAATCGAAATGAGTAAACCGACTTAATTTAGTTTTCATATGACATAGTTAGGTTATTTAAGTTTTCATATTTTTTTTAACTAAAATGACAAATACACACCAAAATAGATATAATTTTAATACAGTGTTTTAAATTACACACACATACAGAGATGCATTTAGATAAGAAACGATAGATGCATTTAGATAAGAAACAATAGATGTGAAGAACCAAAACAGATAATTTATAATTATATGTTAATTGAGGGATATAAAACTAATTTTTTAACAATTTAATTTTAAAAATAAAAAGTTTATGGTTAAAATTGATTATTTTAATTTTCAACTAATAATATATATAAATTGAACATTGTCTTCTTATACACACACATATGCATGTACATACATACATCATACATACAGATATCTAGATACACACACGTACACCCGTGGGATGCTCGTATGATGCAACAAGTAACAAAACACTAAGGCTGCTGATTTTGACCAATAAAAAATTCAAGTGAGAAATCCGAACCTGACTCGAATATACGAATTGTTTTTTTTTTTAATACGATTTGGGTTTCAATTTTTTTTTAGATTTATAATTTTTTGAACACCTCTAATTATATCCTACACAAGAATAGATGTAAATATTAATGTCAGTGCTTTAGATATGATGGTGTGATCAATTGAGGGGTAAAATATGAAGACTGGAATATAGCCCCATAGTTTTAGAGACTCATCACCATAAGCCAATCTATACGCACAACAATGTTATTGCGCGCAATAGCATGAGTTTCTTGTAGTGTTATATTTAAGCAAGTACTGGTTGCATACCTCGGCATATGTTTAGAGTTCCGTTGAATTGTTTCTGGATAAATTCTCTCGTTTGATCGGAAAAATTTCCATTGATTTCTATTGGTTCTCCAGAAGCAGTGATGAACTTATCAGCCATAAGAGTATTACAATTTAACAAAAAAAAGAACAAAATGAGTTTACTAATATCCATATGTACGTGTCTATATATATATATATTTGTGTGTGTGTGGAACTTATTTGTATCAAACACTATAAATATAACTGAAACTGGTTCACTTGAAGGGAAACAAACGACAGTAGTTTGTATAAGAAATTAAGGTAACCAAAACAATAGCATGGAACCATTAATATACAAATACAATTATATTGATGGGCCTTGAAAGCTAATTGGTTATTTACTTGTACAAGTTATATATTGATCAATCTTGAATTCTTTATAGACGTTGAGTTAGAAAGGATGGGAAGTTGCGAGGAAAAAACGTCCATATTTTCAATCACTTCTATCGAATCAAGAATCGATGATCAATCTTATTTTATTACTAACTAGTATTTCATGATACATGGTAATTAGTTACTTAAAATTTCAGTTTTTTTACTGAAATAATGACAAATACACACTAAAAGATATAGTATTTTTTATACACTGTTTTAAATTATATATATGTGTGTGTATTTCAATGTATAAATTTCCTATATACGAGTATGGGCTGAAGTCATATATACCTAAAACCACATGAAAAAAAAAAAAAAGAATTCAATCTCATCCGGTGCAACTTCTCAGAAATTTAGCCTAAGATATTCAAGCCACAATTATCTTAGCCAGAAAGGTAATCGAATCCTTGCTTATTTATAAATTTAGGTGGGATCTAATACTTAAATTTGGCTTCACATCAATCGTTTTCAAGTAGGTGGTCTCACCTGATTGGCTTGAGTTCATTGATGTTGTAAAAACGGTTGCGGAATAGGACCTACCCGATTTGTGAAGATTAAGCAGATGAAGAACAGAGAAAGTCTTGAAGATGGTGAAGAACACAGACAAGAATCTGAGATGCAATGTAAACTGAAGAACAAGAAATGATATACAACAATAATAGTTCAACATTCAACAAGATTACAATACCTACCCCTCACATGCTCAAACTCCATGGATAAAGAATCCATGGAGTTCATGGGGGAAGAGCACTCAAGACTACATTGAAGCACACTCTCACCACTCTCTTGTCTGGTTGTGTTTACAAATGAGAATAATCTCTATTTATATGTCACATGACCCAAACCCTAGAAAATAAATAAATGGCAACAAATGATAATAAATAATAAACAAGTAAATCGCATTATCATTTGCTAAAGTCTTCGGGTATTCGGGTCATCTCGAGTGTCTTCAATCTTGAGCTTTTCAGTGGCTTTTGCTGTGATAATTGCGTACGAAGAATTACGTCAGCAATGAATCGAGCACAGTTGATCATGCTTAAAATCCACGTTGAGTTGACAACTCAAAATTCTCAGGTTAGAATCATAACTCAAAAATGAAGAGAATGAGTGTAAGCGAAATCGCGAAACGAGGTTCCGATTTCAAGATACACTGAATCGAATATAACAATAGATAAGAGATCAAATATTTTGAGATCTTTAGGTCTTGAGATTATAATCATTGGAAAGAGCTCGAAAAATCGTGAACGTAGGCGAAAACCGTGCGCAAAACGGAGTTCGTATGCTCCCGGAATCGCAAAACGAAGATAAGATCAAAATCTGGATTTCCCATCCCGCGCGGTACGCCCGGAAAAACCTCCGAGGTGGGGCGATGCGCCTGGGGCCAAAACGTCGGAAAAATGGCTTAAAAAGTCAAGATCTCATCCAAAAATCAAAATCTTATCCTCTTTTCGACGCCACAGCCACCAACAACGAAAAACTCATATCCTAAACACTCAAATCTTCAATTATAGAGCTTTTGATCACGTGGATCGCGCCCGGGAACGTTTCTGCAAGTCCAGATCGTTGTTTTACCCGCAGAACTCCTTCAGAATAGGTAACGGTTCATTTTAACCTTCTGGTTTGATTATGAATGATTAAATCTTGATTTTGAACGTAATGATATAGTTAGGGTTGTTGATTATTGCCTAGATGATGGCTAGGATTGATTATAAATGACAAACTTGAACTGTTAACGGGTAAATCCTTGTTTTGAGCCGTTGTAATGCCTGGTTTGCATGAAATCATAACAATGGTTATGATGATTTAAACCATTTGATTGTGACAACGTATGTGATTAGTTTGATTGATCTTTGACATGAAAGGTTAAATCCAAGTATTTTAAACTAATCACAATCATTAACATACTCGCTGGAACGAGTATCTGAGGTTTAAGATAACAGTCAGATTGGTATGTTAAACATGGTTATTAAACCTATTCCAATGTCACATTGTGATATTTCATGATATTGGGATAATCAATAACAAGGATTAATCATTCCTAAGCTATTAATCTATCTAGGAACTGTTTTATCATCATAATCAACAACATTAACTATTTGGTTAATCTGAGATTATCCCGATTAATCAAGTGTGTCATCAGCCTAATATTAGGGACCTGAATCAGTATAGGTTCCTACATTATCATACATTGTATGATATAACAATAAAATAAATAAGTAAAAACCTAATATCGGTTTGATGACTTTAAAGGCAATGTCCTTGACATTGGACGTTCAGAAGGATTTAATCAGTAAGTTAAAACATAAATAACTCATTAAACATAAATAAATGCAGAATCACTCTATTACTAGCAGTTGTGTGACTTTCTGCTATTTGTGAGTTATCAGGTGAGTTTCGTACAACCCCTTTTCTCTTTATTGGTTTATAAACATCGGGGTAACTCTGCAAACTGTTTTCTGAACATATGATATGCATCACTGATATCTGTGTGATTTCATGTGACTTTTTGTGTGATTTCATGGGATTTTGCCGTTAGTAACAACTATCACAGTATCAAAAGTCCTCATTCGTGAACTGTATCTAGTGAACCCATGTGCGGCCGAACAGGAACCATTGATAGTACTATTGGCTGACAACCCATTTGCTGGGAGGATTGCATCTCCCCTTGTGTGAATGTTTGGTACCTGTTTCCATTACAACTTCTTAATGTTAGTGATAGACATTAAGATAATGAGGCATTAAGATATCTACCGACGGGTAGTATCTTCGTGAACAAACAACTGTCTGAAAGGAACTAGATACGGGTCCCATGGTTATCATGAACTGAAACTTTGAGAACATACTTATCATATCCTATTGTTCTAAATTGAACTGTCGAACTTACCAGCTTTGTGCTGACGTTTCAAACTTAACATTTTTGCAGGGCAACAGTGACGACACGGTGAGGATGCACATCACACTTTTCTAATTTATAGGATATTAGATTGTGCAATAAACTAAGCTGTAATGTTGACGTATTTACGAAACCCTTGTAATATATTTATTTCAAGTGAATCTGTGTGCTGTGATATCGGTTCAAGTAAGTCACACCTCATCTCTGAGACTTCACCACTATGCTTCCGCAACCTTCACACAGTAACGTATGACATCCTCTTTGGTGACGAGGGGTGGGGGTGTGACAGGGTGGTATCAGAGCCACAGGTTATAGAATTTAGGTGGACTTAGAGACCTAGACTATAACCATAGGCTCGTGTAGTAACACAGAGGGCACCGAACATAACTAATGAACACAACTTGTTTTTGAATTAAGCCAGAATAATCAAGTTGTACAAATTACAGTTTTGACTGGCCAGCACAACTGGAATTTGCATCACTTGTACGTTCTAGTAAATTTCAATGCAAGCAGAATAGTAATAACTATAAGAACGATTAGCTGCTTTAAGATAGTAAGACATGTCATATCATGTTTATGTTGAATATTTTATTCAATATTTGTTTCATGATACTGATCAGAGATTTTCATACGTGATAATTGATGATACGTCTAGCTCTAGTTTGAGCTAGGATTTCGATTCATCGGAAGCATCGTCAGTTACTTCCCAGTATGTGCTACAAGTATCAGCTACGTTATTACCACATGCATTAAATGCTTTACTCAGACATTCTCAAACACCGGATAAGAATGCTTCTGTAGGGAATTGGCAGAGTTCATAACCACAGATGATTCCGGTATGTGATGGACTTCGACATATGTGAGGTCAAACTCACAAGACTACGAGTCTTTCCCTCATGACGAAAGTTGGCACCGAGGGACGTGCTTAACGTTATTCATGAGTCGGGAGAATCCTCCCACCAGGCAGAGCTACGAGCACAGCTTTAGCATGCTAGTCAAGATCTACAGGGTACACGCTATGAGATACAGCAGTTTCGTACAACTCTAGAGAACATCCGTACTACCGTATTAGAGATACTTATGTCTCACCTGACTCTTATGAAGCAGGTGAATGCTCTAGATACGGTATCATCTCTGAATATCTTATGTGAGAACTTATCTAATAACCGTATGTCATCATAAAATACCTGGTGAGGTATTCTGTCATCATAAAATACCTGGTGAGGTATTCTGTCATCGTAAAATACCTGGTGAGGTATTCTGTCATCATAAAATACCTAGTGAGGTATTCCGTCATCGTAAAATACCTAGTGAGGTATTATGTTATCGTAAAATACCTAGTGAGGTATTCTGTTATCGTAAAATAGCTTGTGAGCTATCTTGTAAAATAGCTTGTGTGCTATCTCGTAAAATACCTTGTGTGGTATATCGTAAATACCTCGTGTGTTATTATATCTATGGTCTGTATGACACATTTCAAAGTCCTGTGTGGCAACATTTCAATTGTCTGTGTGACAATGTATCAAAGTCCTGTGTGGCAAAATTTCAATGTCCTGTGTGGCAACATTTCAATTGTCTGTGTGACAATGTATCAAAGTCCTGTGTGGCAACATTTCAAAGTCCTGTGTGGCAACATCTCAATTGTCTATGTGACAATGTATCAAAGTCCTGTGTGGCAACATTTCAAAGTCCTGTGTGGCAATATTTCAAAGTCCTGTGTGGCAACATTTCAAAGTCCTGTGTGGCAACATTTCAAAGTCCTGTGTGGCAACATCTCAATTGTCTGTGTGACAATGTATCAAAGTCCTGTGTGGCAACATTTCAAAGTCCTGTGTGGCAACATTTCAATTGTCTGTGTGACAATGTATCAAAGTCCTGTGTGGCAACATTTCAAAGTCCTGTGTGGCAACATTTCAAAGTCCTGTGTGGCAACATCTTAATTGTCTGTGTGACAATGTATCAAAGTTCTGTGTGGCAACATTTCAAAGTCCTGTGTGGCAACATTTCAATTGTCTGTGTGACAATGTATCAAAGTCATGTGTGTCAACATTTCAAAGTCCTGTGTGGCAACATTTCAAAGTCCTGTGTGGCAACATTTCAAAGTC
This sequence comes from Mikania micrantha, assembly GCA_009363875.1. NCBI lineage: Eukaryota > Viridiplantae > Streptophyta > Magnoliopsida > Asterales > Asteraceae > Mikania > Mikania micrantha. Next base: position 71,557,549 of record CM018696.1, read on the forward strand.
CTGTGTGGCAACATTTCAATTTTCTGTGTGACAATGTATCAAAGTCCTGTGTGGCAACATTTCAAAGTCATGTGTGGCAACGTATCATAGAACTGTGAGAACAATTCTGTGTAAGAACATATCTATTGCCTGTGGCAACGTATCATAAAACTGTGTGAACATTTCTGTGTGAGAACAATTCTGTGTGAGAACAATTTTGTGTGAGAACATATCAGTAACTAAAATACAGTACGGGAGCCATACTGTATTAGAACCTATCTATCGCTAAGATACAGTACGGGAGCAATACTGTATGCGAATATATCTAAATTAGAACATAAATATCGCTAAAATACAGTACGGGAGCAATACTGTATGCGAACATATCCAAACGAGAACCTATCTATCGCTAAGATACAGTACGGGAGCAATACTGTATGCGAATAGATCTAAATAAAAACATATCTATTGCCTATACAGCAATGTATCGAAGTACAGTACGAGAGCCATACTGTACGAGAACATATTTAAATGAAAACATATCTATTGCCTATACGGCAATGTATCGAAGTACAGTACGAGAACTATACTGTACGAGAACATATCTATAGTTTGGGGTGAGAACAAATCTAGTGCATGAACTGAGAACATATCAGAGAACATGTGCGAGAACATATCCTAGTCCTGTATGAACATATCTCTAAAAACATGTGTTACAATGTGATGAGTTGGGTATACTCTAACATGTTTTTGAAATAACAAGACTGTGTATAACTACGAACATTTGGGTGATTTCTATGTACTAGAACATGTCTGAACTACGTGAATGTAGTTATACTATATTTTCTTATAATCACGTTTCAACATAAAATTTTCAGTATGACTGATTATGGTTGAACTAATGTGATTGAACAAGGGTTATATTTTTAACGTTCTTGAACTGACCTGAGTTTGTCTGCATGTGAGCAGAACAATGGCTCCTAAACGAGGTCGATCAGCTAAGAAAGCTGCCAAGAACGTTACTAACACTAAGCCGAACCAAGTTCCACCAGTAAATACTGAATCAAATCCAGATCCACCGGTTAATCTGGAAACCAGTACTGTTCCACCCTTGAACCCTGGAGTGAACATGGTTCCACCTGCTGGTGCAAGTGGATCTGAATCGAACGAAGCAATGATAGCACAAATTATGCATGAACAACTATCTGCTTGTGGTGTCTTGATACAACACCAACCTCATATCACTGTGGGTTCTGGTGGGGACCACAACCCTACTGAACATAATGTTACTGGTGGTAACGTAGGAACTCATAATATCACTGGAACAACAACAACAAAAACAACTGCTCCTGATCCACTTTAGCAAGGATGTACATACAAGTACTTTGCTTCTTGCAATCCTCCTATTTTCACTGGAAAGGAAGGAGCGGCTGGATTGTTAAGGTGGATCGTGGAAATGGAAACGAAACTCAAGATCAGCCGATGTTTGGCGGAGCATAAGGTGTCTTATGCTGCTTGTTCTCTGAAAGAGTCAGCTCTAACCTGGTGGAATACCCAGGCTAAAACTTTGGGCTCAGCTACAGTTGACTCGATGGGCTGGAACGATTTTAAAACTCTGATTATGTCAGAGTACTGCCCAATCACGGAAATACAAAAGCTCCAGGAGGAATTCTGGAATCACTCTATGATCGGAGCTGATTGTTTAGCTTATACCGATCGATTTCACGAGCTTACTTGCTTACTTCCCAATATGTTTCCGACGGAAGCAGCGTTGATTGAGAAGTATATCAAAGGACTGGTTCCCAGATTAGGGGAATGGTAACTGCAGCTGAACCCACTACTCTTAAACGTACAATTCTGTTGACCACTAAGCTTACCAATGAGGCGGTAAGGAGTGGTATATTGTCCACAAAAACTCAGACGGCTGCGGGCCGTAGTGATGATGATACTTCTAGTGCTGTGAGAGGCACTAAACGAAAGTGGTTTGGCAAGAACAAAAAAACGGCTTCGGCTGAGACTAGTCAGAGCAATCCGGTAGTGAAGAACTATGGTGCAACTGTTTCTGATAGGAAAGTTTACAGTGGACAGGCGCCCAAATGCTATAGGTGTCCATACCATCACACAGGACCGTGTTCTGTTTGTCGAAACTGTAATCAAGTAGGACACTATGCTAAATACTGTAACTTTCCAGCTCAACCATCAAACCAAGCACCTCGACAAACCACTCAAACAAACCGGTCATGTTATAAGTGTGGAAGTCCTGACCATTTGATGAACAGGTGTCCGAACAATAACAACACCAATCAGGGAAATGAAGCTAGGGGGAGAGCTTTTCAGATTGGTGCAACCGAAGCGAGGCATGATGCAAATATTGTCACTGGTACGTTTCTTCTTAATAATATATACGCATCAGTTTTGTTTGATACAGGGGCAGATAAAAGTTTTATCTCTCCTGTATTTGCATCATTACATTCATTGCTTACGGTAGATTTAAAAACTCCTTATGTTATTGAACTTGCTAATGACAAGATAATCAAAACTAACAGTGTCATTCAAGGGTGTTCCTTGAATTTGAATGATCACCTTTTCCATATCAATTTACTTCCTATTGAGCTTAGGAGCTTTGATGTCGTGGTCAGTGTGGACTGGCTTTCTGATAACCAAGCGGAAGTAATATGTCAAACTAAGGTGATCCGTATTCCATTACCTGAGGGTAATACACAGATAGTTCAAGGGGAAAGAGCTGGTAGAAAACTTGGTACCATTTCTTGTATGCAAACTCAGAAATGTTTACGGAAAGGGTGTCTGGCCTTTCTGGCACATGTGATTGAGCCCAATTCTTTACCCAAACATATCACAGATATTCTAGTAGTCAAGGATTTTCCTGAAGTTTTTCCTGAAGATATATCAGGATTACCCCCAGTGAGACAGGTTGAATTTCATATTGACTTGATGCCAGGCGCAGCACCTGTTGCTAAAGCCCCGTATCGGCTTGCGCCATCAGAAATGCAAGAACTTTCAGGTCAATTACAAGAACTCTTAGATAAGGGTTTTATTAGACCTAGTGTTTCACCCTGGGGAGCACCAGTTCTTTTTGTGAAAAAGAAGGATGGTTCATTCAGGATGTGTATTGACTACCGGGAGCTCAATAAATTAACAATCAAAAACCGTTATCCATTACCATGTATAGATGATCTGTTTGATCAACTTCAAGGCGCTACCTACTTCTCAAAAATCGATTTAAGATCCGGATATCATCAATTACGAGTGCATGAAGATGATGTTCCTAAAACTGCATTCAGAACTCGATATGGGCATTATGAATTTCTAGTAATGCCGTTTGGATTAACAAACGCTCTTGCAGTTTTTATGGATCTGATGAATTGGGTGTGTAGGCCTTACTTGTATAAGTTTGTGATTGTGTTTATTGATGATATTCTTATTTCTTTCTCGAAGCCAACAAAAACATGCTCAACACTTGAAACTGATCTTAGAAATTTTGGCACGTGAAAATTATATGCCAAGTTCTCCAAGTGTGAGTTTTGGTTACGGGAAGTTCAATTTCTTGGGCACATAGTAAATGAGAACGGTATTCAAGTGGATCCTGGTGAGATCAAGGCTACCACGAACCCCAATTAAAATACGTCAATTCTTAGGTCTGGCTAGTTATTATCATCGATTCATCAAGAACTTTTCAAAGATAGCCTGGCCACTAATCACTTTGACGCAGAAAAATCAACCGTTTATACGGGGTTCTCAACAGGAGGAGGCATTCCAAATGTGGAAACACAAACCCTGCAACGCACCTACTTTGACCTTACCGAAAGGTACAGATAATTTCACAGTGTACTGTGATGCTTCTCGTCAAGGTCTTGGGTGTGTTTGAATGCAAAACGATAAAGTGATTGTGTATGCTTCTCGATAATTGAAGATTCATGAGAAGAACTATACCACTCATGATCTAGAACTTGGTGCAGTGGTGTTTGCACTCAAGATTTGGAGACATTATCTATACGGAACAAAGTGTATCATATACACTGATCACAAAAGTCTTCAACACATTCTAGATCAGAAAATGTTGAACATGCGACAAAGGCGGTGGGTAGAACTGTTAAACGACTATGACTGTGAAATTCGTTATCATCCGGGTAAAGCGAATGTCGTAGCCGATGCCTTAAGTCGCAAGGAACGAGTCAAACCTTTACGAGTGAAAGCGTTAGGTATGACTATTAAAATCAGTCTAATTCCTCAAATCAAAGAAGCTCAGCAACAAGCTCTACAAACAACGAACTATCGGGCTGAGGAATTAAGAGGATTAGACCAGCAACTTGAAACCAAAGCTGATGGGTTGGGAGAAGTGAAAGTACTGAAACACAGTCGCATACCTATTGTTAAAATTCGATTGAATTCATAACGTGGACCTGAGTTTTCGTGGGAACGTGAAGATCGAATGAAAGCAACATACCACACCAATTCTCATGATCAATTGTTATCAAGTAAGTCTTCACTAAATTTCGGGACGAAATTTTTCTAACAGGAGGAGACTGTGATAATTGCGTACGAAGAATTACGTCAGCAATGAATCGAGCACAGTTGATCATGCTTAAAATCCACGTTGAGTTGACAACTCAAAATTCTCAGGTTAGAATCATAACTCAAAAATGAAGAGAATGAGTGTATGCGAAATCGCGAAACGAGGTTCCGATTTCAAGATACACTGAATCGAATATAACAATAGATAAGAGATCAAATATTTTGAGATCTTTAGGTCTTGAGATTATAATCATTGGAAAGAGCTCGAAAAATCGTGAACGTAGGCGAAAACCGTGCGCAAAACGGAGTTCGTATGCTCCCGGAATCGCAAAACGAAGATAAGATCAAAATCTGGATTTCCCATCCCGCGCGGTACGCCCGGAAAAACCTCCGAGGTGGGGCGATGCGCCTGGGGCCAAAACGTCGGAAAAATGGCTTAAAAAGTCAAGATCTCATCCAAAAATCAAAATCTTATCCTCTTTTCGACGCCACAGCCACCAACAACGAAAAACTCATATCCTAAACACTCAAATCTTCAATTATAGAGCTTTTGATCACGTGGATCGCGCCCGGGAACGTTTCTGCAAGTCCAGATCGTTGTTTTACCCGCAGAACTCCTTCAGAATAGGTAACGGTTCATTTTAACCTTCTGGTTTGATTATGAATGATTAAATCTTGATTTTGAACGTAATGATATAGTTAGGGTTGTTGATTATTGCCTAGATGATGGCTAGGATTGATTATAAATGACAAACTTGAACTGTTAACGGGTAAATCCTTGTTTTGAGCCGTTGTAATGCCTGGTTTGCATGAAATCATAACAATGGTTATGATGATTTAAACCATTTGATTGTGACAACGTATGTGATTAGTTTGATTGATCTTTGACATGAAAGGTTAAATCCAAGTATTTTAAACTAATCACAATCATTAACATACTCGCTGGAACGAGTATCTGAGGTTTAAGATAACAGTCAGATTGGTATGTTAAACATGGTTATTAAACCTATTCCAATGTCACATTGTGATATTTCATGATATTGGGATAATCAATAACAAGGATTAATCATTCCTAAGCTATTAATCTATCTAGGAACTGTTTTATCATCATAATCAACAACATTAACTATTTGGTTAATCTGAGATTATCCCGATTAATCAAGTGTGTCATCAGCCTAATATTAGGAACCTGAATCAGTATAGGTTCCTACATTATCATACATTGTATGATATAACAATAAAATAAATAAGTAAAAACCTAATATCGGTTTGATGACTTTAAAGGCAATGTCCTTGACATTGGACGTTCAGAAGGATTTAATCAGTAAGTTAAAACATAAATAACTCATTAAACATAAATAAATGCAGAATCACTCTATTACTAACAGTTGTGTGACTTTCTGCTATTTGTGAGTTATCAGGTGAGTTTCGTACAACCCCTTTTCTCTTTATTGGTTTATAAACATCGGGGTAACTCTGCAAACTGTTTTCTGAACATATGATATGCATCACTGATATCTGTGTGATTTCATGTGACTTTTTGTGTGATTTCATGGGATTTTGCCGTTAGTAACAACTATCACAGTATCAAAAGTCCTCATTCGTGAACTGTATCTAGTGAACCCATGTGCGGCCGAACAGGAACCATTGATAGTACTATTGGCTGACAACCCATTTGCTGGGAGGATTGCATCTCCCCTTGTGTGAATGTTTGGTACCTGTTTCCATTACAACTTCTTAATGTTAGTGATAGACATTAAGATAATGAGGCATTAAGATATCTACCGACGGGTAGTATCTTCGTGAACAAACAACTGTCTGAAAGGAACTAGATACGGGTCCCATGGTTATCATGAACTGAAACTTTGAGAACATACTTATCATATCCTATTGTTCTAAATTGAACTGTCGAACTCACCAGCTTTGTGCTGACGTTTCAAACTTAACATTTTTGCAGGGCAACAGTGACGACACGGTGAGGATGCACATCACACTTTTCTAATTTATAGGATATTAGATTGTGCAATAAACTAAGCTGTAATGTTGACGTATTTACGAAACCCTTGTAATATATTTATTTCAAGTGAATCTGTGTGCTGTGATATCGGTTCAAGTAAGTCACACCTCATCTCTGAGACTTCACCACTATGCTTCCGCAACCTTCACACGGTAACGTATGACATCCTCTTTGGTGACGAGGGGTGGGGGTGTGACATTTGCGGTGATTCCTTGCTCCCTAACCAAGGAATACACAATACTTCTTGTTTACGTTCCTTCTATCCAAATTAACCGTTCGGTCTTGATTTCTCTAGACCCAACAATCTCCCCCTATTTGGTTAGATGAATGTAAACAAAGACCGAAGTAGAATGAAACAAATATGAATGATAATATGAACTAGTGTAGATGCAATTCAGATTTCTTTCACCGCAAAACAAAGTGAATCTTCCTTTATCCGCTTCTCAAACCCAAAACAAACATCTTGTAGCTCCATTGCCTTCATTTATCTTCTCCCCCTCCGATTAAGCTCCTCCTACGATTAACCAATCTCAATCTTCATCCCCAACACCAAGAATGGAAGAATATAGAGTGTAATCTTAATCTTCATCCCAACCCAAAAGATGTAAGAATATAGGATGTCAGTTCAAGTGCAGGACTCCAACCAATCCTTGTAATGAACATATGACAAATGCAAGCTCAAAGATAAAAGAAAACAATATCCCAACAATCTGAAAGTTAAGAGTCTTCAAAGTAGAAACAAGAAATCTTCACATCAATGAAACCAAAGTTTTCACTGATAAGCCACTAATAACACTCTTGCCATCAGTTTCAATCCATCAATCTCCCCCTAAACTGATGCTACAGATAACTGACATGTGAAAACCCATCAAGTCTTCAAAAACAAGTAGTGTTCTTCGGAAGCAATCATTGCTAACCGGTAATATGTGCTGCAAACAATTAGACTTACAAAATAGACATCATTAACTCATTTTAATTTTCTGACCATTATGAGTTTCAGATCTATTATGCCAAAGTGTTTAGTACTTCCAATGATGAAAACGAACGAGCGAACCAAAGTCTAATGTGTTTCAAAAGTGAAGTCATATGTTATCAATTTCTAAAGTGTTGATTTGAGGATGCATTAGCACTTGGACATCACATAAATAAACACTTAAGAAGTGGACATCGCATATTAAGAAAAGACATCACTTATGAAACCTTTTGTTAATTTCAAAATGATAATTTGTAGATGCATTAGAACTTGGACATCACAAATTAACACTTAAGAAAGTAACTTCTTTACATACCAATAATACCTCTGCTCTGTGGAAGTAACTAATTGTTGGCATCTTTGAATAATTCTTTATGAAGCTTCCAAGAATTATTGTTTGAAAATAATTGTTTGCCGATGTGCTCATATTATATGAACATAAATTTTGTGATAATTACCAAATTGCCATCAAGAAAATTGAATCAGTAAGTAGTGAAGGCCATGTGGAAATTACCATAATGTCCATAGGTTTTTGTGGGCCCACAAATTCAAAAGAAATTCTTTGCAGCAAGGATCTCACCATCTTTGAAATAAATAAACTAATCAATTATGCCTAGGTATATGGGCATCTTAACATGAATTCACGCCTCAAAGGTATTGCTGATCGGAAGACCTTTTTGAAGCAATTTTCATAACATTTCGGAAGTAGGTGGAGTGTGTGCCTCGGAAGGTTGCTCACACAAGAAGATATAAGAAAATGGTGATCTTCGGAATAACCTTCGGAAGACATAGTCGATTGGAAGACTTTTGTTCATCGGAAGTGGTATACAATTATACAAAGTACAAACCAGCTTGTCGAAATATTTCTTCGGAAGACATAGTCAATCGGAAGACTTTTGTTCATCGGAAGTGGTGTACAATTATACAAAGTACAAACCAGCTTGTCGAAATATTTCTTCGGAAGACATAGTCAATCGGAAGACTTTTGTTCATCGAAAGTGGTATACAATTATACAAACCAGCTTGTCGGAATGTTTCTTCGGAAGGCGTAGTCAATCGGAAGCTAGCCAAGAAGCAGTCAGTTGAACGAAGTGAGATGATCGGAAGACAAGAGTGATGATAGGTTGAATGATCTTCTGTTTTTGAAGGATGTTGAACTTCCGATGGAACCATGACAATGGTTTCTTCTCCCAAAAAAATACCTTCCGACTAACCTAATCCATATCACCGCCGTAGATTAAGATCACTCTCACTTTTGTCCGATTATGATTTCCAAAGAAAATGAAAATAATGTTTGACTTTTGCAGGGAAGTAAATGTGATAGACAAAAGAAACCAAAATGGTGATGATGGCATCACGTGAAACCATTTATTGGAACTTACAATTTGACAAAATGTATAATTAAACTTTTTGAAAATATACAAACCCATCAAATAATGTCTAGTTTGTATAATCTCAAAAAGAAAAATTATTATGAACGTTAAGATCCACAGACGCTTCTCATAACGAGTCTCAAATAAATCTTGCAAAATATAAGTGAACATCAAATTAAGACCAGATTTGAGTGGAGTTTTGATAGAAAGTAGGAAGAATCAAAACCCACTTGTGTTTAAATACACATCAAACACATAAACTCAAATAAATTTCTAAAGCAGAGCAATAAGAACAACTTGAAGAACCTTCATAAAAACTTCACAAAAATCAGGGTATTGAGCACAAGTTTGAGACAATCAATGGTTAGACTGATAGTCTTGGGAACTCGGCTCTGATACCAATTGTAAAAACGGTTGCGGAATAGGACCTACCCGATTTGTGAAGATTAAGCAGATGAAGAACAGAGAAAGTCTTGAAGATGGTGAAGAACACAGACAAGAATCTGAGATGCAATGTAAACTGAAGAACAAGAAATGATATACAACAATAATAGTTCAACATTCAACAGGATTACATTACCTACCACTCACATGCTCAAACTCCATAGATAAAGAATCCATGGAGTTCATGAGGGAAGAGCACTCAAGACTACATTGAAGCACACTCTCACCACTCTCTTGTCTGGTTGTGTTTACAAATGAGAATAATCTCTATTTATATGTCACATGACCCAAACACTAGAAAATAAATAAATGGCAACAAATGATAATAAATAATAAACAAGTAAATCGCATTATCATTTGCTAAAGTCTTCGGGTATTCGGGTCATCTCGAGTGTCTTCAATCTTGAGCTTTTCAGTGGCTTTTGCGGTGATTCCTTGCTCCCTAACCAAGGAATACACAATACTTCTTGTTTACGTTTCTTCTATCCAAATTAACAGTTCGGTCTTGATTTCTCTAGACCCAACAGATGTGCAATAAATGAATAAAATATATATAGAACAAACACATCTGACCTTTCTCTTGCGTAAATATTTGAAAACAAGTCACCATCGATGACATTTGCAACCTACGAAATACATAAATTACAAAATTGTTAAAACCATGTTTCTTGTATTCATGTTTAGTTATATTATGACCTTTTAAGTTGTTTTGCTGTAAAAGGCATAATCTGGTGTGTGTTATGTAATTAAAGGAACCTGAAATATGTATATATGTTGTTAAATATTAATTTCAATTTCTATCAATTAAAGATGTTACACTAATTAGACGATCGACGTATCAATCAGTGAAAATTGATTGGAGTAAATGCTTGTTTAATGTATCACACACATAGTCGTGCTACTGGTCCACAATTTGGAGATCGTATGATACTACCGTCCATCCGGTTTTAAAAACTTATTATTACTATTATATGGATTTATTTTTTTAAGAATCATTCAATATGAATAAACCATAAAAACTAATTTGAACCACATGTTTTAAAGGGAAATTAAAGTAATTTTTTTTAAATATAAAAAGTTACTTTTATACCCTTCTAAACATGTGGCAAGAATTGTTTCTTTTAGTTCTTAAACAACAATAGTTTCAATTGAACACCTCTATATATATATATATAGGATTCATTCTATTAAGAACCACGAATTTGTAAAGAACTAAAAGAACCACATTTATAGCCACAAGATTTCAAGGGTATAAAAGTAATTTACCTTGAAAGTAAAGGAAGTTACTTTTATACCCTTCAAACTTGTGGCTAGAAATGGTTCTTTTAGTTCTCAACTAACATTGGTTCTCATTTGAATACCCCCTATATATATATATATATATATATATACATACATACATACATACATACATACATACATACATACATACATACATACATACATACATACATACATACATACATACATACATACATACATACATACATACATACATACATACATACATACATACATACATACATACATACTTATATATAAACAGAGGGATGTTCAATTGAAAACCAATGTAGGTTAAGAACTAAAAGAACCATTTATAACAACAAGTTTGAAGGGTATAAAGGTTGTCACACCCCCACCTCACGTCACCTCATGTATGATGTCACTGAAATGGTTGCGGAAGCATAGTGGCGATGTGTCTGAGGTGAGGTGTGACTTACTTGAACCGATATCACAAGCACACAGATTAACTTACAATAAATACATTACAAGGGTTTTCGTTATCACAACCAAACTTTCAGTTATGCAAACAACTTATTACATACACCCAGTTATCTAATTACAAGTGTCTAAGCGTGCTGTCTCACCGGAGAGTCACTGTCTACCTGCAAAAAGTTTAGATTTGAAACGTCAGCACAAAGCTGGTGAGTTCATACAGTTCATGTTCCACAATATGATATGTGATATAAGTTCACAAAATGTTATGTTCAAGATAACCATGGGACATGTATCTAGTTCCTTTCGGACTGATATGTTCTTGTTCTGAGAAGATACTACTTGGTGCCTCATTATCTTAATGTTATCACTACATTAAGAAGTTTTGGAAACAGGTACCAAACATTCACACAAGGGGAGATGCAATCCTCCCAGCAAATGGGTTGTCAGCCAATAGTACTATCAATGATTCCTGTTCGGCCACACATGGGTTCACTAGATACAGTTCAAGAGATGAGGACTTTTGATACTGTGATAAAGATACTAACGGCAAAATCCCATGAAATCACACAAAAGTTACATGAAATCACACAGATAACAGTGATGCATATCATATGTTCAGAACAGGTTTGCAGAGTTACCCCAATGTTTATAAAAGATTAAAAATAAAGGGGTTGTACGAAACTCACCTGATAATATAGAGGTAGCAAAATATCTCGAAGCTGATAACAAGAGATGATTCTGCATTTAGTTATATTTAATGAGTTATTTATGTTCTAGTTTACTAATTAGATCTTTCTGAGCGTTCAATGTCAAAGACATTGTCTTGAAAGTCATCAAACCAATATTAAATGTTTAATTGGTTACTTTAGTATTATATCATACAATGTATGATAATGTAGGAACCTACATTGCATTAGATTCCTATACAAGATTGATGACACTCTTGATTAATCAGAATAACCTCGGATTAATCAAATAGTTAATGTTGTTGATTATGATACTGTAACAGTTTCTAGATAATTTAATGGCTTAGGAATGATCAATCCTTGTTATTGATTACCCAAATTTCATGAAATATCACAATGTAGCATCAGAATAGGTGTAATAACCAGGTTTAACATACTAATCTGACTGTTATCATAAACATCAGATAATCATTCTAATGAGTATGTTAATGATTGTGATTAGTTTGAAACACTTGGATTTAACCTTGCATTTCAAGGATTAACCCAACTAATCACCTACATTGTTATAATCAAATGGATTAAACCATTATATCATGGGTATGATTTCATGCAAATTGGGCATTACAACGGATCAAAACAATGATTTAACCGTTAAAACTTCGTGTTCTTTGTTTATAATCCATCCTAGCCATCATCTAGGCAATAATCAACAATCCTAACTATGTCATTACGTTCAAAATCAAGATCTAATCAATCAAAATGAAATCAGAAAGTTTAAACGGATCATTACCTAATCTGACGGATATCTGCGGTTAAAACAACGATAAGAACTTGTAGAGATGATCCCTGGTGCGATTGGTGACTTCTGGTGAGCTTACAATGGAGTTTGGATGGTGATATGGTCGAGTTTTCGTCTGTGGGTTCGTATGAGTTCGAGTGATAAAATTTTATAATTCTTGCATGAAATCTGATGAAGAAGATCAGATCAGTCCACCGCCACACCCGTCGCGTACCGCGACAGGAGGCCAAAATGAGCTTCGCGTACCGCGAAGATTTCCGGAGGAATCTTAGATATTTTGGTCCATCGCGTACCGCGGAGAAGTCTCAATACCTCCATCGCGTACCGCGATGAGTCCAGTCGACCAATACTTAGAAATTTTTCTTCGTTTTCGATTCCGGACAATCCAGGACTCCGTTTCGCACACGGTTTTCACCCACGTTCATCATCTCTCGCATTCTATCGATCTGTAGTAATTACAATCATTAGAACAACGTGGATTTCTAGAACGATCAAATGTGCTCACGTCATTGATGACGTTATTCTCGTATGCAACTGTCACAAAGGTAACTTCCCATATACATATTAATACGTATTTTAGGTGATAAAACAATAATTAAAATTTTTAATAACTAATGGAATGATACTTGATGTACATTTTTTTAATTTGTAGCAGTAATGATTTTTAAACTAACTGATGCTAAAAACTTCACTTACTTTTTTTTAATCTAAAACTAATTGTTACAAATCAAAAATAATGTACAATTTATATAATTAAAGTTAATTGACTCAATCATTAAACATATTTAACTAAACATTTATTTTTTCTTATCATTTTTATAATTTTTGGTTTTAAAATAATAACTTTTTAAATATTTCGCTAAAAGAAGCATCATTTGTTTATAAAAAAACCCATTATTTAAAAACTATGATTTATAGTTTATTTTATTATTTTTTATAATTTTTTTTAGCTGATCTTTTTTTATATAAACTTTTATTAAAGTGTGTTTTTTATTAAAAATATTTGATTTTTAATTTATAAAAAACTATTTTTTAGCATGAAAAATGCATATAATATTATTACTCATTAATAGTATAATTATTTATTAGAAAAGATAATATATAATAATTAATAAGAGAGATGATTGAGTAGGATGATACAAAAGTGACTAGTGATAATATGAACCTGAAAATTTTACAAGTGGCAAAAATATTTTTGTTTATTATAATATATATATGGGATGGTTCCTTTGTTAACCCTTCCTTATTGCGATAACCACATAACCTTAGGCATTTTTTGCCCGAATCTTTGTTTTTTTTCATTGTCTTTATTATACATAAATAGGTGGTTTCTTTTTTGTGTTTTTTCTAATTCATCACCGTTTAGAAGTTATTTACAACTGTAAGTAAGTGTAACGACTTACAGTTACTTACATCACACTTACATCATATATGTGCTCTAAGTAACTGTAAGTCGTTACACTTACTTACGGTTGTAAATAAATTCTAAACGGTGATGAATTAGCAAAAACACAAGAACGAAACCCCCTATTTATGTATAATAAAGACCATAAAAAAAAAGATTCGGGCAAAAAACACAAAAAAGTGCTAAGGTTATACGGTTATCGCAATAAGGAAGGGTTAACATTTGATCTTTCCCCTATATATATATATAGGGAGATGGTCAATTGTTAACCCATGTTTATTACGTTAACCGAATAACTACATTTTATTACCTCGGGGCCCACGTTAAAGTAAATCTAAATGTGTATGTTTTTTTTCTTTTTTAATTAATGTAGGGCCCACTTACATTTATAAAAAAAAGAAAACCTAAACCTTTAGATTTAGATTTACTTTAATGTCAGACTTAAAGTAATAAGATGTAGTTATTCGGTTACAGATTCATTTCATTAATCTAGTAGGGCGAGCTAAAGGCCTTCGTTCCTCGAATTGGGAAAAGAGATCGGGATTGAAGCACTTTTATCTTGGTCGGGGCCTGCCACTTGGTGATAGCACGAACCTTCTCCTTGTCCATGCGTATAGTTCAAGCCCTTATACAGTGGCCAAGGATGGCCAATCATGAATTCTATGAAGTTTTTAAGACCTTCACTTTTGAGTGCATAATGAATGAAATGAACCCTCGGATGAGGAGCAAATCTCCCCTCCCTTTTACTAAACCATGGGGAGCCCCTAGTAGTTTACTGGACAAATGGAGTTGTCGTGACGAGACCTTTCGTACGATTAGCCAGCCTTGCGGCGACAAAAGGATTCTACCCCATGCTACGGTTCCCTACGGTTCGAACCCGATGTCGCGTTAGGATAGGGAACTGGGCGATAATGGCTCCTCCGCATCCCAAATTGCGCTGTCCTTCTAAGCGTGTGCCCCGTGTACTTTCCCTATCAATTTTCATGTACTAGTTTATATTGTATAGAGAAGAAATCTCAGTTCGAAGGTAGGTAGCTTCCTTTCATAAGCCTGTTTTCACTTCCTTATAGAAAGTAGACTGCTACCGAACTCATTAGCATACGAACGGCATCGCCCTATATATATACATAGGATTGAGATTTTATAATAACTCTTCTTAATTGTGGTAACTCAAATAACTCTCACAAGATCAACCCAAATATTTGGGTTTTTTTTCTTTACCTTTATTATACATGTATAAGACTATATTCTTTTATGTGTATGAGCTAATTCATGAGCGTACGCGAAATTGCACTAGTGTAAAGTTTTGACAAATTTTAAATTTTACTAAAAAATGCCAAAAGTTTACACTTGTGCAATTTCGTGTACGCTCGTAAATTAGCTCATACACATAAAAGAACAGTTTTGCACTAGTGCAATAAAGGTTATGAAAAAAACTAAAGATTCTGGTTGATATTGTGAGAGTTGTTTGAGAAACCACAATTAAAGTAGGTTAACAATGAATTCTTCCACTATATACATATATGTTAATTTCTACTTGGTTTTGATGAATGCATTCAATATAAATAACACATGTACTGGTCTAAGATAAACTTAAATGTACATGACCAACAAGAGATCAACCCCACACCTACACATACACATATTTCACATGCACATATAAACACACACACACACACGAAGTTGAAGTCTTCTATTATAGGACGACAAGTTCATATTTAGCAGGCATAAACTAATAGCTAGCTAGGAGGAATCTAGGACTGTGGTTCTGCTAAGCTTCATGTTTCTTCTCCCTTCTTTCTAGTACGTACGTAGCTTCAAAATTACATATATAACAGCTATAGCTAGCTTATCGAAATTAATATTAATTACTTGCTAAGGAAACATAATTAATGATCGAGCTGAGCCACGTGCATTGTCATAGTTTGAGCCGGGCTAGGTTTCATATTCATCAATACCACCGGATAGATTTGTGCTGGTTTACGCATGATAGAGATTTCTGAGAAGATAAGAGCCATTACAGTCGCAAGACCCATAAATATGAAGAGTAAAAAGAAACTATTAACATCAAGACTTTGCGGTGTACCGGAACCAACGTCTGCTTGTGTTTGAAAAGGAGTTATAACACCAAGATATTTCTTCATCATATCTGTCATATTTGGACTTCCGGTTACCTTTATAACGGCCGTTGAAAAATTTGCTTGTAATGGAAATCCATGAGAAAGAGCCTGAGATATAATTAAAACAACATCATGTTATTTTTAGTACCAATTAATATGCATGTACCAGTGTGCTTGCTTATTGACAAGTACAATTTTTTAATTCATGTGCGTCAAATGAAAAGGTGTAAATAGTTTAGGGTCTGTATGGTACAAGGGGTTTAAATTGGACGTTATAAAAGGGGTTTTAATACACCCATTTAGACACCTTGATAAAGCCGCCAACATGTGGGCCCGTATGTTTCTTTCTGAGACAAAAAATACATAAAACTGAAGTATAAATCGAAGTCTAAAGCGAAGTTTAAAACTGAATAGGGGACTAAATATCATTGATTATTTTAGTAAAATTTTAAAAAACTTATGCATGAAAAGCAAAAGTCATTTGCAAGATAGAGAGAAAGATGGAAAGTACAAAATGTTTTAAAGATGTGATAGACTTACAAATCCTAGGCCAGGTTCTTCAGCAAGTGGTCCGACCTTCATGTAATTACTTCCATACTTGGCTATAAATATGTCAACATAAGGAAGCTCATCAAAAATAGCACCTACGGTTCCGTTATCCAAAACAGTTTTGTAGTCATCCATGCTTGATAATGATTGTAGCCTTTCGATGGAGGAGGGGAATTCCTCACGATCAATTGCAAAATCTGCAACACAAGAACCATCTTGATATCCAATTACGTGATATTCTTTTGGCACTTTGGGCTGCAGCTGATTTACGGTCAACCATGAGGATAAACATGCTGTGAAGATCTGCATTACTATGAAGATCGTCGTTAGCCATATAACAAGCACAAATTTAGAGAACCTGTTATGAATCCTGCCTGTAACAAAATCACAATTACCATAATTAGCATGCACCTGGCATTTGATCAGATAATGATCTATTAATGCATTCTAATTAGTGTGACAAAATAATGACATTGTATGATATATTACCTTCATGAAAGAAAAATGTTGAAACAAGAAACCACATGATCATAAGAAGTTTATGGAAGATAGGAACTTTAAATTCAGGGTTGTTTACACGGGACTCCAAAATCCCCACAGCTACACCGATAAATACACATGCCAGAATTATTGTGAACCAGAGTTCCATTGTAAAAGGTTTTACTAAAGTAACCAGGGTTTGGTTCCATGTTTGTGCAGCTGGTACAAGCATGTAGATTCCAGAACTCATATATGGCATCGTGAAATCCACATATTTTGTCCTGTTTGCTGTGATCGTAATGTCTCCGGCCACAGCCTCGCAACTCTGCAGCATAAAATGGAGATCAGTTGCATCCAATCAACATGATAATACTCTGTGTCTTATATATGTGTGTTCTTGATCAATGTATCTGGGGTCTAAAAAGTTACTAAAATTAAATGTATC
The DNA here is from genome assembly GCA_009363875.1 of Mikania micrantha. Lineage (NCBI taxonomy): Eukaryota > Viridiplantae > Streptophyta > Magnoliopsida > Asterales > Asteraceae > Mikania > Mikania micrantha. The sequence goes on from CM018696.1 coordinate 71,575,071, forward strand.
ACGTACGTACCTTGCCTTCAATTTGTTGAACAAGCTTATCATAAGAACCCCTACTTTCACCCGTTTCATTTATGAATGGCACAAAAACAGGTTGAATATTGAAAGGTAGTTCTTGCAACACTAAACAAAATATAGCTATGGAGAATCCTCCTTTCAGTTCACCATCATCATTGACATCTACGAATTCGATGAAATCTGTTTTCTTTGGAACCCATGCAATCAACTGTGGACATGGACTTTGTGTTTTGTTGACCTTCTTCCATTTTGATCCAAAAATGTCTTTATATATTGGCAATAAATATACCGCATATGGAGTTTTAGTAAAGTGTTTTAATAAGTAAAACACAACTTTCTAACGAACTATTATTTTAACAGGTTTATAACATTTATATATTACAATACATGGACTTATTTTATTAAGAAACAATAAATATGAAAGAGCCAAATAAACTAATTTTGAATCACATGTTTTAAGGGTTATAAAAGTAATTTTACTTTAAAATAAAGGAAGTTGTTTTTTTACCCTTCTAAACTTGTGGCTAGAATTAGTTCTTTTAGTTCTCAAGTAACAATAGTTTTCAATTGAATATCCCATTACAATACATGGACTTATTTTATTAAGAAACATTAAATATGAAAGAACCAAATAAACTAATTTTGAATCACATGTTTTAAGGATTATAAAAGTAATTTTACTTTAAAATGAGGGAAGTTATTTTTTTACCCTTTTAAACTTGTGGCTAGAATTAGTTCTTTTAGTTCTCAAGTAACAATAGTTCTCAATTGAATATCACATTACAATACATGCGTAACATTAGTTTCAATCTTCGATAATTCAAGGTTTGCTTGCTACCTCTATTACCATTGCCCTTTTCTCTTTCTTTTCTTTGCAGGAAAAAAAATGAAATAGAACAATATAAACTTTCAAATGTTCATTTGCATTATTGTAGAGTAATATGTCTATATGATTCTAAGACTAAATGTCATTTTTTCCACACGGTAAGAAAATACGTACATACTTAAAATTTCTAAGAGGCTGTTTGGCAAACAACTCCATAATAAATAAAAGATTTAAATAATTTAACATGTGTTTTTGATATTAATCATTAAGATGTTTTATACTAATTCAGAGATGTTATAAACAGTCCAACTCACACCAATTAATTAGGGGCAATCACTTAACGTAGAGACTATCAAACAACCTATCAACACTTTGTGATCCAAAATTTCTCTTAGTTTTGTCCATATATATTGTGTGTTATATATTACACTCAACTTTTATATTGTCTTAATGTAAATATAATCCTAAATGCACAAATACCAAAATACACTCGAGGATAAAACTTAACGTGTGTCACAAATGAATGTTAATGAACATAAACCTAAACGAAAACATTATTCAATGTTTCTAATCACAAATAAATGAGCATGACGTGTGACATGTTCGTTCATTTAATTAAACAAACGCATTTTTTTCATGTTTTTCCCATTTATTAAAAGATCAACTTTATGCTAAACAGCTCATGAAATATTCGTATAACATTTGATTTGTTTACACACATATGTCTATGTGCATATCTTGAGCTTCTTGTAGTGTGATAAAAAAAAAAGTAGGGGTTGCATACCTGAGCATATGTTTAGATTTCCACTGAATTGTTTCTGGATCCATCCTCTCATGTGATTGGAATATGTTCCATTGATTTCTATTGGTTCTCCAGAAGCAGTCTTGAACTCATCAGCCATAAGAGTATTACAATTTAACAAAAAGAAGAACAAAATGAGTTTGCTAATATCCATTTGTACGTGTGTATATATATATATATATATATGTATGTATGTATGTATATGTATGGAACTTATTTGTATCAAACACTATCAATTAAACTGGAACTGGTTTATTTGAAGAGAAACAAACGACAGTAGGTTGTACAAGAAAGGCAACCAAAACAATGGCATGGAACCATTAATATGCAAACTGATGGGCCTTGAAATCTTTGATTGAAAAGTCGTTAATATACTGGTGCAAGTTATGTATTCATCAATTTAGAAATCTCTATTTGTCGACGTTGAATATTTAGAAAGGATGGGAAATTGCGAGGAAAAAACGTCATTATATTTAATCACTTCTGTCGAATCAAGAATCGATGATCAGAAATTAAATAACTAAACTACTTGCACGGGGTTGCCTTTTTTCTCACTTTCATATAAAATTGGAAGATGTTTTGTTTCACGTAATTAGCTAAACATGTCATCATATTAAATTATTAATTACTAAAAATGATTCAAGTTAAACAATGCTCCATACCATCTAATCATCCTGGCTCCATAGCTAGTTGGTTTTTTAAAACCATGCAGGCCGGACCAACTGGTCAAACCAGAAATATGTATAGAGCCGTCTCGGTTTTTATTTGAGCCGTTTCCATTTGAACCAGTCGAATCACGTAAACCGGACTCGCTGACAGAATCGGATTTTCAATTTTTTTATTCTTTTTTCTTAAAGTATTATTTTCTTACTAATTTAATATTTCATGATACGTAGTTTAGTTATTTAAATTTTCATATAGTTTAGTTATTTAAATTTTCATAATTTTTTTTTACTGAACTGACAAATACACACCAAAATATATAGGTTTTTTATGTACTGCATGTTTTAAATTGAAAACCACCTTTAGTAGTAAAACCATGAAAATCATGAAAAAAAATCATATAATTTTTTTTTGTAAGTTTTTTTACATGTTTGTAACATTATTTAACTCATTTTTATATAAAAATAAAAAAAACTTATGGCTATTATTGATTATTTTAATTTTCAAATGAAGTTATTTCTAAATTAAACAACCTCCTATATATATGCACACATAATGTTAGATGAGGTTAATAAAACGATTTGAAGAACCATAATTAAACAATCGAATAACAAATGGAGCTTGATTTTTGTTTTGAATCAATTTAGATTGAATTTCATAGAATTAAAGCTTTGATGCCAATTATTAGGATTAGAATTAAATGTGATTTAACAAAAAAAATGAACAATCTAAGTAAGAAAAGTGCAAATAACTTCACGATTAATTTAATCAAAATAATGTCATTAATTAGTATGAACAGGTTACAACTCGATGACTCAATTTGGTCTCCTTGACTCAATCACTTTGTGTGTGTGTAACTGTGTAAGTTTACAAATTATGATTATTGAATGCTATAGTGATAAAGTACCTATTTTTATGCAAATTACCGTAGCAACAACAAGGTGAAACCATTTCTGAAACGTCATCAAACAATAAAATAATCAACTTTGTTTATCAGTAAAAAGGAAAAATACAACAAATGAGTGATCTAAATTCTAAACTATTGACTCATAAAAGGTTGTTAAGAAAACAATTGACCAATGACTTGACCAGCTGTTTACACATCATTACTTTCTTCGTCGGTTCTTCTTCGAATTTTTGATAGTTTATCTTTATTATTCATTACTTTTCTATATCAGTTCTTTAACTTATTCAACACTTTTTTGTTGTAGTTGTTCTTTAGTTAGTGGTTATCTATTATAAAGCACTTGTTGTAGGAACACCTAGTTAGTGGTTATCTATTATTATGAAGCACTTGTTGTATCATCACCGTTCACAAATTAAATAAACAAATATTTTTATTATTCAATTACTCGAATTGCAATTAAGAAAGATATAAAATAAAGTACTACAAGAAATATAAAAATACTAAAACTTAAATTACAAGAAAGAAATATAAAATAAAATGAAATGAATTTAAATGAGTTCCGTGGCTGAGTATTTCTGTTCAACAGAAGTTCCTTAAAACATATTTCGGACCACTCATGTGAACCCGACTGTTTCCCAGGGTACAACAGACGAAGCATTATGTATTGTTAACTGAAAACCATAAAACATTGCCTGAAACAAGAGTGTTTAACACGAAGAATCGATCGTTGTAGGTTGTTGAGAACTTGACGAAGTATCTTTTTGTGTTTTCAACTTTTGAAGCTTGTGTTTGTGTGTCTTAAATGGTGTAGAGATTTCAAAAATTAGCAAACAAAACAAACGACCAATTGTCTCTATATATACATGTAGCTTATGGCATTTCAATGGTTGTCATCATGACCATTATAAGCTTGTTTATGGCTTATTTACTAAGTAATTCATGGTCATTTACTTTGTTAGATGAAAAGTTTTTTCATTTTTCTTTTCCTTTTAACATTTTATACAACACAATTTCGAGCATCGATATCTCATTCATTTTAGGTCCGTTTTGAACCCGATTCTGTCTTTGTGCTTAGTTCACGTCATTGAACAAAAACGTAACTTGTAATAATTATATTCGTAACATATACGAATAATTATCGTGGTCCAAAATTAATAATAAAACATATTTATTATTAAAAATTCCAACACTTGTTTAGTTATTTTGAGTGATCAATTCTTTTTGCTCCAACAAAGATCTAGGCTCTTAACCGTCCTCTAACAATATGAGTATGAAGTATGGGCGGAAGTGATACCTACAACAACATGAAAGGGGAAAAAAATTAATCGAATTGAAGCCACAAGATATTGAAGCCACAATTATCTTAGCCAGAAAAGTAATTGAATTCTTGCTTGTTTATAAAATTAGGTGGAATTTAATATATAAATTTGACTTCACATCAATCATTTTCAAGTAGGTGGATTGGCTTGAGATTATTCATCGATGTGCAATAAATGAATAAATACACATAGAACAAACACATTTGACCTTTCGCTTGCGGAAATTTTTGAAAACAAGTCACCATCGATGACATTCGCAACCTAGGAAATACATTACTATATATACAAACATACAAACATCAAATGCAATCATTTGACGTGAACAGTAATAATATTTATTTAATCAATTTTCCCTTAAGTTAATATTTAGTAGTTTGGAAAATGTCAACTATAGTATGGCTAGATGATATGGCAAACCTTTGGTCCCTTAAGTAGCCTGCTTCGCGTTGCCTCATGTTCGAATCTTGCCCTAGATAGGGTTTTTTCCAATGCACAACTTGCGATCCATGCATATGATGTATATATATGTGAGCCACCAAGGGTCCAAAATAAAATTGTACTAATTTTAATGTTATTTTACTTATTATATGAAAATAACGTTAAAAGTTTTTGGATGATTAACTTCAAACGACAACTATGAGCCGGAAACTCATTCGGAGCAGCCTCTTTATCCCAACTAAGATAGGGTGTGTCCATACTTCCCCCCAGACCCTACTAAAAAATGAGAATATACAGGGTAACTTTTTTTTTATTGTTTACATAATTTTCCAATTATAAGAAAAAAAATTGGTAACCATTTTTAAGTTAAATAATTAAAATTAAAAGGTTCAAACATGAGAATGAGAGATAATTTACGGATTATCCGGTTTCATTTGATCTGGGGGATATGGTCTCACGGTGGTTGAGGAATCGATCTTGGTTGCCTCGACCGGTTCACTGTGGTTAACACGAGAAGAACCTCTGCAGTAAAAAAATTATATACCAATTCTAATTCAATGATACTAATTGAAAAAATAATAGTAATTAAATATTTGTTTATTTTATTTTAGGACGACCTATACCCGGTATGACTTGTTTTTTGGTATGTGTTTGATATTCATGATGTTGTTACCACCATCGTGATCAGATACCCATAACAAGAGAATGATATGACTTAATATTTCTTTTTCGTAAAATTTTAATTGAGCAGAATATCGTGCTATTTTATGTTCAATACGAGATTAACGCCGCAACGCGCGTGGTAACCACTAGTTAATTACAAAATTGTTAAAAGCTATATATATATATATATATACACACACCATTTTTCTTGTATTCATGTTTAGTTATTTTATGACCTTTAAGTTGTTTTGCTGTTAGTTAAATGCATAATCTGGTGAGTGTTATTTATGTAAGTAAAGGAACCTGAAATATGTATATATGTCGTTAAGTATTAATTTCAATTTCTATCAACTAAAGATGTTACACTAATTAGACGATCGACGTATCAATCAGTGAAAATTGGTTGGAGTAAATGCATGGTTAATGTATAATACACATAGTCGTGCTACTGGTCCACAATTTGGAGATCGCATGATACTACCATCCATCCGATATTAGAAACTTTTTACTACTACCACTACTTCTGCTGCTGCTATTGCTGTTATTATTTTAATTATTATTATTATTATATAGGAATTTATTCTATTAAAAATCATTCAATATGAATAAACAATAAAAACTAATTTGAACCACATGTTTTAAAGGATATTAAAGTAATTTTTTTAAAAATTTGATAAGTTAATTGTATACCCTTCTAAACATGTGGTAAGAATTGGTTCTTTTATTTTTCAAGTAATAATAGTTTTCAATTGAACACCCTTTTATATACACACATATGTGTGTGGGTGTGTGTGTGCCTATATATATATATATATATATAGGGAGATGATCAAATGTTAACCCTACGTTATTGCGTTAACCGAATAATTACATCTTATTACTTTAGGACCCACACTAAAGTAAATCTAATGATTGTGGTTTTTTCTTTATTTTAATTGATGTAGGACTCACTTACGTTAATAAAAAAAAAAGAAGAAAAAAACCTACACCTTTAGATTTACTTTAATGTGGGCCCCAAAATAATAAGATGTAGTTATTCGGTTATCGCAATAAGGAAGGTTAACAATCGAACAATCCCCTATATATATATATATATATAGGATAAAGTTCATAAGAAAACTACTCATTTGGAAAAACCAAGAAAACTCACACTTATCAATAAATTTTTTAAATTTATTCTTCATTTCAAGATTAAAAATGTTATAAAGAAAATAAAATTTTAACAAAAATATGTAAATCACAAAGTTACGCATATGTAACTTAAAAAGTTATGTATATAACTCATGAAGTTACATATGTATAACTAGTATGTTTAACATATAAGTTACTTATACGTAATAACATGTAATAAATAATTTTTGAAATTTTTTTTTGTAAATTTCTTACCTTATAATATTAGAAAATAAAAAAGAAAAATGACAAAAAAATTAATTAATAATGATTGTGATTAGTTTTTCTTATTTTTATTCAAAATGATATTTTACAAAATACCCTCCATATATATATATATATATATATATATATATATATATATATATAGGGAAAAGATAAAATGAAAACCACATCTCAATGAGAAAACCGCGAAAACCATTCAAAAATCACGTAAAACAAACGTTTTTTTTTTTGAATTTTTTTTTACATTTTGTAACACTATTGGACACATTTTTATAAAAAAAAACCAAAAAAGCGCCGAGCAAATATTTAAAAAAAAATATTTTATAAACCCACGTAAAACCTACGTAACAAAACTAAAAAAAAATTTACGTTTTTTTACGTAAATTTTTTTTTAGTTTTGTTACGTAGGTTTTACGTGGGTTTATAAAATATTTTTTTTAAAAATATTTGCTCGGCGCTTTTTTGGTTTTTTTTTATAAAAATGTGTCCAATAGTGTTACAAACATGTAAAAAAATTTTCAAAAAAAAATACGTTCGTTTTACGTGATTTTTGAATGGTTTTCGCGGTTTTCTCATTGAGATGTGCTTTTCAATTTATCTTTTCCCTATATATATATATATATATGGAGGGTATTTTGTAAAATATCATTTTGAATAAAAATAAGAAAAACTAATCACAATCATTATTAATTAATTTTTTTGTCATTTTTTCTTTTTTATTTCCTAATATTATGTAAAGACTAATAAAGGCTGATGCTCACCAAACTTCTTATTTTGTCTAAGTATAGGAGCCTCATTGAATAAAAGCCTTCGGAAGCAGCATTGCTTCTGAAGGATAACTGGTTCCTGCCGAAGGTTATACAAGACAGCATTGCTTCCGAAGAATAACACTTAAAGGTATTAAAGCTTCCGAAGACATAAATCTTCCGAGGAATCTTCTTATGCACTGAAGACAAAGACTTCCGAGGTTTATCCTCTGACAAAGACTGTAGCAGATTACTCTCATGGTACAAAAGGTACTGACACAAGACATGCTGGTCTGAGTAAAGACAAAGACAACATGTAATGAGTCAGGTAAAGCGCCTTACTTCTCCCATGCTGCATTAAATGCAAAAGATCATCTGAAGCCTTGAAGATCCACAACATTAAATATCTTTTGTATTTAGTATTCCTTTGTAAAGTCAATGTCTATTAATATAATGATTATGACTGAGTGTCTTTGTGACTCTCGGCAATTTCAGGTAAATTGCAACTCTTACATTCTATACATTTCACATTCATACTTGTTGCATTTCATCTAATTATGTTTAATTAGATGAGTTGAACATAAACTACTGCGAAACGATAGTTCGTGGAACTATCGAATCGTACATTGCACATTGGTTTTGGAAACCAAGTGTGGCAAACGCAACACTAACACAAAACAATAATTCAGAGAATTACTGAATTGTGCATTACAAGTTGATTGGGATTAATCAAGCGTGCAAACACTTCGTAAAACACAAACGCAAACGATCACCGATAATTCGAGAAATTATCGAAACACACGAGTCTCACGAAGTTGGTGAACAAACAATCGAATGTCAATTGAGTCACAGATGACCGAATGTTAGTAATCAAGGTGAATCGATGATAACTGCGTACGAGGAGTTACGTCAGCAATGAATTGAGCATAGTTGATCGTGCTTAGAATCCACGTGGAGTTGACAACCGAAATTAATATGGGATGATAGTATGTGTAAAATGATGAACGTGGGTGAAAACGGTGCGTGAAACGGAGTTACGGATTGTCCGGAATCGCGAAACGAAGTTTCTGTCGAAAAATAGGTGAAAAATGACTGAGGCGGTACGCCCCGCGCCAAGTGATCCACTTAGGCGATGCGCGCGGGACGAGAAATATTCTAGAAGTCCGGTAGGAGCCGCGCGGTACGCCTATGGTGGCCGTGTGTCGACAGGCGATACGCCTGGGTTCGATTTGTCGGGCAACTTGCTAAAATATCCATTTTTTCATTCTTATCTCATTTGTTTGCTTCCTTTCGACGAAACCAGCTCCCAACCCACGAAAATCTTCATCAAACCCAACAAATCTTCATTTTAAAGGCCTTACGACGTTTAGATCGCATCCAGAAGCGTTAAAACAAGTCCTGATCATCTTTCTATCCGCAGAACTTCTCCAGATTAGGTAATGGTTCATTTTAAACCTTCTGGTTTGATTATGAATGATTAAATCTTAGTTTTGAACGTAATGATATAGTTAGGATTGTTGATTATTGCCTAGATGATGGCTAGGATTGATTTTATTGACAAACTCAAACTGTTAATGGGTAAATCCTTGTTTTGAGCCGTTGTAATGCCCAGTTTGCATGGAATCATAGCAATGGTTATAATGATTTAAACCAATTGGTTATGATAATGTAAATGATTAATTTGATTAATCCTTGACATGCAAACACTCGGTTGGGCACACCGACACTTGGAGTTGTATGGAATACAACACACTACAAAACACATACTCACTCCTATATGGTTATAGGTGCCTACTAGCAGGATTGCTAGCATTCGCAGACGCGAACACACAAACACACAAACACATACTCACATCTATATGGTTATAGGTGCCTACTAGCAGGATTGCTAGCATTCGCAGACGCGAACACACAAACACATACTCACATCTATATGGTTATAGGTGCCTACTAGCAGGATTGCTAGCATTCGCAGACGCGAACACACAAACACACCGGAACTGCTAATCAGGTGAGTTCACGGCCCCTTTTTACTTTTTCTACCTTTGGGGGAGAAAACATTGCATGATAAACTGTTTTTAGAAAACAACTCATTTCATTTATGTATGGACATGCTTTATCATTATATGTATATGTGTGGACCACATCACAACTAAAAGTCCTCGCGATACTCCACGGACCGTTAATAGCATAACGCCTAGCGTGGTAATTTTGAATAGTACTATTTGGGTCTGACAAGCCCCACTACACCCGACTGGAGGTCGGAACAGTGCAAAATTGACCAATACTTTGCCATTGTCTTGTGATAACATGGCGGGAGGCACAATCTGTCAGCTTCGGTACCATCCACAATATAATATAACTGTATTGACTAGCTATCAATCGATACTGCATTGTAATGATACATAAATAACAACTCTTACTTTAAACATTGGATGTTTACTGCTTATGATAAACCTGTGTTCTCACCAACCTTTGTGTTGACCCTTTTACTCGCATGTTTTCTCAGGTAACTAAGGCACGCGCACAAGGATTAGGATGCTAGGCTGGAGTCGCATGCATCTGTTTAAGTGTCTTAGTCTATTAACTTTTGATATCATTTGGTCGTGTTGTTTTGTATTGTTAAACACCTTTAATCGCTTCCGCAACTATTGTTACTTATCATTTTGAAAACTGTTTTAAATTAATGCTTCCGCAACTTATGAACTGTATTTGTTTTGGGATTGTACAACTTCCGCAACTCTAATTTTGCAAATTGATTTATCCATCAAATTGGATGTACGTATATAACCAGACATATAGGTCTCGCATGTTGTGTGACCGGAGACTGCGATCCTGACAATCTGCCGACGCTCGCGCCCCGGAAAGGGACGGGATTTCTCGGGGTGCGACAGTCTTAGCCTGTTAAGACACTCAACATACTAGAATAATCTTTACTTTATGTACTTGTCTAGTATACCCAGCTTGTATTCCTAAGTGTATACGGTTGTAGCCTCGGCTATATAACCTCCCATTGTATGTTTGCTTAGAGAGCTTGTACGCTTCTTACTTTGAGAGAAATATATCCTTGAGCTTGAAATTATTCTTGTGTTCCTATTAGTGTTCAAAGATTATTCCTTTGTCATTTTGAGTGTTTGTGAGATTATTCTAACAGAACATTCCGTATCTGTTAGATTGTAGAAAGAAATACTTGTGAAGTGTTGTTTAGATTAAGCAACCCGATCCAACAAGGGGTATCAGAGCTTTGGCTCTTGAACTTGAGTGACTCATCATCATCAAGTTACCAGTTTTATTTCTTCTAAAATCTCAAAGTTTCAACACTCATATTTTCTGTGTTTGTCCAAAATGGCTGCTCTTAACAAACATGATACAGAAAATGGCACTCTCAACAAGCCACCAATGTTCACACCTGAAGACTTTGACACATGGAAAGTCAGAATGGAAGGATTCATCAGAAATCAGGACTTCAAACTTTGGAAGTCTGTTCTGGAAGGTCCTTACATTCCTACAATTGCTGCTGCTGGAGCGGGAGGAGCTGCAGTACCAAAAGATCCATCTATGTACTCAGATGAAGACTACAAGAAAATGGAAGTGGATTCTAAGGCTCTTTGGCTCATTCAGATGTCAATACCGAACTCCATTATACATGCATTCAAGAAATGCAAGTCTGCTCAAGAACTGTGGAATTCCTTGAAGCAGATGTATGAAGGTTCAGAAGATGTCAAAGAAAACAAGAAGGATATGCTGAAACAGAAGTTTGAAAACTTTTGTCAACAAAACAATGAGAATATGTCTTCTCAGTACCTAAGGTATGTCCAACTTGTGGATGAATTAACTACTGCAGGTGTAACTCTTGATAATCAAGATGTGCTCAGAAAATTTCTGAGGTCTCTTCCAAAGGCATGGAATATTTATTCAGTAACAATCAGAAGAACAGAAAACCTGAAAACTCTAACTTTAGGAGAGTTGTTTGGTATTCTCAGTGCCTATCAGATGGAATTAGATGCCCAAGAATCTAAAGTCTCCCACTTACCATCTGGTTCAGCTGCTCTTTATGCACCCATCAATAATCCTCCATACCAAAGCTATCAACCCCTCTACCATCCTACCTCCACACCCACAGTCACATTTCCTGAAACTCCAAATTCATCAAACCCTGTCTCTAACCCAACCCCACTACTAACCTCTGGGCAAGGAGCTTTTATGGCTGAGGAGACCAATTACTTTCATCTGTGTGAAGAAGACTTGGATGGTATCCCTGCAGATGATCTTGAGGAGATGGATATAAACTATCAAATGGCTATGATTTCATACAGGGCAAAGAAGTTTTACCAAAGAACCGGCAGACAGTTCAAAAAGCACAATATGAAGACTGGGTTTGGACTTGACAAATCTAAACTCAAATGCTTTAACTGTCAACAGTTAGGCCACTTTGCCAGAGAATGCAAGTCCACAGGAACTCAGCCGACAACTTCTGGGCAACCACAACAAAGACCATCAAGCTCATCAAACAATGCAAACATTGCTGAACAAGATTTTGCAGACTGGAGCTTTCAAGCTGAGGATGCCTCTATCTCCAACAGTGCTTTGATGGCAAATGACTCATCTTCCTCAAACAAGGTAACTAATAACAAGTGCACACCTGAATGCTTAGAAACTCTAACTGTTTATAAAAAGATAAATTCTCAACTCTGTAATGAGCATGAGTCTTTACAAGTTATCAAGGCAAATTTCTTTGAGGCTGAAAGAAATTACAAAGAAAAGATTGAAGAAATGGAAAAGATCATTTCAAGTTTAAAACATGAAGATACTAACAAACAGTGTCAAATTAAAAATCTTTTAGAAAGACTAACCACTGCCAAGACTGAACTTGTATTGGCTGAGTCTTACAGAGACAAGTTTCTAAGTCAAGGTGAAAAATATGAAAAACTCTTTAGGATGAGTGATACATCTGAGCTTGTAAGAAAGAAGGGAGTTGGTTTGGGTTATAATAAAATGGAGCCTCCATCTGCATATACTCCTATGGTGGAAATCAGATGTAAACCAGTAACAAATCTTGTGTATGATGATGAGTTAGACATGCACAAGGTAAATCAAAGTGATGATCTTTCTGATACAGACCCAAATAACTCAACATGTTCAGATGAGAGTGATATCCCTATCAAACCAGAAACAACAAAAACAGCTTTAAGAAACAAGAAAAGAACTAATAAAACTAAGAAACATTCAACAGTTTTTGTTAAAGCTAAAAATACAGGGAGTACCTCATCAGATGAATATGTCACTTGTCCATCAGACAAGTCCAAAAGGGGTAGATCAAAGGATAGAAAGGTCACTTTTTCAGGAAAACAGGCAAATCCTAATACCAATAAGTCTGTTGGAACATCCAATTCATCACTCTCTGAGGATCAAAGCTCAGCCCTCATAAAAAGGGATCAGCAGCAACACTCTCCCAACATTCAAACTATATGTCTGATGTGTGGTGAGAAGAATCACTTTGCTGCTGATTGCTTCTATAATCCAAGAAGCAGAATTTCCTCAAATATACAGGGAAGAGAAAGAAAGAATAGTTGGAGTAAGTCATCTACATCTTCGGGAGAACAAGGAAGGAAGCCATTTAAGAAAGCATCAGAAGTAAAGACAAAAGAAGCTTTCGATAGAAAAGGAACCTCGGAAGCTCATAAAAAGAAGGCTTTCAACAAACAAAAGAAACCTTGTTCCTTCGGAAGAAGACCATCGGAAGGAAAAGTAGCTTCCGATGACTATCAAAAGAAACAAAGTCTTCCGACAACTCAAAAGGCAAAACAAGTATGGAAGAAGAAGGAATCAACTGATAAGCCATCCTTCCCATCAGAAGCTAGCACATCATCTGTCCCACCTAGGATGATGTCAAAGAAATTTACATACAATGATGCAAATGGCAAACCCAAGACCACATGGGCTTGGGTTCCCATCAGAAACTAACTCACTTCTGGTCATGTGCAGGGACAGCAGGAATTAAAAGGCAACTTGTGGATAGTTGATAGTGGCTGTTCCAGGCACATGACAGGCAACAAGACTGACCTGCACAAATATGAACCATTCTTTGGAGGGTCTGTTGCATTTGGAAGTGATCCAGTGAGAGGTTACATAACAGTAAGGGGCACAATCTCTAATGGTAAGGTAAGCTTTGAGAATGTGCATTTTGTAAAAGAACTTAACTACAATTTACTGAGTGTATCACAGGTGTGTGATCAAAAGCACAACATGTTGTTTACTGAGCATGAATGCATTGTCCTGAAACCAGGATTTGTGATACCAAATGATCAAATTCTGCTCAGAGCTCCTAGAAGAAACAACATGTATATGCTAGATATGAGCACAGCTGCACCTCTTAGTAATATAAGCTGCTTTGTCTCAAAAGCTTCACTTGATGAATCATCTCTTTGGCATAGAAGACTTTGTCATGTAAACCTAAAAAATATGAATAAACTTGTCAAAAATAATCTGGAATGAATAATTCTTCGGAAGATAAACTTAACTTACCTTCTGATGAGTAACTACTCAGCAGAAGATAGGTTAAGTCTTCGGAAGCATTATTTCTTCCTCTGTCGGAAGGTCTAACACTTCAGAAGCTGAATTACCTTCGGAAGTAATACTCTTCCGATACACTAACTTCGGAAGCTTAATTTTCTGATAACACTCTTCAGAAGAAAGTTTCTTCCGAAGAACATTTTATATAATATACTTATCTGATACTTCAGAAGTAATGCTTCCGATGTATTAACTTCATACTTCCTAACCATTGCTTCTGATACTTCAGAAGCAGTGCTTCCGACAGTATAAAATTTATACTTCAGAAGCAAAACTCTTCTGAAAAACTTTTTGGTTCTTAAACTTCTTCCGAAGAATCACTTCTTCCGAAAGTCACATCTTTGGAAGCCCCTTGGTCCTTAATGAATTTTAAACATTTATTGTGAAACCAGCTGTCATCGGAAGACCTGTTTCTGACATCCGGGTCTCAAATTTAATGTGTCTATATATTAAATGCTGATATCCGAAGGTATATAAAGGTCTCCCGCCCATTCGTTTTCTCTCACCGTTTCACTTTAAAAGTTTCTTTTCTTCTTTCTTCCAAATTGTAACCTAAAAATCACAAACTGCCATGGATCTTCTTGCATTCAAACCTGCTCACAACGTTCCAGCGGAGCTATCAGCAGAAAATGATGCTGATTTTGCTCCAATCGTCTCCTTTTTTCAAAGGAGCAGGTATTTCTTCGCTCTCACCTCTCAGCCCTTGGTGTATGAATCTCATCACCAACAATTTTGGGCATCTTGTTCTGTTTCTTCATCTTCCAATGGTCGGTCTCTTGTAGCCACCATTGATGCTCATCCTATTTCTATCAATGTGGAGACTATCTGTCGACATCTCAAACTAAATGATGCCGGTGGAAAGGTCTCATTCACAAAGGATGAGGTAGCATCGACATTTCAGTCGATGGGGTACGAAGGTCCTCTCCCTACAACAACCTATTTGAAGGGTAGAGTGTCCTATAATTACAAGTACCTCATACATTTGTTCCTTCACTGCCTTTCCAATAAAACTGGAGGTTGGGATCAAATTCCATCTGACTTAGCTTCGGCTATTCATGGTTTGGTCTCCAACCAACTGTTTAACTTTTCTGCTTTTATTTTTAATAATTTGGTTGACAATATTTCGTCCCCAAAGAAATTTTGTATGTACCCCAGGTTTTTGCAACAGATCTTTAATGAGGAGTTGGGCACCTCCCTCAATCTAACTGGGAATACATACAAAATGCCCTTGGTTTCTTCCAAGGTTTTTGTGCAACTAAAGAAGAAGGGTAATCGGTTTTCTGGGAAATTCACTCCCCTTCTTCCATCTATGGAGTCACATACTCTTGAAGGTGACAGCTCTGTTAACCCCACAGATGCTGAACCCACACTTTCCACTTCTGTCCCTCACCCCATAAAGATCACTTACAAACGCAAACGAACCCCTGTGCAACTCTCTACAGTTGCTCAGGCTCCTTCTACTGATCCCAAGAAGAAAAAGGTTAAAAGGACTGCCCAGGGCACAGTCCTACCTAAGGTGAAAGCCACACCTCTTGTTGATCCACAGGTTCTTCCTCTGGAACCTGTGGCTGCCCTTAACCAGCCTGAAAGCCCTCAGCATATGTCCCAAAACATATCTGAGAATATTCAAAGGGAAAACCCCATTCTTGAGTCTGCTTCACCTGAAGCAACTCCACTAGATCAGAGACTGTCTCCCAGGTCTCCAGGTTCATATCATCCAGAAATGTCCCTCACTCAAACTAACACCCAGGCTCAAGGAACCCCTGTTCTAACTGTGGAGGAACCACTCTCTCCCACTACCCAAACTTTAATGAGAGTGGTGACACAGTTACAGGCAAGGTTTCCTGACCTAGAGCCTATTATCTCAGAGGTTGGCCCCAGTAGTTCTGAAGGGGTCAATGCAGGTGAGGCTGCCACTACTGTTGATCTTAATCAAGATCCACAGGACAGTGGTACAGGCAATAGGACCTCACCTGTGGCAACCTATATTGGGGAGGACTTCTTTAAGGTTCTTCTCAATGAAGGGAATCCAGGATGCCAAGAAACCACATCTGGTGGTGGAGATGCAGGTACTAGGCTCAAGACTCCATCGCCTAATGACTCTACTAAGGTAGATGAGGGCACACACACACAGGAATTGACGGCTACTATAACATCCCTCCAAGCCAGGGTGGCTCAGTTGGAAGCAGAAGTAGCTACCCTGCGGCTTGAGGTCCAGACCAAAGATGCCTCTATTCTGGACCTCAGGAGGCGTCCCCCTGTCACTCTACATCCCTTTCACCCTGATCCTGCTACTACCACTTTCACCTCCCCTGATGCTACCAAAAAGGGGGAGAATGTACCAACTGAAGGGTCAGGTTCAGAAGCAAGAGAAGAGGAGGGTGCACAGGAAGTTAACCCATCCATAGTCACTTTGACTGCTGAATGGGATGACTTCTTGGGTACTTACTTTAAAGATTCTTCTACTTCCTATTCCTCTTCTTCTGAGGATACAAGGGAGGTTGCCAAAGAGACTGAAAAGCAAACATCAAATGTCTCTTTGGAACCTCAGTCCCCTTCTGGGACTAAGTCTCCTTCTGAGACTGCAGCCCAGGTTACCATGGAAGAAACTACACAAGAAGAACAAATATCCATGGAACCTGTGTCCCCTTCTGGGACAGAAGCTGCTGAAGACCTCTCCTCCTCTCCTGAGCCCTTTTTGGAAACTAATAAGGAATCATCCAAGGTGATTGGTCAACTGGAGGAGACAGTGAATGATGAGGTTAACTCCGAAGCTGCAGCTGTTTCCAAAGGCCCAGTCATTTTTGATGACTCCTCCACAGAGGAGCTACTTGCCGATGAACCAATTGGTGAGGCTACAGGAGAAATCTCCTCTGGGGTAAAATTAACTGCTGATGACAAAGGAAAAAGGAAGCTAACCCCAGAGGAGGAAGCATCACAAGAGGAGAGGATTCCCAAAAAGATGAAGGGCCGACCAGACACCTCTCAGGATGAAGAAAGAGTTAGATTCTCTGCTCTGCTTGAATAGAAAGGATACAACTTTGATGAAGTATGGGGATGGTCGGTGCCTCAAATGGCTGCCGAGCTGGACAAGGTGCAGCAGCAAGAACAGGCAGCTGCTGCAACCAAAGTCCAAAAGAAGCTAACTAAGACACAAAAGGATAAGGTCTACAGAGACAAGAACAAGGCCTTTCTCCTGGAATATGGCTTCCATGCTCGGCATCTAGGCCCTATGAAGAACTCAACCATGGATATGCATATCAGAGATATCAAGGCTAAAGTTGCCAGAGGTGAGTTACTTCCAATTGAGCAGATAAGGGCTCAGAAGGCAAGCCTAATGAAAGGCTTAGGGTTAGGGGGAGGAGCTACAATAGAGTTTCCCCTCTCTAGTGCAGGGATCAGAGAAGGAGAAGACGTCATGTGTGGGGAAGTAACAAAAGCAATGTTCCCCAACATGTTCCCCCTAAACCCTAAAGAAGAACAAATACCTCCTCCATCAAGTCCATCTATGGATAATATGCCAATCTCCTCAGTGATCAAGATCAAAAAGGGTAAGCAGACTACAAGGAAACAATCAACACCAAACCCTGATCCTGAGAGACATACACAGGCTGATGAGAGGAGAACAGAACCCTCAAGTGCTGAGGATGTTGGGTCACAGCCTACTGCAACAACAGGTGCAGCAGTAGGATCAACTGTGGAAGCCCAACAAGCCAGAGATCAGAGAAGTCAGGCCACTGCTCAAAACAGACCAAGATTCATAAGAAGAAAGAGCATGGCCAGAAGGAAAAGGAGAGCATCTGCAATCCCCTCTGACTCTGAGTCTAAAGAAATAATCTCAGTACCCGAAGTCACATCAGAAGCAGCTCCAGATACTACACATTCTCGAGAAGATCTAAGGGATATCAGTAGACTAATGCATGAGCACTCATATATCCCCTTAGTATATTGGAGCTTCAATGCACAAGAAAAGACATTCATCCTCACCGACTACAATGGAGATATAAAATTGGTGGATCTTTCGCATCTAACGATGTTGGCCAAACCCTATATCCTTGATCTAGATAAGCTCCCTCTCAATAATCCTGACAATGGAGCAGATGGGAGAACAGGCATCAGGTTGATAAGAAGAAGGGCACAGGTACTGAGGGGTACATGGAAGCCAAGGTTCCTTCCTTAGAAGTTTTGGTAGCATCAGCCTAGGGGGAGACTGTAAAGACTAATAAAGGCTGATGCTCACCAAACTTCTTATTTTGTCTAAGTATAGGAGCCTCATTGAATAAAAGCCTTCGGAAGGAAGAAGTGACACTTCGGAAGCAGCATTGCTTCCGAAGGATAACTGGTTCCTGCCGAAGGTTATACAAGACAACATTGCTTCTGAAGAATAACACTTAAAGGTATTAAAGCTTCCGAAGACATAAATCTTCCGAGGAATCTTCTTATGCACTGAAGACAAAGACTTCCGAGGTTTATCCTCTGACAAAGACTGTAGCAGATTACTCTCATGGTACAAAAGGTACTGACACAAGACATGCTGGTCTGAGTAAAGACAAAGACAACATGTAATGAGTCAGATAAAGCGCCTTACTTCTCCCATGCTGCATTAAATGCAAAAGATCATCTGAAGCCTTGAAGATCAACAACATTAAATGCCTTTTGTATTTAGTAGTCCTTTGTAAAGTCAATGTCTATTAATATAATGATTATGACTGAGTGTCTTAGCCTGTTAAGACACTCAACATACTAGAATAAGCTTTACTTTATGTACTTGTCTAGTATACCCAACTTGTATTCCTAAGTGTATACGGTTGTAGCCTCGGCTATATAACCTCCCATTGTATGTTTGCTTAGAGAGCTTGTACGCTTCTTACTTTGAGAGAAATATATCCTTGAGCTTGAAATTATTCTTGTGTTCCTATTAGTGTTCAAAGATTATTACTTTGTCATTTTGAGTGTTTGTGAGATTATTCTAACAGAACATTCCGCATCTGTTAGATTGTAGAAAGAAATACTTGTGAAGTGTTGTTTAGATTAAGCAACCCGATCCAACATATTATAAGGTAAGAAATGTACAAATAAAACAACATCGTCTTGCAATAGTCTAATAAATGTTATGAAAAAAACCCAAAGATTTGGATTGATCTTGTGATAATTATTTGGGTTACCACAATTAAAGTGGGTTAACAATGGAATCATTCCCTATATATATATACTAGTTGTAAACCCACGCGATGCAGCGGCTTACAAATTAATCACAGATGAATAAATCCATGTGTGGTTTAGCAAATCCATGTGTGGAGTTTAAACTTAACTACAATTTGTGTTAAAATGATCTCAAATACAAAATTATAACCTGATCTTCAAACCAAAAACAACTCGTAGTTTGAATATACAAAATTGTTTTTGAGGCAACAGGTTAAACTTAAACACATTCATGTTAAAATGATCTCCCATAATTGCAGTGCTTCATTCAACTCTCAAAAACAATCAAAGCTAGAAATCCATCTGTGATCAACAAAGTAAATTGTTAGCTTCATTAGATTACTTTCAAACCATAAGAATACCACTCGTGTTAAACGAAATAAGATCACGAACCAAAAATATCAATTTCTCATCAAATAAAAAATTGTCGCAATGTGCATATTCTATATGGGAGTATTTGTTTCATCCATCTCTTATTCCATGACTCTTTTCTTTTGATTTAATATTTACAAACATATATATGAAAAATAAGTATAATAATTTATGAGTAGGATGACTTTAACGTGTAGGATTGCTTTAACTTAGTGGGTTAATAATCTATCATTAACCAAGGGTATTTCAGTGCAAACACAAAACTTATCAATAGTAGATCAGCCTATTTATGTAATTCAGGATGGGCTATATTCCCATTGAATGATACAGTACAATTTAGTTGCCTACATTGTATTTATATGTAGCGTAGATGCATAATACTGGCTCTAACCTCAAGCTTCTTTCATTGAATAATCCAACAAAATTGCGAAGATTATGTGGTTGATATGCAAAATTGTTTGAACACCTAAAAAGTTGAGTTGGAAAATTTTGATTCAACATCATAAACAAAGAGATACATTTAGAGAACAAACCAGTGTTACATCTGTATCACTATTAATTAGTTCTCAAGTCTTGTAAGTGCTTGTGTGCATTCAAACTCCTAGTTATCATAAGTTGGTTCAACAAAATCTGCTTCTAACACACCTCAGCCAGAAGCTTACTAAAAACCCATTACAATTATAACCATCCAAATCATTCAACATGCATTTCCATATCACAGCCTCCTCTGTGTAAATAGATGTTTTCATACTCAACCCCATTAATTTAATCAGTATATTTTGAATCATTTATTAATTTGTTTAAACATCCATATTTAAAACCTATATCATTTATTATATATCAAACAATTATGGATGTTTATACATACCAAGAATATATAAACATACACGTGGAACATACATAGAGATTAAACCATTTTCTTTAGCAGGTGTACATTACTCTGGTCCAGCAAAAACATTATCTTGTTTCAAGCTCAAAGACTCCCTTCTAAAGCATGGTACATACATACATATTACAATCATAAATTATAGGAAGAGCATAAAAGATGATAAATGTATATGCTTTTTCATGATCCTTGTTTCCATTATTTATGTTCGACAACCTGCAAATCTGCCTAAACTTTTCAACGCAAAAGATGATGGAGACCAATTCATCTTAAGAATATTTCTCACACAGCAACAAAAACTTTAAAGCTGCTGAACATTAAACAAATATTTTGATATGTTTTCTGTTGGGTGCAAGATTTCTACAAAACCATGATTAACCCTTTACTTACATAATTATTAAAAAATATATATGGAAAATAAAATTCAGGATTGATAGCTCACAACTCAAAATTGTTATCACAATTCCTTTGTTCAATAAGTAATTCCACCAGTCAGGTAACTTTTGTTTACCTATCTTAAAAAATTACAAAAAAAAAAAAAAACAATTTAGTTCATATGGTTAATATAAGATATAATGCCTCAGCTCCCAAGAGCAGTTTAGGTCATATGGTTAATATAGCATATAAGGCATTCAAAAATCAAGAGACCAACAAGACATAAACCTAATTAATAAACATAAAAACATTCTCAAAATATGTCAGAAAGATACCAACCATTCATAAACCTTACATATAGGAAATAAGAAATATTCCTAGACCAAACTTATTTGAAGTCATATTATTTTTGCTTTTTGACCCATTTAACTCTTAACTTTTAGATGTATAAAATAAAATTCAAAAAATATTGTTTCGGTTTAGAAATTACCTTGAATAAAGCAAACCAATTTTGTGTATGTGAAATATAAACAAAGCTCAATTGTAGATTGTCAAAAAAACCTACATAAAACGAAAGCATGTGTTCTTTTCAGTACTCTCACATCTCTCAAACTAAAAGAAAAGAACCACAATCACAACATACATAGACAAAAATTGCAAGTTTATATTCACAAATAGCCTCCCACAACCGCACGTACAACCTTGTAGTTTGTGCATATACACTACTAATACGTATATAATATAATAAAATTAGAAACAATTCAACCCAATCACCTGAAATTGCAAGAAAGAGTTAGCTAAATACATTATAAGAAGTATATCTATATGTAAAGATTAAAACATACCACGGAATCAAATAACAAAAGCCAAGTTGCCTTACCAAAATTACCATAGCTGCTAAAACTACAAAACATAAAGCATAATATTCATATACTATGACAGAATCATAACTATAAGGAATACCTTTCCAAATATCAATTTTGATATCAAATTCTTACTAAAGATTAGTGAGGAACAGCTGATCACCTGAATTCCACGTCATTCCCCTGAAATTGCATCAAACTATTGATCAAATACCTTATAAATTGTATAAATATATAGATTCACATTAAAGATTAGTGAGGAGGATTTTCGAATCAGACACAACATATAGGCAACCCAAATTATAACCAAGACCTCAAACCCCCCATATTCACCGGATCTGACCAGAACTAACTCTTATCAACAGTGTGACGCTGTCCATCCATGGGCAGTCATTTCCGACAGCCACAGAACATATCAACAGTGTGACGCTACTGTAGTTATCAACCCTAGGTAAAAAATACACATAAATAAGCTAAATCCAAACTAAACCTGTGTTAAATCGTGCAAAATAGTAAGTTTAACTCGCCGGAAACAGACCCGTCACCAGAATGGGAGGAGGGATGCAAGAATGGAGAAGAAGCACCACATGCAACCACAAATCATGACTGACGTTGCTTCGTATCACATCCAATAAGCCTTATTTGAACCACAACCATCAGAAGAGAGTTGAACCCTAGCCACCGTTGTCTGATCTCGTTACAATCACCATGTCGATGTCGTGACTCCGTCGTGTCTCCACGATAAGTGGTTGGATGATGGCTTCCATGTTTTCCTTTTGATCAGACGTCCACAAATACATGTGTGTTGTGTTTTAGATATCATACCATCATAGGTGTACACATTATGGACACAGGTGCAGCAGCGGAGACCATCATTAGGTTTGAGTTCTTTGTAAGAGCATGTTTGGGATTGCTTATTTAACTTGAAAAGAACTTTTTGTCAAAACTGCTTATTAACTTGTGGCTTTTTGAAATGGAGTTTTTAAAAAACTGTTTGGATTAACTTATGACTTTCTGTCAAAAAGTTAAAAGCAGTTTCCAAAATCTATAATTTTTAATTTCTTAAAAACAGTTTTTCAAGACTAATCAAAAAGTTAAAATGAAAAGTGCTTTTGAGATTAACAAACACTATTTTAACTTATTAATTTCTTCAAAAAGTCAATAAGTTAATAAGTTTTTTTGAATGAAATTCCAAACAAGGCCTAAATCTCAAGATGGAGAAACTGAGTTTGAGTTTGAGTTTGAATTTTGAATTTTGAATTTTGAATTGAGTTTTGGGTTTTGAAGGGGTGGGTTTGTCAAGCGCGTGTTTCAGAACTTGCATTATTGAGTTGTACATGATGCAAGAAAGCTCGCACATTTCTTAATTTTAAGAGTTTTCACACTCTCTCTCAAATATACATTATATATAGTAATAAAATATATAGAGAGATGATCAAAAATTAACATTTTTTAATTACGTTAACCGAATAACTACATTTTATTATTTTGAGCCTTTGAGGTCCACTTTAAAATAAATTTAAAGGTGTAGATTTTTTTTATTAATGTAATTAATGTAGAGCCCATTTATATTAATAAAAAAAATAAAATAAAACCTAAACATTTATATTTATTTTAATATGTGTACCAAAAGTAATAAGATGTAGTTATTTAGTTAACGTAATAAAATGGGTTAACAAAGAAACGACACACACACAGAGATATATATATATATATATAGGGTAAAGATTCGTTAACCCATCTTAATTGAGGTAACCCATTAACCATGGCAAAAAACGCTCAAATCTTTGAATTTTTTTTTCATGGTCTTTTTTATACAAAAATATGGGGCTTCTTTTTTAAGTTTTTGCTAATTCACAAACGTTTAGAAGTTAAACGAAGTGTAAGTTTGCGTTACACTGCGAACATATATTTAATCTTCGCAGTGTAACGCAAACTTACACTTCGTTTAACTTCTAAACGCTTGTGAATTAACAATGGGAATCAATTGACCCTTACAAGTAGGTTGATTAAAGTGTTAACAAAACATAAATTTTTTGGGATACAAGCTGTCAATGAATAAGACAGAGCATGCCAATAACTAGTGTGATTACATACATGTAATCACATCCAAATTGCTTACGTTATTGTTATCATAATCAAATACTATAAATTTCATAACATTTATACAACATTTAACATACGAACAATTTGGGAAACAATAACAAGGGGATCAATTGACCCTTACAGGTAGGTTGATTCAAGTTTTGACAAAACATAAATGTTTGTGATACAAGCCGTGAATGAATCCGTGTAATACACGGGGTAATAGTCTAGTGTGTGTTTGTATAGGGCAAGAATTAAAGAAAAAGTCTATTTTACCTAAGAAGGCTAAAAAGAATTTTAAAATTTATAAAACCGACCCAAATGAACTCACTTCGATGGCATTGGAACCGCCTCATCGAACCCTACAATATTTACCTTTTGGTTTTAGCTTTAACAACTAGTTTTAGTGTTTGGATTTTAGGGCTTTTTTTAGCTTTTAGGTTTTATCTTTAGGTTTAGGGGGTTTTTTTTTTTAATTTTTGTTTTATTCTTAAGGTTAATTGTTTATAATTTGAGGTTTAGGTTTTAGGGAAAAACCAAAATTTAGGCGGTATAAAATTACAATAAGCGTTCAAAGTGACCCACCTCTCGTCACATGTTGATGATGTTGCTGAGAAGGTTGCAGAAGCATAGTGGTGATGTGTCAGAGATGAGGTGTGACTTACTTGATCCGGTATCACAACAAATAGATTAACTTAAAGTAAATACATTATAAGGTTTCGTCATTACAACCAACATTACAGTTTACAACTAAGTTTATTACACATACTAACTTATTTAATTACAAGTGTTTGAAGTGCGGTCTCACCGTGATCACTGTCTCCCTACAAAAACGTTTGAGTTTGAAAGATCAGCACAAAGCTGGTGAGTTCGTAAAGTTCAAGATAAACCATATGATATGACATGATATACAAGTTCTCAAGATATTATGTTCCAGATAACCATGAGACATGTATCTAGTTCCTTTCGGACAGTTCTGCGTTTTACGAAGATACTACCCGTCGGTAAATATCTTAATGGCTCATTATCTTAATGTCTATCACTAATATTAAGAAGATGTTTTGGAAACAGATAACAAACATTCATACTAGGGGAGATGCAAACCTCTTAGTGAATGTGTTGTCAGACGATAGTACTATCATTGATGCATGTTCGGCCCCCACATGGGTTCACTAGATACAATTTCGAAGAATAAGGACTTTTGATACTGTGATAAAGATACTAACGGCAAAATCCCATGAAATCATAAAAGAGCCACATGAAATCACACAAATAACAGTGATACATAGTATATGTTCAGAAACAGATTTACAGAAGTACCCCGATGTTTATAAAACATTAAAGATAGGGGTTGTACGAAGCTCACCTGAAGTCTCGAGGCAGTGAAATCACACGCAAACTGATGATAATAGCTAAATTATGCATTAGTTTATGTTTAATGAGTTATTTATGTTTTAACTTACTGATTAGATATTCCTGAACGTTCAATGTCGGAGACATTGCCTTGAAAGTTATTAAACCGATATTAGATTTTTAATTAATAATTTTAATGTCATATCATACAATGTATGACAATGTAGGAACCTATACTGATTCAGGTTCCTAATACAAGGTTGATGACACATTTGATTAATCAGAATAATCTCAGATAATCCAAATAGTTAATGTTGTTGGCTATGATGCTAAACAGTTTCTAGATGAATTTATGGCTTAGGAATGATCAATCTTCGTTATTGAGTACCCAAATATCATGAAATATCATAATGTGACATTAAAATAGGTTTAATAACCATGTTTAACATACTAATCTGACTGTTATTATAAACATCAGATAATCATTCCAATGAGTATGTTAATGATTGTGATTAGTTTGAAACACTTGGATTTAACCTTGCATTTCAAAGATTAATCAAACTAATCACCTACATTGTCACAATCAAATGGTTTAAATCATTATAATCATAGTTATGGTTTCATGAAAATCGGGCATTACAACGGATCAAAACAAGGATTTACCCGTTAACGCATCGAGTTCTTTGTTTATAATCATTCCTAGGCATCATATAGACAATAATCAACAATCCTAATTATACCATTACGTTCAAAAACAAGATCTAATCAACCTTTATCAAATTAGAAGGTTAAACAAATCGTTACCTAATCAGACAATGGCTTTAAAATGGAGATTGGAGGTCCAGAATTGTTTTTCTTCGTATGTGAAGTGAAAGAAATTCGCGAAGATAGAAGAATTATCATTCCGCATGCAATTCTGATGAAGTAGTCAACTTTTTCCACCGCCTCATCCGTCGCGTACAACAAAGGAAGGCGGAGTGAAACTTGGCGTACCGTCGAGAAATCCGGAGTCCACAAGATATTCTGGACTCCTCGCGTACCGCCAAGGATGCTCATCTCGGCCTTGGCGTACCGCGAAGACCTCTGGAGTTCAATACTTTGAGATTTTTCTTCATTTTTCGATTCCGGAGAATCCGGTACTCCATTTCGCACACGGTTTTCGCCTATGTTCACCATTTCTTGCATATTTTCAACATGTAACAATCACAATAGCTAAATCAATGTGGATTTTAAGTACGACTAAATGTGCTTTCGCCATTGATGACGTAATTATTGTTGGAATTAATCGTTGGTGTTAACATTAAAAGTGCAAGATTTGAAGATTTAAATAAGAGTATAAGTCTAGGGTTGGTTTTTGAATTATTTGGTTTAAAGTAGAAGTATTTAATTATTGTTTTTTTTTGTAGTTATCTTTAAGAGTTTGATAGTTAGTATTTATCTTTAAGGGTTAGGAAGAGTCTATTTAAAGGGTTGATGTTTGCAAGTTTATTATGACCTAATAAAGTTTACATTCAAGTTTCTTTCTTCTCAATCTTCTGGTTCGTAATCAAGGGCTGGGTCTACAATTGGTATCAGAGCATCAGGGCTCTTGATATCACCGAGCAAGAGAGATCAGTGATCGGAATCACCCTGCGCGTGTTCGGCTGTTTTTTTTGGGTAGCAACTTGGAGCAGCCCTTCGATCGTACGTGTGAAGAGTAGCGCGGTCGAGATTGAGGTAAATCGCGATCGTGATTAAGGTTAATCGTGTTCGGTTTTTTTTGTTGAATGCTTCGTCTTATTTTAAGATCGTGAACATTGTCGATCTTGGCCCAATTTTGGCAGCAACTGGGTAAAATTGGGTGACGCCGACATCAAAACAAAGCAATATATTATTGTTTGTGGATGTGTCAGATGTAAAGCAAGGCAGCGAACGGAAATTTCTATTTGTAATGAGAAGTTTGTTTTAGCAAGTTTGAGTAGGAACGAGCAAGAACCCTGATCCATTGTGATCAGAGAAGGAGCAAGAACCCTAATCAGTTTTGATTAGTGAAAGAGCAAGAACCCTGGTCACTTTTGATCAGTGAAAGAGCAGGAAAATCAGAAGCCTCTTGTTTCTGATTTACAGGGGCAAGTACGAGCAAGATAGGGCAAGGTAAGAGCAAGTGAGAAGAAGCAAGAAAAGTAAGATATGGCAGATCCAAACAGTGCGATGGTTCCGGTTCGTGAGCAAGGGAATGTGACACTTCAGTGTCCAAAGCTGACAGAATCGAACTACACCACATGGTCGATTCTTATGGAGCAGATCTTGAAGGCCTATGGTCTTTGGGATGTGGTGAATACAACAGGAGGAGTAGAAGTGGGAGAGAAGAAAACAGCTACCACTAAAGCAATGATTTTCCAAACTCTGCCAGAGGATATCCTAATGCAAGTAGCTCAATATCCAAGTGCAAAAGAAGTATGGGATTCAATCAAGGTTAGATATCTAGGGGCAGATTTGGTTCAAAAAGCTCGGTTGCATACACTTAGAAGTGAATTAGAAGTCTTAAAGATGAAAGAGAATGAAACCGTGGATGAATTTGCGGGCAAGTTGAGTAGTGTACGAGCCAAGTTTAGGAGCCTTGGTTCACATCTTAAGGATAAGGTACTTGTGAGGAAGTTGTTGAACTCGGTGTCAAAGAAGTTTTTACCTATCATAGCTTCCATTGAGCAATATTCGGATGTTGATAAAATGGCTTTTGAGGAGGCTGTGGGAAGGATAAAAGCATTTGAAGCACGTCTTAAGAGTTTTGATACACCCGAGGATAATGATCAAAGTAAACTTCTTTTGGCTAGTACAAGTAGTAAAAGGGTTGAAGAATCAGAAAGTTGGCAACATGGCAAGGGTCGAGGTGGTAATCAAGGTCGTGGTGGAGGAAGAGGAGGTGGTCGTGGAAGAGGTCGTAGAGACCGAAGTGAGCTAAGATGCTATGAGTGTGGAGATTTTGGTCACTTTGCATATGAGTGCACCAAGTGGAAAGCAAAAGATGAAGAGAAAAAGAATGAAGCTTTGTTTGTTGAGCAAGATGATGATAAAGAACCAACATTGTTTTGAAAGAAGAATGTGAACACAACGATTAGGGGGGTAATTGTTGGAATTAATCGTTGGTGTTAACATTAAAAGTGCAAGATTTGAAGATTTAAATAAGAGTATAAGTCTAGGGTTGGTTTTTGAATTATTTGGTTTAAAGTAGAAGTAT
This sequence comes from Mikania micrantha, assembly GCA_009363875.1. Classification (NCBI taxonomy): domain Eukaryota; kingdom Viridiplantae; phylum Streptophyta; class Magnoliopsida; order Asterales; family Asteraceae; genus Mikania; species Mikania micrantha. The sequence continues at coordinate 71,603,771 of CM018696.1, forward strand.
TTAATTATTGTTTTTTTTTGTAGTTATCTTTAAGAGTTTGATAGTTAGTATTTATCTTTAAGGGTTAGGAAGAGTCTATTTAAAGGGTTGATGTTTGCAAGTTTATTATGACCTAATAAAGTTTACATTCAAGTTTCTTTCTTCTCAATCTTCTGGTTCGTAATCAAGGGCTGGGTCTACAATTATCAAATGCAACTGTCACAAATATAGAAAATTTTCAAACCCAAATACACTAAAAATGTTGGTGTAGCTAAAATAGTTGAGCGCATTGGTGTTGTGCTTACTGCTTATATAGCTAAAGTCAAGAAGAATGCTTGATACCAACATCAAGAAACTGTTTTAATGTCTAACCTTGATTGTAGGGAAAAAGTCCCAACACGCGGACAAATAACACAACGCTACAAAAATTAATTAGTTGAGAGACCACGTTGTCATTGCCCATGTATTTCTCGTAAACTTTCTTTTATTTAATTTAATTTAATTTAATTTCAAGTTCTTTTAAGCTATTGCAGTTTGTTTAATTATGTTAAATCTTTTAATTGTTTGTTTATGCTAATTTATTTTTTTCTTTTAAATCGTTTAATTGTTTGTTTATGCTAATTTATTTGTTTCTTTTAAACTATTTAATTTTGTTTGTTTATGTTAGCTATTATTTGTTTTTTTAGACTTACATCAACAAGTGAAAATCTATATAGTAATATACTTTTTGCTTTTCTTTAGTTGTTTTATGACTAAATTAGTTTATCACTTTATCTAGTTGAACGAAGTTTTTACCGTTATCTATTTTTATCATTGTGTAAATAGGAAGAAATATATATATATTTATATATAAAGGCTCATTTTTATTAGTTATAAACTTATAAAGCAATAATATAAGAAACAACCTAATTCCCTAAATAATGCAATCACCAAATCCCATAAACCCAACCCCTTGCCCAACAGGCCAAAACCCGATATAAACGGTCAAAACCCGGCCTAACCGGAACCGGTTATTGACTCTGTTGATCAAAACCGGAACCAGTTTGAACATGAAACCGATTTAAAAAAAACGATTTGTGCTCGTCTATTTTCCACATATTCTTCGATGAGCTTTGACTCTCGGCTCATAACACTTAGCCATGTCGCTTCATCCTAAGATCTGCAAAAGCTTAACATATATAGAGATGCTGAATCTTTCTAGAAAGTTGAAAAGGAATATGTTCTTGTCTACATACGCTAACACATATTATTATGTCAATATCGCTCATCGCTCAGTGTTAGATTATGAGCTTTCTTTTTTTTTTTTTCTTCTTTTTCTTTTTTTAATTTACCTCTTAAAAATTTACACCTAACGACTGATCCACTTTGACTTAATATATTTTCTCTTAATCTTTTGGTCACGTCGTAACATTCGAGTTTTAATCGTATCATCCCGTCGTCTCACACGAGTAACTTTTTGCTTATAAAAAAGTAAAATTATACATTGTAAAAAAATGACATTTTTAGACCATGTGCACTTGTGACCCAAACCATGGGACAGTAGTCATATTTATAAAAAAAGAAAAGAAAAATCCATTTTCTACGACCCAACTCCTCAACCAAAGACTCTTCACCGACCCAAGTCGGAGTCTAACATTTTCAATTAATTTTAAATCCAATTTAATTTTATTCAATAACTTATATAATTTAAATCTTTTTAAAAATTTAATCACAATCTTGTTTATTTATTTTTTGTGAACATCCCGGTATAAATTTTATTAAAAACGGAGTTATTTAAAAAAAAGATTTTAAAAACATTTTTTTAAGAGTTAAATTCCAAAATGGTCTCTGTGTTTATATCATCGTTGTAAGTAATCATTTGCCCTTTTCATAACTAATTTTCACAATCGAGTGAATCCTCCCTATAAAACCTTTGTTCTTTGCTTGCATCTAAACGTAAACACTTTAATTTTTCATTTTTTTTATTATTTAATCTCAAGACAATAAGTGAGAACATTTTGCTGTTTAGATTCATTCTCATATGTCTAATTGTTTTGGGTTCAATTGTAATGAAGAATCGAAGATGAAGATTATGAATTTTTAACAAATTACTCTCTTCGCATTCAAGACAGTTTACCAGGTATTATCTTATTCAATCGCCTTCTCTGCTCCACCATTGTTTTTATAGTTCATGTAAATTTAGTCATCACTTGTGTTCTTATGAAAATAAAATGGTTTAGCTATTTAAATCATATGCAATCTGTGTTTAATTTTTCTAGGGTTTAGAAATTTGACAAAGACAGAGTTAACTGTGCATCAATCTCTGACTCTATGTAGTGTGTTTGTGTATTTGGCAATAGGTTTAATTTTCTATATGTTATTTGTTGGTAAACATTTGTACTAGGGATCTACACTCCTCTTATAAGTTCCTAATGCAATCTTCATTAAGTTGTTCATGTTTGGTGTGAAATACCTCAAATTTGTCACTTTTCTAGTGTTTATAACTTGATTTTATGTGTCAATTTCAATTGATTATTTGTTTTCTGTGTTGTTTCTGTTGTTGGGTTGTTTTTAGACATAATTGCTAAAAATTCTAATTATAATACCCATTTGAAGACAAAAGTTTTTATTTTGAGCCTTTAAGATTCAATTCAAAACGACTTGGCTTCTAGGATTTCCTGGTAAGATTTGTTAAATGTGCTAAACTAATGCTTAAAACAATAATATTTAGGCGAAATTCGAAAGAATCCATGAATTATTTTAACAGGTTGCTGAAGGATCAAGGCTATGTGGATCCAAGAGGATCATAGGTGTTGCTGTAAACTAGGACAAGTGTGAAATAGGTAATTTTCTAATTTGGATCTTTAAGCAGAGTTACTTTTTTACATTGATCTTTTTATTTCTTAACATGAAAAAATTGAAGTGACTGATTTTTTTAGCCGTGTTAACTGTGTGGACCAAACTGTGAAGCCAAGTAACTTACCATAGTTAAATCATTATGTGACACTACAAGATATTGATTGATCAATGATACAATAAAGGTTAACAATGTTATTTTGTTACAGATAATAATGGAGATGACTAGAGGGGTTGCTGACTATTGACTATAGTGTGTTGGTATGAACTCACTAGTGCATGAAGGTAGGAACTCATTGGTGCATCATGCATTAAGCATATGCTTCTTGTAGAAAGGTCGGTGTTGATGACCATGAATTTAAACAATTGATGTTGCAACTTAGAGATGGGCTTTATACACAATTCTATAAAAATTGCATTACTACTAAATTATGTAAAAAATTACTTTAACTTTGTTCTGCAGGCACTATGTATGTTTGCATGTTGGGTTGAAGATACAAATGGTGTTTGTTTCAGAAAACACCTTATTATTAACAATTGTGCCATCCAGCCTAACTTAAATGTCTAGGTTTGATTTATAAAAATGATTTTAAATTAACGAGTAAATCTGTTTACCTTTTGTTGGTTATCATGCGTAAATTTGACTTTAATCTATGTTAAATTGAAGTTTTGTTGGTTATACTGTGTAAATTTGATTATAAACAGCTCATGAATTGAATTGAGTTTTTGTTAAATATAATGTGCAATTTTGATTATAATTTGATGTGAAATTTAAATTTTGTGTTATATGATGGTTAATTCGATCAAAGTTGATGACAAAAATCTGAGTTTTTGTTGGTTGTGATGTTTAAATTTGGACCCTATTCTTAAAAAGGAAGTATATATGATTCTTTATGGATATTGAATAACATGTAAACGTGATTCGGTTCTTCATTGTCGTTGACAATTATTTATTGGCATGTATAACTAAGATATGGTGTCAACTAAGAGAGCACATGATGGAAACTTTTGTGGTTTTCAATTATCTATTGTACCAGAATATAGTCACAAGAAACGCCCTAGTGCCCACGAACCGCGATGCAAATCGCGCGTACCGGATCACGGTACAAAATTGTACCAAACGCTGGTGATACGTATCTGAAATGTGGATATTGAACGTTTCCAAATTAGGTCTATTTTGTTAAGTTTGAAGATGAATCGTGTATCTAATTGAAGAAATTCACGGTCCCAATTGACGAATTCGCGTTCAAAAGTGAAATCCAATTTCAACAGGGAAATCGAAGAGACAAAGCTGAACCTGACGATATCATCGTTGAAGATGAAGATGCAGCGAACTGTTGTGTTTCATTGTTGCAACTGTAATGGTTCATTAAGTTTGATAGGCATGTGCATAAAATCAATTATTATACATAAAGTCAGTTAAGAGATTCTTAAAATTCCCAAGGTGATGTTCTGCTTGATGTGTAGTTTGGAATTTTCATGTACCATGGCATATATCTTATTCATCTATCCTTAATTCCTTATCACATAAACATCGCAAAAAATTGCTTCATTGGAATACCAAAGGAGCTTCTTTAATTCTTGTTTTCAAATTGGTCAAAAGTTGCTCCCTGGTGAGGTGGAAATATTTTAATCTTTTTGATTAAAAAACTTTTTCTCACATTTGGTATTGATTAATAAGTTTTTCCCTACAAATGCTTATTTCGTTTGGAATGTAAAGAGGTGTATTAAGAAGCCCAGAAAAGTAAAGGATTGAATATTATAGAAGTTACGTTTACTAGATTTAATTGGTAAGTTATTCTAAGGTCATAGAAATTTAATTTTACAAACACAATGTTTATTGAGTTCTTTTTGTTTTCTATTATTATAGGATGCTAACATGGTTGCAGTAGTCGTGATGGTTTGCTATCAACTTACATGTGTTATTCGTTTTAGTTGACTTTATGATTTAGCATTGTGTGTTTATCTCTTTTGTGACATTATTTGCATGATTAAAGATTTCTTTTGGTTTATGGTTCTTTCAGTAAAGTTGTATTTTTTTTTACCTTAGGAGTTGTACTTTAGTTTTTAACAAATATTATTTTTGTTTAGAATGTAAAGAAATAGTATTGTGTCATAATGACATAAAACTACCCGACCACCGGACGGGTATAAAGCTAGTTTTTTTAGGGGGCCCTAATTTTAAAATTTTTTTTGTATATTTATATATATTAATTTATTTTACAACAAACACATATAATTTACATTTCAATTTTTTAAATATATTTAACCTAGTTACGAATTTTATAAAAGGTAAAAGAAAAACTTTTTCCTTAAACCTTTGACCCGATAACTCATTACAATTTAAAATTTAGGTAAAAAAAAACAAATTAGCTCACTTCATGTTTAGTTACGAACTAATTGGCACACACGCACACATAGGAGGCCATTTTTAGCATTCGCACACAGTGGCGTACCCACATTAGCCCCAAGGGGGGCAGTCGCCCACCTTGAAAAATTTTTTTTAGTAGTATATATATGTTAAAATCCTGATCGCCCCCCGTAAAATTTAGCAATCGCCCCCATTAAACTTTTGATTTTTAAGTGTTAATTAATAAATTAGTTGAAAAATGTCTAACTAATAATTTAAACCCATTGTAAATCAAGTTTAGTATTAATTATAATAAGCCATATCACCAGTAAACCGGTTAAAAACTGAATTCAATTGAATATACCAATTAAAAATAAATAAACCAATTCAAATAAACCAAGTTAAACCTTATACATTATAATTATAAAGAAAACAAATTAAATCTGAATTCGCTTTAATCGGTTAACCAAACAAATCGAATTCAAAAAAATATTGAATTAATAATCATACCGAAACTGAAATTCGGATACAGTTCGGAACCGACTTCGGAATTCAGACACAATTAGAATCCAAACCGAAAACCAAATTCAGAATTCGGTTCATTTTTTTCGGTTACGAATACGGTTCAGTTTTTTGTATAACATATTAACATAATATTTGAAGTTAGATTTGCGCAATCGAATTGCTTATAAGAATTTAAGCGATAATTGTATTTTTTTCATACAGAAAGAGTTACTGAAGAACGTTTCCTTATACGTTTTTTTGAATATATATATAAAAAATAAATTCACGTAGTGAATAACTTTAAATATATTGTATTTTCATTATATCTTTATATATGAAATTTAGTTTGATTGTCGTTTTTTAACATGACCCGACCCGATCCACCCCAACCTAACTTGAACACCAATGAACCTAAAAAATATCCGCCCCCCATGGAAAAAATTCCTGGGTCCGCCAATGTTCGCACAAGGCACCTAATCTCTCAGAGCTGACAAAAAGCACGGATGCCACACGGGTGTCGTGGTGTTCCAGGGGGTGGCTGCACGTCACATTATCTTTCCCTCACCATACGGTAAGCATTATGGATATCAGACTATCAGTTGCATTTTGTTTGGGTTAGTTAATTCGGTCGATTAAGTTGGCTTTTTTGGTTCACTACTACTATATGTATGACTCTTTATCGTAAAAGAAAACAACTTTTTTTTTTTCTATTTTTTTCTATTATATTTTTAAATATTATCCAAAAAATAAAAATACATTAAAAAGCATAAATTTTGTATATAAAACAAATACCGTATAAAAAATAAATGTTTTAAGCAAAATTTTGTTTTTGTTTAATCTTTTTTGAAGAAATTGTTTTAAATAGAGAGATTTCTCAGACCTTATATGAGATTATGAGATTTCATTTAAAATTAAATTTTTAGTTTTTTGAAGAAGTTAATAAGCTAAAATTTCTAGCTTTTAGAAATAATTTTTTAACTTTTTATTAGAAGTTAAAATAATGATAACCTTTTTAACTTATTAATTTTATTGACTTTTCATATATCAAAAGCCAATCCAAATACATTTTTAATAAACTTCATTCTAAACATCATAAGTTAATAATTACTTTTTATAAAAACTCATTTGAAAATTAAATAAACAATCTCAAGCACGGTCTCTCAGTCTTCATAACAAATAATAAGAATTTCATATCAACACCCCTATAAAACATAAATTTGTGTCAGTTCATACATAAGAAACACGTGTGTCTATATATGTATGTATATATAGAGAGAGAAAAAGATTAATAAGAAAACTCCTTATTTTGGAAAAAAAACAAATGAGTAAATGACTACACACGAATATATACATTGCATCAACAAATTATGAAGTATATGTAATTTCAAAGTTCATGTATGTATGATTCCTAATTTTTTAGGATAAGACGCTTCAATTCGTAGAGAAACATCATGTGTCTGGTCACCATGTAACTAGATGCAATTCACATTGCTTGTTTAGAACAACTAGCTAGCTTGCTTATTGAAACATGATCAGCATTCTGCATGTGTTGATCCATTTCCGGGTATTATACTCATCGTTTCGCTCGACTTATTAGAGTTGTTGCGCGTACACATGCGTGTGATCTCAGAAATGAGAATAGCTGCTACGATCGAAAGACTCGCGAATGCGAAGAGTAAACTAAAACTCATAGGGCTGAGACTTTGCGGAAAGGAAACATCATCTGAAAGTGTTCTAAGACGAGTTTGAATTCCAAGATAAGTTTCCGTTTTGCTGGTCATATCAGGATATTCAATCACTTTTATAATGGCTTGTGAAAAATTTTGCAGCAAAGTAAATCCACGAGTGAAAGCCTGAGATATATAATCAAATACATGCATTAATCAAAACAACTTGTAATTTATTTTTTAGTTCGATTAGAAATACAAAATCAGCTTAATACAACTTTTATATTCAAAAAAAGGCTGTAGCTGAAGTTGTATTAGATATAATCAAACTTTTTTATTACATAATACAAATTTTTTTCCCATATGCAACTTTTTTAAATGCAACTCTTTAAAAAAATGTTGCATTATGTAAGAAAGAAGGTTGAATTAGGCGGATTTTGTAGGCCAGGTGCGTGTCTTTTAGCTAGTCATGTCGAACGCTTATTTAATTAAGTTTAGAAAGTTAACAGGTACGGTCCTGAGAATTCAAATGCCCTAGACAAGACGAGAAAAAATGCCCCTAGCGAATTATATATTTGTGCTTTTTTAGTTTTTCATTTTTAAATATAAGTAAATATATACAATATAAAAAGGATTTTAAAATTTTTTGTGCCCTAAAAAAAATAGGTCCGAGACGAAGGTTGGGTTTACCCCTTCCTAGGGCCTCCCATGAAAGTTAATAGCGAAAGAGATCGAGCTGAGACTCACAAACCCAAATCCAGGCTCAGCAGCAATCGGTCCAACCTTCATGTAAGAATCTCCGTACTTGGCTAGGAATATGTCAATGTATGGACGCTCATCATAAATGGCATCTACCGTGCCGTTATCCAAAACATTTTTATAGTCATCCAGGCTTGATAAAGCTATTGGATTTGTTGTGATCCCGGAGCTTTGCGCATGATCATTCACAAAATCTACGATGAAAGAACCATTTTGATATCCAACTACTTGATGTTCTTTTGGCAGTACTTTGGGTTGTAGTTGATTTATGGTCAACCATGAGGATAAGCATGCTGTGAAGATCTGCATAACTATGAAGATCGTCACTAGCCATACAACAAACACAAACTTAGAGCACCTGTTTCTTATCTCCCCTACAACAAAATCAAGAAAAACATGTTTAATTATGGGATATTTACCCAAATATCAAGTTTGAGCAACATTTTACCAAAATAATCACTCATATTTAGCCCTTGTTTCAGTTTTAAACCTTCCTTTAAACACCACTTTTATTTTCTTTTGTGTCACGGGAAGAAACATACACGCACACATGTTGGCGGCTTTGTCAGGGTCTAATGGGTGTCTTAAGACCCATTTTCTACCGACGTCTTAAGACGACTTTAGACGCTCATTCTGACATCGTTTTGGAGTCATTAGACTCCAAAGCGACATCTTTAGCCGCCGATTCTGGATGGACGTGGACTTATCTGATTTGATTGATATGACGTCAGAATGCGTGTCTAAAGGCGTCTTAAGACGCTGGTAGAAAAGGGTTTTAACTTTTAAAACACCCATTTATACCCTGGCAAAACTGCCAACATATGTGGGTCTGTATGTTTCTTTTAAGTAAATTAAAGTGTCGTCTAAAACAAAGTCTAAAACTGAAACGGGAGCTAAATATTTGTGAATATTTTGGTAAAATATTGGTTAAACTTGATTATTTTGGTAAATTTCCTATTAATTATTAGCAGCATGCTTGCATTCTTTATTCATTAAGTAGCGATATAATCATACATGCGAGCTGAGCATGTACCTTCTTGGAAGAAAAATTTGGAAACAGGAAACCATATGATCATGAACAATGATTTATGCAAAGGTGCGTGATAGAAATCAGGGTTTTCTGAACGGTACTCCAAATATCCGATAGTTGCTCCGGTTAACATCCAAACAGTAAGTATGAGGAGCCAAAGTCTCAATGTAAAAGGTTTTAATAAAGTTAGTATAGTTTGGTTCCATTTTCTTTCAGCAGGAACAAGCATGTAGATTTCAGAGCTCATATATGGTATGGTAAAATCAGCATATTTTGTACGATTTGATGTAATAGTAATGTCTCCAGCCACAGCATCGCAATCCTGTAGGATGAAAACCAATTGGTTAATTTCAGTTGTAAAAATTGCTAGCCGCTAGTCGGTCGGTGGGGTGGAGACTAGGGATTAATCGGCCAACTAATCGGCCTAATCGGATAGTCGGGCCTTAGGAGACTAACAATTAATCGGCCGATTAATCAGCCTAGTCGGAGATTTTTACATGACTTAATTTGAAGTTTGAACACAGAATAGAATATGCACATGAATTAAGACCGAATCGACCAAACATTATTAAAGGTCGTAGGTTTTTATAATCAAACTAAATTAGTTAAAGATATAATAATAATAATAATCAAGCGTTAAACAATAAGAATAAAATATGAGAAAATTCTTTAAATGTCCATTTGATCACACTTTTGACGCAAAATATTCATTTGACTTTCCTATGCCACAAAATGTTCATACCATTAATGGCTCCACCATTCATGGTTTAACGGGTGCCACCCATAAAAAGAACTAATAGAAAGAAGCCACGTACACTTTATGGGCGTCAGTGCCTGTATAATCTGAACAAAACTCGTATATTTGAATTTTTTGTCACGGACATAAATGGGCGGGACACCCATAAAATTGAAACATAAACGGGTGGGACACCCCATAAATTTGAAACATAAACGGGTGGGACGCCCATAAATCTGAAACATAAACAGACGAGGGTTGTGTAATGGTAAAATCCTTGAGTGACCAAAGCCATGTGTAGTGGTAAAGCTCACATTACTTCATATAAGCGTCACATAAACAACTATTATCATCACTTGCTCTTCACATACACATGTGTAACCATCGCCCCTCTTTCTCTTTTCTCACAACACACTCACGCCCTATCGGGCATCACCCCTTTCTTTCCTCTCACATTCACGGTGATCACTCCGTGACAACCCCCATGTGAATGCCCCTCACTCCCCGGTCATACCCCTGTTTAGTGATGTGTGTTTGATTTTCATGTTCGTTAACAGTTTAAAAGTGCGTTTTTATGGGCATTTTATGTGGAATGATGATACTTTGATATACAACTGTGAATTTCAGGTAAAAACACATTAGAGGGATGCCCGGAGGTGTTAACGAGAAGAAAAGATGCACAGATGGATCAGAAACTGTCGTGAAAAGCTCAAAACTTCGGAAGCGCATATCTTGAGCTAGAGGAAGAGTTACGGAAGCCATAATATATGAAAACCGAGTTTCTCGACGAGACGAAGCCGTTGGTGAAGTCAGACTGGGCGTAGGCTACGCCCAAGTCAGCGTAGGCTACGCCCGGGCGTAGGCTACGCCCAAAAATTCAGCGTTGACAAAAATTTCTCACCGTTCAGCTTGGCCCAGCGTAGGCTACGCCCAAATTGGGCGTAGGCTACGCCCAAAACGCGGAAAACGAGTTTTTAACCCTATTTCGCCTATTTTCAAGCCACATTCCATCCAAGTCGAAAGTTAAGGTTTTTGGGGCCATTTGGGGACGAAAATTGAAGGTTTTTGAGTGGATCTAACCCTCCAAATCAAGATTCAATCCAATAATTCATCAATGGAATCATCAATTGAAGATCAAATCGCGATGAGGCAAGGCTAGTTTCTTCGTAATCGCTTCCGGTTGATTAGGGTTGTAAGTGAAACAATGTTTGAATGTTGAATCTAGGTTTTTGATTGTAAACTTGGTACGATTTCTTTTTGATTGAGTTAAACAATAGATTTATGTTTTCGTATTATGTGTTACCATCAGTGATTCGGTTTCCTTGCATCGTTTACTCATTGGTATTCGTGTGATGCGTTGTGTATGTCTATTGGTAATTTTGTGAATGAGCAAGTCTTAAACGTTTGTTCCATCTTTATCACTTTAATCGAATTGATTGACAACATCAATTTTATATGATTTCAATCTAGGTTTAACTTACATTCATTGTGGATCTTGCAACCTAAAAACCGGAAGTGATTACCTTTTTCATTAATTGTTTTCAAATCCAAAGTTAAAGTTTGTCTCTTTTAAAAAATTTTCTTAATCCAATTCAATCAAGTTTTCATTTTTATTAGATTAATTAGTTTGTAGTGACAATTAGCACTTTCCACTGATTCCCTGTGGAGACGACCTTACTTACCCTTGCTATAGTCAAAGGTAGCTAAGTCCCTATTTATAAATTGTTTTGATTGACCTACGACACATCGATCATTTAGTGGGGAATTAAGTGTGCCCCATACCTCTCACGCCCCACTCACTTACCACTACAAATAGCTTAAACCACTGCACATAGCTTAAACGTTAGTATGCTACCCGTCGCTATACGTAGGAGAGACGGTCCCTGAAAAATCTGCTTATCCGTTTATATATACAAACTTCTAGGACGCCCGGTTTCTAATAACTTTTCACGTGCGGTTGGTACTTTACTGACGAACTTTACGTCACTGAAAGTGGTTTATTTGTAACACAAAACTAGCTAATTGATTTTCTATAAAGAATATATATATTATGATGCCAATTAAAGAGTTTGGCGTACCTGTCCTTGAAGTTTCATAACAATCTGAGTATAGTTTCCTTGTTCATCAACTGGCTTAAAAAGAGGTTGAATCCTGAAAGGTAATTCTTGTAACACCAAGCAGAAAATAGTTATGGAGAATCCTCCTTTCAATTCATCATGTTCGTTGACATCTACAAATTCATGGAAGGGTGTTATCTTTGGCACGCACACATTAAACGTTGAAATACTTTCATGTAATTGTTTGTCGCTGTCATTCTTCCAAAGTGTCCCTAAAATGTCTTAATTAAGCGGCAATAGATTACACAACATGAGTTTCAATAAACATAAAAATTAAGAAAGGCACAATCTAGCTTTAATTAGATGAGTGATGAGTCTTATGATATGATAGAAAAACAACCGGTCAACTACTATATTTTTTTAACAATTTTCCCCCCCTTTTTTTATTATGAGACATGAAAACTCTAACATATTTTATGAAAGAACATTTAATTTCACTTTGATACCATTGAGATAAATGTATTTGGTAAATACTAATTAAATAATGATAACATGTGGTTTTTGAGGTTGTAAATTGATGAAAATCCCTTTAGTGATTTGTATTATTAATGAACTAGTTGTAGAAGTACAAAGAAGAATAATTATAAATAATAACTAATCTAATCACAACTCTTAATCAGGAATGCCAAAGAGAATTCTGAAAAATTTTGAGACCGGCAGATAAAAAAATATGTTGTTAAATTATAAAATTCATAATTCATATATAAAATGTTAATAATGTGACAAAACAAAAGGGAAACGAGCCTAATTAAGATAAATCGACTCTTAATGAGAGAATAAACCTAAACTATAATATTTTTTTTAGTTAGATATAGGAAATATATGTGTATGTCTATGTTACGTATATGTATATGTAAATGTGATGTATATGTGTGCTTGTATGTGTCTATATATATGTCTATGTGTATTTGTATGTATGTGTATATAACTTGTTTGTGTATCAGTGTATGTATATATGTATATATATACAGGGGCGGCCCTGAGAAATTGGGTGCCCAGGACGAGTCGGGAAAAAAAGGCCCCTAACGCATTCAAAGCTCCTGACCAAGCGGGGGTCAAGGGGGCCGCGCCCCCTTGCGGGGTCTTAGGGGCAGCGCCCCTGGCGGGGTCCAAGGGGCAGAGCCCCTGGTGGCGGTCCCGTATTTTACCTAAACGAAATGTCATAAGTTAATATGTTCGGGATTAACTTCCGTATTTTATCTAAATCAGTCATTCAATAATCAGTAAACTGTAAATCCATGGGCCCAATTTCTTGGGATTTTGAATTTCAATTTCTTCTTGAACGTGAGCGTCCATGGAGCCGGTTAGGATAAAGGGCTTTTGAGAAATGAAATGGGCCCATAAATATATTTAACAGAGTTATTTGTTACTCAAACCCGTGTAATACTCGGGTTTATAACCTAATATATATATATATAAATACATATATAAAAATGTGCCCCTCGAAAAATTGGGCCCGGGACGGAGGTCGGGTTTGCCCCTCCCCCGGGCCGCCCCTGTATATATATATGTAAGTATATATGCCTACGTGTATATCGTCTATGTGTGCGCGCACATATGTACATGTATACGTGTTTGTGTACAGTGGCGGATCCAGGATTTTTTCAGTGGGTTCACTATTTTCCGACTTTTTAATTAAATAGAACCGGACATAAAAATTTCCAGGTCGGGTTGACGGTTTGGGTATTGTAATGTTCTTTACGTAATAACAGTGCGATATATTAAGTCAAAGATTAAAATTACAAAACGTCGTCATTAAAGAGTTCGAAGGTGCATAGTACATTTTCGTTTAAGATTTCTGAGTTCCAGACCAAGCGAGAGTCAAGGGGGTCACGCGCCCTTGTGGGGTCCAAGGTGGCGGTTATGCTGGCCATTTAGCAGGCATGGGTTAAGGGGGCAATGACTGTTGTAGGGTTCGGAGCAGCGCCTCGAATCAAAACGAAATTTGCTATGTTTGTATGATCAAAATTAACTTGATCCGAGGGTTCAACTATTAATATCTACCATTTTGCTTGCTAAGTTTATATAACCGGAAAGTGATTTTAACATGATCATATAGAAATTTAATAATCGATTATCAAGATTTCTCTAACAAAGATCACTTGTCTCAATCAAGTTGACAAATTTCTGTACAGAAATTTAATGGGTTCACCCTATTGTTTAACTCTTAAAAATTATATTAAGAATTCACTCTTAAAAAATCTTAATGAGTTCATCTCAGGATTCACCTCTAAAATATTAATGGGTTCACCCTATTGTTTAACTCTTTCACAAACAAATTTTCCTACTAACGAGTCGAAACTCGGTGGGTTCCTGTGAACCCATTGTCATAAGCTACATCCGCCACTGTTTGTGTATGTATATGCTTGTGTGTGGATATATTACACAGGAGAGTTCAAAAGAAATTCTTTATCATTATGGATACAAGTAAGAAAACTTCTACTGATCAATTATTTAAAAAAAATCATGATTTTTAATTATAAAATTACAAATGTTTTAAAAGAATAAATAAATAAAGATATTTATATTATGAAGTTACATAGTATAACTCACGAAGTTTCATATGTGACCATAATGTACATATATTTGTTTTACTTTTTTGACGGCCTTATAATAAAAAGAAATAAAAAACAAAGAATAACATAAAGATTGATTAACTATGGTTGTGACTAGTTTCTAAGTTTTGTTTAAAAATAAAAGTTTTTCTTATAAAATTTTCTCAATATTCCACATATATGTACGTGTATATGTATGTATATTTATTTGCATGAGTATGTGTTTGTGTGTGTGAATAATTATCTTTATATTTATTTAACCTAAATAATATAGTTTTATATAAGAAAAAAAACTCTGTTTTTTTCGTTGATGTACTTAAATTTAGAGGTGCGCAAATCGTTTTTTTTTGAATTGGTTCCGGTTTCGGGTTTTGACCGGTTCCGGTTTTGGCCGATTCCAGATCGGGTTTTGGCCGGTTCCAGATCGGGTTTTGGCCGGGTATATGTGGAACCAGTTCCGATTTCGGTTCCGGTTCTTATTTGTCTGAAAAATCGGACCTGTTTGTGCCCACTAGTTCCAGTTTGGGTTGCCGGTTCCGGGTCCGGTTTTTTTGCCCACCTCTACTTAAATTGCCCATTCGCAGAAATAGATCAAATGTCGATGAAAATTTCCCAACAGACAAAAGAGTCGGTGACACACGCATCTTCAATGGACCAAAAAGTTTTCCAAATATAGCCAAGGGAAGAAATAGCTTACCCAAAAGTTATAAAAAAATGTTTTCTAATCTTCGTCGCTTAGGCGTGCATTTCTCACAATTTGAGGTTATCGTGTCTCCTTTTCATTTACATACAATTCATACTGATTTCTTGCATTACATAATTTCCATGTTTTTTATAATTCATAAGAAACCAAAACGAAATAATCATGCACATTGACCTTCCACGACCAACGTCCATGACTCCGTCAACATGTTTCTTCCTACTATTATTTCTTTGCGTAGCAACCGGCGCCAGGGTGCACCCAGTGGTGCACCCAGCACAACTTGCAGCTGGGCCCATGAGCCCCGATGTTATCACAAAGGCATGCGAGCTATCTCTTGAGAAACCCTTTTGTATCTCGATTCTTAAATCCCAAACCAATGGTGGTGTGAGCGACTTAAAACAGGCCGCCTTGGCTTCCGTCAAGGCGGCCTCCACTAAGGAGAGAGGAGAATAAGGAGGTGGTGGAGGACGGGATAGAAGAGGAGACGTTGGCGGATTGTTGCATGAGCTACACAAGCCTCGTTGAGAAGCTAGCGGGTGCCGAGAGCGCCATGTCGGGCGGGCCAGGACCGAACGTCTCAGTTGATTTATAGGACGCATTAACGACGGCAGATACGTGCGAGAAAAGTATTGCTGGAGGAAGGAAGAGTCCTATGGTGGAGGAAGTGGCTAAGAAGAATGATAATGTGAAGAAGTTGTGCACAAATGCTTTGAGCGTGTATGATGTGTATGCCAAGGGTAATTAGTTCGACTTATGTGTGATTAATAAATCATGATTTGTAAAAATGTATTTAAATGTTGGGATCCTTGAGATACTAATTGTCACTTACGATCTTAATTAACATGCATGCTAATAATAGGTAATTAATTAGCACCGTTTGTTACTTTTTATTTGAAACCCAATTTTTTTTTCTAAATACCATCATATAAACTTTGTTATTTTATTAGCAACTACGTATGGTCGCAATAGAATTAACATAAAAAACAATTTCTTTTTAATTTTCATGGTGTTGACAACATTTCGTTGTTGTATAAAGTAGAACTAATTTTTTTAATCGATTAATTTCTTTAAAAAAATATTATTTATTTAACAATTTTTTGAATTTTGCTGTAACGGTGACATGTCCTCTCTATAAAAAAGTTGTAGAAATGACCTTTTTGAAGACAACATGTGCAATCTATACCGACAAGTTATAGCGGCAAAAGGTTTGGTCATGACAAGTCGTCACAATAGGCAAACTACTTCTTGTCGCCATAATTTTTTTATTTGTCACCATAAATTGTTATATATTTGTAGTGACAAGAGATCAAATATATCTACAAATATATCATCCTGAATTTCAAAAATTTTATTTTAACGACGACAATAATAATATATGTTATTACTACTACTACCACTACAATTGTTGATGTTGATTTTTTGAACACCTCTAAAAAACATTATTTGATTATTTATATTATTTATCATTCACTCGCAATATTTTTTTCTTCATTTTATATATAATAATTTAGATAATAATTATGTTATACTTTGTTTTGTTTTTAGAATACAATATCGAGATAACTCATATGGTTTATTTGTATTTTATTATGGTTCAATAAGTTATATAAATTATACGTATGATACCAAATTTTAAATATCGATAATACGTAAATTTCTTTGATTATCAAATTACTCTCTTATGTTTGAGCAAATCATCCTCACCTAAGGACTGTTTGTATTACAGATGTTTACAATTTGAAATCATATGAATAATTTATAAAACATATATACCAAAAGTAAAATATTAGCAAACACGTATGGATCACTCGATCCTATACTTGTTATAAGTTTTTTGGTTATGATTTTGTATATCTAGTTCACGACACATCTCAACAGACTTAATCTTGGATACGTTTTGTTGTTTATATAATTTAATTTGGACCACTTAATCTTGGCCGGATACGTTTTGGTTGTATTCTACCATGTTTGTAGAATAACGAGCAACATTATATATGTGTTGTGAAAAAAGTGATGCGATAAAACTTATGCATTAAAACTTATGCGTTGTGAGGTATGACGAAAAAACATATGAAGTAATTGTGAATCTATTATGAAGATTGTATGTTGCAGTATAAAAAATTTAAAAAAGGTAGTTTAATTAGAAAAAAATGTAAGATAAGTAAAAAACGACCTCACATGATACCACGTGTTTATGAACTTCGTTCTCCTTGTTGTGTTAATGATATAAATGTGATTAAATACATCATAAAAGAAATGTATGAAGTTATAGCAACACGGTTATGAAGACCGAAACATATATAAAAGACATGTATATTACAACATCAATAATCTTTAATTAGTGTTTGTATCATTCTTCATACTACTTGCACGCTACCGTCAATCAATATGACTCATGATTATTATTATTTTTTTAAATTAGCAAAAGAAAGTTATCGACAAAAAATCAGAACATGAGATAAACCTTAAACTAACTCCAAAATATTAATATGATAAAAAGTGATATACAACTGAGGTTGTATTAGAATTACTTACCATTTTGTTATATCAAGCAATTTTTATTCAAAGAAGCTGTATCCTAAAATGATTACATGTGGAAAAAAGAGTGTATTAAATGATATAAATGTTATTTTTTGTCAAATGTAATGTCAACTAATGCAATATTCCTTTTGTGACTATAGTATCTTTACAAAAATTATTTGATATGATATAATATTTTTAAAAAAATATATTTTGAAATAAGTTAAATGATTAATTTAGGGGTAATTTTGTTCTAATCAAGTCACTTAAACTTTGTTTTGTTCCAATTTGATTACTTAAGTTTATTTTTATGTTTTAATCTTAGGTATGTGACCTATATAACTTGTAACCATAATTTTTATATTTTTATTTTTAATTTTTATTGTATGATAACCTGAAAGTAACATGAATTTTGAAAAAAAAAATAAATCTCAAAATATTTTTAAAATTGCAAAAAAAAAAAAAATTAAAAATTTGTAAAATTTTTTTAAAAATTGTAAAAACATTTAGTTGATTAGAAGAACACAAAATGCCCAAATGGGTCTAAAATAAGTCTAAAACATTCAGATGGATCCTAAATGCATCTTAAAATTCACTTATAACGCCTAAACAAACCAAAATTACTGATTATCCAGGTTTTTATCTAATATTAGAACATAAATCAAACTTAAGTTACATAATTGAAACAAAACAAAGTTCCAATGATTTAATTGGAACAAAATTAAAAGTTAATTATGCTTATATAACATTTTCCCATTAGTTTATTATCATAAATATACTATAAATACATGTAGTTACATCACAACTAGGGGCCGGTTTTTTAGCATGAAAGTATGAAACTATAACTCATAAAATTAGTATACAAGTTGCATACCTTTGCATATGTTTGGGGTTCCATTGATTTGTTGTTCGATCTCTATAGCTTGATGACGATGACATATTAACAGAAAAAAGTTCACAAATAAATGACAGAACAGATTACGTTTCCTAATATCCATCTCTTATTAGAATTGTGCCGATCACAATAATTTGTGTGATCAATATTTATTAATATGGAGTTGGTTGACTTAGACTTGGTAACTAGCAAACACACGCCACGTTTAATTGATTTATATGAGAAATAAACAGCAAAACGATTAGTAATAAATGGACCAGATATTCACACATACAAATTTTTTATTTTAATATCCTTAACGACGCTATACGTCTCGTATATGTCTATACGCGGCGTATAGCCCCACATATAGGTCATCTTGTAAGAGTCCAATCATTCCTTGGATTTTAGTGTTGGACATTGTATGTCCGATTATCTATAAATTTAATGTTACTATTGATCGTGTATAATCCAAATAGTTACACTTTGTAAGGCAACAAGTTTTATGTTTAATTGTTAAACGTATATACTATCACGAATTATCGGTTTTAAGGAATCGACTATTATTATTATTATTTATGAAATAATAATTAGGTGAAAAATAATTATTTAGATAACTAATTGACAAATAAATTTTTGAACGTTATTATTAAAGATTATTAATTAAATGTTAATTAATAATATAGAGGATTGATTATTTAAATAAGTGATGTTTAATTAGTTAAAATGGTATAGTAATTAATTAAGTTAATTACTAGAGGTTTAAGAGTGTAAATACTTTTTACATAAATAAAAGTATTTAGCTCATAATTAGAGATTTCAAAGTGAGATTCTAAAACCCTAATTCCTTCTCTTTTTTTCCTTGAGTGGCCGTCGACCACCACCTCTGGGTGGGTTCCCCATTCCCGTCGCATTCAGACCGTGCCTAGGCCGCATTAGGCTGCCGACTAGGGCTGCCACGCCCACGCCACCCTAGCCAAGAGTTGAGCTAATCTAAATTCATATTCGGATTCCTTTTGTGATTCGTGGGATGAGATTAGGAATCCAGGTTATCATACTTCGTCATCTAGCGAGACTATTACCCGATCCATTGTGAGGATTTTGATCCTCTTCACAAAAGTCGATTTTTAAACGTCCTATTGTTGTGTTTTAATGTGTTTGTTATTTAAATTGTTTGTAAATGAATCCTGATTTGGGAATACTTTTGATCACGAATCAAAATAGTTTTTTAACATGAATTAGCTTCCGTCGTGTCAGATTTGATCTGACTGATCAGAAAGTTAAATAAACTGATTATTATTAATTAGTAAGATTAATTTACTTTGATTATTTTTGAAAAAAGGTTATTAAAATTCCAAATAGTAGCACCAGGGCGACTTTTACAAACATTTAGATAAAATAAATGACCGATCTTTTGTTTTTTATTATTCAAAACTTTTGTTTGACAAAAAGATCGAATCTTTGAAATTGGTGGCCATTATATGCACGCACGTATGTATGTATGTATGTATGTATGTATGTATGTATGTATGTATGTATGTATGTATGTATGTATGTATGTATGTATGTATGTATGTATGTATGTATGTATGCATCTCGTGAAAACCCAAACTTAAAAAGAAAATCCTTAAATCTTATCTGAGCCGTCCATTTGAAATATTGAAAATAAATATGTGATATACATTAAACCATATTTGTTTTTTAAACGCAATTTTATATTCAGATTTGATGCGGTGAACATATTTATTTTCAATATTCAAATCAATGGCTTGAATAGAGTTGAGTTTTTTTATTTTTATGATCGAGTTTTCACAAGATAAAATTTATACACACACGAAATGATCAAATACAAATGTGTTTTTTTAGTAAGAAGGATATATAGGATTCTTAATCTTTGATCAAATTAATCAATGATTAAGATATATTAGTCCTCATTTTTCATTTAAAACTTGCTATAATTAAAGTTAAATTGACAAAAAAAATTGAATAACCTACAATTGTTGGTTTTTTTTATAGATAAATTAAGTTTCATTAAAAAGTCGTATAACATTTAAATGTTTAGTCTTTTTTTAATAAAATTACACCGTAAAATTAAGAATGTTATTATCTTTAATTTGAGTACAATATTGTTATAGTTTTTTCGGTTTTTTACGGGGTCCATGGTTTTTATGCTTGGTCCGTGATTATGTAGTTGGCCCATTGATTATACATTTTAAATGACGGTCCGTGATTTTTATATAATGATGTCCTTGATTATTGGTTTGTGATTATGTAGTTGGTGATTGATTATGTGTGTTAAATTACTGTCACAACCTAACCGATGATAGAATACGTTAGGGCGCGAGCTCGATTGTTTATTAGCTCATGGTGTTATTTTATAAGTTTTCAATAATTAAGGCATCAATATTAAAGAATTAACAAGTTATAGAAATTCAAATAAATCAACCAAACATTCATTACATAGTTCAAAATCAAAGTTGCATAATTGAAATTTCTAATATGGTTTAGATTTAATCTAAGTCTACTAAGCATGTCTTATGTCTTCACCAATGCTTACCTTAACCTGTTATATATAAAAAATAAAATTTCGGTCAACTATTTGCGTAGTTGGTAAGTAACACATACAATTTAAATTGAAATAAACAAAAAGTTGATGCAATTAAATTATACTACGAAGAATACAAATCTAGCATGCATAACCTACGTGTTTGCAATTAAGTTATTGAATATATCTGGAAAAGTTGTAATTCTTCTTTTGAGTACTCATATTTTCATCTTAAATATTTTATGCCTTTTTGTTAAAAACACATTTAGTTTTTAAGTGAGAGTAAAATTAGATATTTAAAGTTTTTAAATATTTGACCTGGCCTGAATCATCAACCTGAATATATAATCCGAAACATATTGATAGGAAAAAAATTTGGGCTCGTGATTTTCAGCCCCATATGAAATTTGTTTTAAGCTCCGTCAATGGTGGCCCATGACTATACAGTTGGTAATTGATTATGAGGGTTAAATAACGGTTCATAATTTTATGGAATGTGACTTGTAATTTTATATGGACGATGATACCTTTATTTAGATTAGACGTGGACATTCTAGTTTCTTCCCACCATTCACACGGTTTTTCTTCTTTGTATGTTAACATGTTGTATTATTGCGTTTAAATGAGAAAATCATTGGAGTTAAAGTATTACTAACTTTGAGATTAAGCATTTGAGCTCCGTTGAAGATGGAGCTACAAGATCTTAGACGAATTCAATAGAGTTGTTTGGCTTCATGTTAATCCTTTTCAAAGTTGTTGGATCAACATTTAATGTTATGGTCTATTTTTGTTGACCTTTGACTAATTTAAATCCACTCGTCATTATATTCCTAATCACTACAAGAATCGGCTATGTTCAATTCACACCTTGATGATGACATGTATTGTACGAAAATAAAATTTTAAATATAAAGGGCTAAAGAGTAGGAATTGATGAATATAAGTTTCATTAATTAATTAAACGACAATGATTTTTAATGACAACTATTTCTTTTCCATAATTCTAACAATATGTTTCGTTGATTTTTCAGGTTTTAAATATATGCCAGCAAAATCCCTATCAACATATTATTTCGCTATGTATGACGTGTCTTACTTTTAGGCCTGTATTTTATTCAATGAAATGTATACACAATGACTATAACATCCCCTCCATTTTCTCATATTAGATATTTTTGAATGCATTTGGAGGTCATAAATCCACCTGATCATATCTATGCCTAATAAGAGGAGACCCATTATATGTGAGAGAAAACCACTTAGAATAGCATGAAATCCTATATTATCCATACGAGAATTTGAATTCGTGATCTCTCAATATTAAAGTCACAAGTTACTTTCTCTCAAGTTAGATTAGATGAAGATGTAGATTAACTAAAACAAACCGACTAAACTCTAATAATCCAAAATCATTATTATACATCAAATCAACTGAACCACTCTTCGTAGATTAAACGGAGTTCACGTTCACATCAACATAAATTGTAAAATTGGGCTTGAAACAATCGGACTGGTCTTCGTCTTCCTCTTTTTATAAATCAAGAAATTGTCGCTTGGAAATCTATGGGATCGTGTATGAAATCTCTATCCGAAATCAATATTTCTTCCCTTCTAAATTCAAAAACTTGCTTTGGATAATCCAATAGAAAGAATTTAAGTGATACGAATTTCGATTGAAAGAATTGATTTCGCGACCTGTTAATCACCAACCAACTGCATGACAGTTATTGGCCCTCGGACCCCGCAAGGGGACGCAGCCCCCTTGACCCCCGCGCTTGGTCTGGAACTAAGAAAATATTAAACGAATGTTCACTCCGCACCTTCAACTATTTAATATTCTTATACATCCAATTACAATAAAATATATAAAAAAATCGAACCACCTGTTCGAGATTTCAAATTTGGAACGCGTGAAACTCAGTTAAAGATGAGACAGTAAAAGAAATTAATTCTTTTTTTTTTTGTTTTGTTTGTGATATGGTGGTGTTGATGTTGGTAGAAAATAATAATTTTAAACTATGGCTTCCGTTAGTATTAGGGACGGAGAAAGATGAGCCACTGTTAAAAAAAAATTAAATAAAAAGAGAAAAGAAAGTTCGGCAAATCCATCCATCCATCTATCTATATCTATCTATATATATACGGAAAATATCAAATAAAAAAATATTATTGTCTAAGAATAGTAAGAACCAATATAAGTTTGATATGTGGCATGTCTAAGATGTGATTTTTGTACAGGTTTATTTTTTTGTTATGTATTTTTTTGTACTAGATTTTTTTGTACCGGATTTTTTATACAATATTTTTGTTTTTTGTACTGTATTTTTTATTTTTTGTACTGAATTTTTGATTTTTTGAACTGGATTTTTGGTTTTTTGTAATAGATTTAATTTTTTTTTTGTGCTGGATTTTGTTTTTTGTACTGTATTTAGTCTTTCGTACTGGATTTTTGTTTTTATATTATTAGCATGCCACATGTCAAATTCATATTGATTCTTACTATTATTAGGCAAAAATATCTTATGATCCAACCCATCTATATCTATATCTATCCTATATAATAAAAGATCAATGAGACATTGTCTCAATGGTACCTCAAGATTCTTCTAAATGGGAGGTCTTGGGTTCAAATCCTTCCCGCAGCGAAATAGGGGTCTGAGGGGGGTCAGGGGGTTTTCTCAGTATGGTTTCCTCCTGGGGTGGTTGTGGTGACTCATGGGAGGTCCAGGTAACTAGACCTTGGTGACATGGCCTGGAAACAGTGAGTTCACACGATTGAGACCTTCGCCGTTCAAAAAAAATATAATAAAAGAATAACAATATGCCACGTGGCGTAATTCTAGCATATCCACATGACACATTTCAGAAACTCATGAACTAATTCCATTTAATACAATTAATTCAAACTTTCAAATTTAAAAGAAAATAATATTCATATTCTTTAAATATTAATGATAATATAATCATTTTAAACTTTTCAATTTCAACCAATAATTTCAAAATTTCAAAACTCGTTTGTATTTTTTAAAGATTTTTCAAAGAAGTATACAAATATTTATAAAATATAATTTTATTTAATTTTAATTTTTACAAATTATCTGTTATTTGTGTATTTATTTTTTATTATTGATTGCTTTGTAATACTTATTTTTATACAACTCTGTGTAACACACATGTCAATAAGCTAGTATATATATATACTAGATTATTGACCTGTGTATTACACTGAAAGTATAAAATAAATATTACAAAGCAATCCCTGATATTAACATAGTTACAAAAATAATATAAAAGTTTCAATACTTTTAAAATAAGAAAATAAAAATATATTTTATAAAAATCTAAACACTTTTCTAAACAATACAAATAAGAATAAGGATCAAAATTTAATTGAAAATGGAAAGATTGAAATAATTACATTTTCATTAATATTAAAAAAATGAATATTAATTGTTTTTCTTCAAATTTGGAAATTTGACTTTATTGTAATAAATGAAATTAATTTTAAATGTGTTAAAAAACGCCACATGGATAGCCTATAACCATGACACGTGGCAAATGTGATGTGGATATGCTAATATAAAGCTACGTGACATATTGTTATTCATTTATATTATATAGTATAGATATATATATATATATATATATATATATAAAGTATTTAACATTTTAATTCAATCCACAACCTTGCAAATTAATTAAACACTAGGTTATCTAAAGAGAACTACACTCGAATCTCATATGAACCTTGAAAAGAATCTCGTTTGATTTTGGCGAGGTTGTAAATATCAATCGGCTCGGTTCGGTTAATAAACGAAATGAGCACAATCAAATATTAGCTTTTTCGTTGCTTGTTTGATTTTCAGTAAATGTGTTTTATATTATAAAATTTTTATTTTTAGTTTTATATCATAAAATCTAAACTGTGATTCTTATTATTTAAAATTTATATTTTGTTAAAAACGTAGCGATTTGAAATTAAAATCTTTAAAACGTTAATTTAAGTAATTTTAATTACGCGTATTACTTCTAACTTTTACTTTGTTTTTATATGATAATTAGTTTTTAATTTTTATATCAAACGTTTAACTTTATATTTATGCATGCAAATGATTATTTGTAAATATTTTTTATATTGAGAATGTTGCTTTTTATTTTTTTCAAATAATATATGTTCGTTTGTGTTCGTGAGCAAGTACAATTCCTTAACAAATGAATATGAACAAGGATTTTATTTGGTTAGCGTTCGTGAATAAGTCAAAACTTAAACGAAGGAAAACGAAAAATAACTCTTTTGTAATCGTTCTGTTCGTTTATATCTCTAAATTCATGTACGTAAATTTTTAGTGAACAATTAAAAACCTTCTTTATTTTTTCTTGTTTAGCAATCCAAATATTATATTAAATACTAGGTTAGCATCCCCTGTATTACACGAGTTGGATAAAAAATAACAAGTTTTTAATAATTTAAATTTAAAAATTTTAAATGTTTTATTTATTTAAAATGTTGATCAACATTACATACAAAATAAAATAATAATATTGTATATTAAAAAATTCCTTTATCAAAGTTTGGGTATTAAACATTTCATTTTGAAAAAGTTGTTTTTAAAAAATGTAAATTATAGGATGTTAAATGTTATTGCACAAATTAATAAAGAAAAAAAATAGTTAATAATAATGATTTATAAATTATAAAAAGATTTTATGAGTTACAAATTATTGGAAAATTTTCATATTTTATAATAATTTGATTTTTTAAAAGTGTGCTTCTTAATATTAAAATATTTTTTATTATATTAAGAAATTATGAAATGTATATATATCATTAGTATTTAATACTATTGTACGTATGTAACATGTATTTTTAATATTAAGAACTTTTTTAATTAAAAAATGTATAAAGAATATATAATTATAAAATTAGTATTTATAAAAGTTGTGTAATTATTTGGAGAGAAAAACGAGAAAAGTAGTGTAGCGATACTCTAAATTTGTGAAAAGTGTCTTCTAATTATTTTGATTTATTAAGCATAATAGATTTTGTTTTGAATAGATTTTCAAGAGTTTTAACAACTGATCGAAGGAACGATGGAAAAAGTTCAGCTGACAAAAACCAAAGTATGGAGATCTGGCATATCGATCCGATCCTAGGCTCCTAGCTATTACAGCATATTTTATTTAGTTTGTTGATTGCTAGTTTATGAAAGAATTGATCGAGCCGATTTTGTTGTGACATATTTTTTCGTTGCAAAAAACACTTTCCTATATATAGCACTAATAAGTTGCACCTCACAACTGCACATATATACACACTGTTTTTAATTCTTTCTTCATCCAAGATACGAATGTAGCTGAAATATTGCATGGTTATATAACATCTTACTAAGCTTTTTGTGGTAACTTGTTAGATATAGAACCCATTTCTATTGATTCGTCATATCGTATGCGGTTGCGCTTGCGCTTGCTTGAGATTTCTGAAAAAATGATAGCCGCTACGGTTGCAACACCCATCACTATGAAGAGTAAAAAGAAACCATGAACATCAAGACTTTGCGGGTCAGTCGAATGATCGTCTTGTTTTGATAAAAGTTGAGGTTTAATTCCAAGATAGATTTTCTTCATGTCTATCATATCTTGGCTTTCAGTTACTTTCACAACGGCGGCTGAAAAGTTCTGCCGTAAAGGAGATTCAAGAGGGAAAGCCTGAGACAATTGAACACATTAATTTAGCCATGTAAGCTATAGAGAAAAGCTTTTAGCTTCATATTAAGATTCGGGTCTCATATACACACGACACTAACAACTAATCTCACACTATTTCCAAACAACTGTTTCAGGAAGCCTTTAATTAACAGTTGTTTGGAAAACAATTGTTTGATCAGGCTACCTCTAACAGTTGTTTGAAGGTGAGGGCTGGTGTCATTGCTCACCATGCCTCTAAGTGGCCGTTTGAGTTTTTTCGTTGAATGACCGCTTCACTTTGGAGTGGGTATTTGGGTTTGGGGTTGGTTTAGGACGAGTTGAGCCTTAAAATGTTCTTGATCAGGATGAGATTGGAAAGTAATTAAAATGAGAGAGATTGACTCACAAATGCTAAACCAGGTTCGTCAGCAATCGGACCAACTTTCATGTAATGACCTCCATACTTGGCTAGGAAAATGTCAATGTAAGGAAGCTCATCAAAAATGGCATCAACGGTGCCGTTTTCCAAGGCATTTTTATAGTCATCCATGCTTGATAATGGCACTGGTTCACCTGAACAAGTAAACAAACTTACCTGTATAATCTCACTTGTAATGGTTTTCTATTGTTAGGAGTCTGGTGAGGGTACGATGAAGGCAAGTCTTACCTCTAGTCAAATTTTTTACATGGTCATTTACAAAATCTACAACAAAAGAACCATTTTGATATCCCACTGCATATAATTGTTTTGGCACTTTGGGTTGTAGTTGGTTTAAGGTCAGCCACGAGGATAAGCATGCTGTGAAGATCTGCATAACTATGAAGATCGTCAATAGCCATATAACAAGAACAACTTTAGAGCACTTGTTTCTTATCTCTCCTACAACAAAATCATGACAACCATTATTTGATTAGCAGATCGATAACGTTTTGATTAACCCTGTTAATGCATTTTAATTAGCAAAGTATACCTTCTTGAAGGAAAATTTTTGAAACAGGATACCATATGATCATAAATAGTTTTTGAAAGAAAGGAGCCTGATAGAAACTCGGGTTCTGTTCACGATACTCCAAAAACCCAATAGCTATTCCAATAAGTATACAAGCAAGAATTATTTCAATCCAAAGTCTTGGTGTAAAAGGTTTCATTAAAGTCAGAATGGTTTGATTCCATTTTCGTGTCGCTGGGACAAGCATGTAGATTTCAGAGCTCATATATGGTATTGTAAATTCAGCATATTTTGTTCGGTTTGATATGATTGTAATGTCTCCAGCCACAGCATCACATTCCTGCAGGAAAATCACAAGATTTATTTAAAACACAGTAACATTTAAAAAATGATTAATCAACTATGTAGAAATTAATTAATCAGCTAGTTTATGGTTTTGCAATTACACAAAACTAGCCTGTGTAGAAATCACAAAACAGATTTAAAGGACATTAATTCTGCTATAGTGCTATCGACTTTATCAAGTATCCTATCATCCTAATGGCTAACTCTGAAAGGTAATCTTCTAAGTTCTAACCCATTTTGGTTTTACTGATTATTTGTTATAATTGATTACTCTATTAGAGTATTAGTTATAATTGATTATTTGATTGAATGATTGATTTAGGTCTTGATTGCTGCATATAGCAATTTTGGTTTTATTGATGTACTTGTTTCAGTGTTTACATTAGGATTGTTTTACTGGTTTACCTTATTAGGTTTGATTGCTTAGGTCTTAATTGCTTATGTGTTTAATTATATATTGTTTAATTGTTTTAACTGATAGATTCATTATGTCAACTAGAAATAGGATATACGAATCTGGATACTCTAAAAGGAAGAAGACATTGAAAGTAGATGCTATAGTTGAGAAACAAAAAGGAAGAAATTGAAACTAGATGCCGTCTATAGACTTTTAGTTTCTTGTCACCGGTCCCAAGCATGGATAAAGAAGCAAGATTTTAAACATAGCTATTAGGTGTAAGAAAAGGGCCTCGCTTTTAAATTTTGCCTAAGGCTCCGAAAAAGTTTGAGACGGCCATGACTTGACCTTATATGATTAATTCCTATTGATTTTGACTTGATTAAATTATGGGGTATTTTGTTTGTAATTTGATGGATTAAGGCTTATTTTGATTTGATTTAGGACGTGTTTATTTGATTAATTAGTGTTGATTTTGATTTTATTAGATTTAGGGGTCATTTTGCTTGTTATTTGATGAACTAAGGCTTATTTAGGCTAGAAAAATAAACCTAATCTAAATATATGCATGTGAATTATCACTAGCTTGTTTGTTTGTTGCTTCATGCCTATTATGGAAAAAACAAAATTTAACTCTGTCAAATGTCAATTATTAAAATTACTATATAATTGTAGGTCTCAAACCGGGAGGAAAAAAAGAGGAGTGTTTTTAGAGGTTGAACTGTCATTTTTACTTCTTAAAATAGATGGTGTAGGAATATCAAATTATATTTTGTTTTTCTTTTTTGTGCAAAAGGGCCTCAATTTTGTTTTCTGATTTGGACCTCTACAAAGCTAGAGCCGGCTCTAGACATTATGACTCCATTTAACAAAAATAATATCTCACAATGTTTTCTAAACTAGGTGTACCTTTCCTGCAAGCTTCTGAACAATCTCAGTATAGTTTTCATCTGGGATTGGGACAAAAATAGGTTGAATCTTGAAAGACAATTCTTGTAATGCTAAGCAAAATATAGCTATGGAGAATCCTCCTATTCGTTGATCCTTTTCATCGACATCTACGAATTCGTGGAAGGCTTGTTTCTTGGGCACACATACACTAAAAGTTGTCATGTTTTCATGTAATGTTTTGTTGGCGTCATTCTTCCATAGGTTCCTTAAAACGCCTTTATGATCGGCAACAAACAAAGCATGTGTAACAAAGTCAACGAAAATCATATATGTTACATAATCAACATGAGATTTTGACTTCCTTGAGGATTTAGAACTCAAAACCTTTCTTTTGAAAAATATGATATTAATGGGATTCGTAGCATACCAGAAATCTTTTCATGAGAGGTGAAAATTTTTTATTGTATTTAAGTATCGCTATATAATAAATTTCTCTCTTTTGTTCAAATCAGGTTACGTTGAATTGGATCGGGACATGTTAAAAAAAAACAGTCAAACCAAATTTTTCTATAAAAACATAATAAAATACAATACATCTAAAGTTGTTCTTATGCCTAGCAAAATATGTGGGTTGGGTTGCATTAGATAACATGTCAAAACGGGTGTGGGTCAAAAGAAGTGCAGGTTGATATAAGTTTCAAACAAAATCAGTTTGGGATTAAATGAGTCATTTTAGAAACATCAATTTTGTTCAAGTTGATTAAAGTGAATTGTAACTAAACAAATAGTTTAATTGAATAATTTTTAATGATTTAATTTTTCATCTAATATATTATTGATCATTTTTATCCGTTTAAATCTATCATATTCACATAATTTTTAAGTTATTCATCATGATCCGCCTTGTGTTAAGGTGTTGTCAATCTCAACTCATTCTATGTTATATATAATGTTACCTGTTTCAATCCAAAATACAATAATACACTTTTATCTTGTTACGAGTTAAGATTGTCAGGCTTAGTTGTTCTCTATTTAGTTTTATTTTTTAAAATCTATCCAAAATAACATCTATGAAGACTATTTTAAATAACTCTTTCTTAAAAAAAACAAGAATAATTATGAGTTATTCTCATCACAAGTCTAATTTATGCAAAAGAAAACATTTAATTTTTTAGTGTTTTGAATACGATTCGGATGACTAGTTAAATTGAGCTAATCGAAATGAGTAAACCGACTTAATTTAGTTTTCATATTACATAGTTAGGTTATTTTAAGTTTTCATATTTTTTAACTAAAATGACAAATACACACCAAAATATATATCATTTTTTATGCAATGTTTTAAATTATACACACACATACAGAGATGCATTTAGATAAGAAACAGTAGATGTTAATAAACCAAAATGAATAATTTATAATTACATGTTAATTGAGGGACATAAAACCAATATTTTTACAATTTAATTTTAAATTTAAAAGTTTATCGTTAAAATTGATTATTTTAATTTTTAACTAGTAATATACATAAATTGAACATCGTCTTATACATACACATATGCATACATACATCATACATACATATATCTATGTACATACATGTATATATCTATGTGCATACACATACACATGTGGTTTGCTCGTATGATGCAATGGGTAACAAAATACTTAGGATGCTAATTTTGACTAATAAAAAATTCAAGTGAAATCCGTACCTGACTCAAATATATGAATTGTTTTCTTTTTTTAAAAACGATTTGGGTTTCGGTTTTTTTGTAGATTTATAAATTTTTGAACACGTGTATTTATATCCTACACAAGAATAGATGTAAATATTAATGTTAGTGCTTTAGATATGATGGTGTAAATAATTGAGGGGCAAAATACGAAGACTGGAATATAGCCCCATAGTTTTAGAGACTCATCACCATAAGCTAATCTATACGCACAACAATGTTATTGCAATAGCATGAGCTTCTTGTAGTGTTATATATAATTAGCAAATACTGGTTGCATACCTGAGCATATGTTTAGATTTCCGTTGATTTGTTTCTGGATCAGTTCTCTCGTTTGATTGGAATATGTTCCGTTGATTTCTATTAGTTCTCCAGAAGCAGTGATGAACTCATCAGCCATAAGAGTATTACAATTTAACAAAAGAAAGAACAAAATGAGTTTACTAATATCCATCTATACGTGTGTATATATGTGTGTGTGGAACTTATTTGTATCAAACACTATAAATAAAACTGAAACTGGTTCACTTGAAGGGAAACAAACGACAGTAGTTTGTATAAGAAATGAAGGTAACCAAAACAATAGCATGGAACCATTAATATACAAATACAAATATATATATAAATGGGCCTTGAAAGCTAATTGGTTATTCACTTGTACAAGTTATGTATTGATCAATCTTGAATTCTTTATAGTCGTTGAGTTAGAAAGGATGGGAAGTTGCGAGGAAAAAACGTCCATATATATTTTTAATCACTTCTATCGAACCAAGAATCGATGATCAATCTTATTTTATTACTAAGTAGTATTTCATGATACATGGTAATTAGTTATTTAAAATTTTAGTTTTTTTTACTGAAATAATGACAAATACACACTAAAACATATAGTATTTTTTATACACTGTTTTAAATTATATATATGTGTGTGTGTGTGTATTTCAATGTATAAATTTCCTATATATGAGTATGGGCTGAAGTCATATATACCTAAAACAACATTAAAAAAAACAAGAATTTAATCTCATCCGGTGCAACTTCTCAGAAATTTAGCCTAAGATATTGAAGCCGGCCACAATTATCTTAGCCAGAAAAGTAATCGAATCCTTGCTTATTTATAAATTAAGGTGGGATTTAATACTTAAATTTGAATTCACATCAATCGTTTTCAAGTATGTGGTCTCACCTGATTGGCTTGAGTTCATTGATGTACAATAAATGAATATAAATATATATAGAAAAAACACATCTGACCTTTCTCTTGCGGAAATATTTGAAAACAAGTCACCATCGATGACATTCGCAACCAACGAAATACATAAATTACAAAATTGTTAAAACCATGTTTCTTGTATTCATGTTTAGTTATATTATGAATTTATGACCTTTAAGTTGTTTTGCTGTAAAAAGGCATAATCTGGTGTGTGTTATGTAATTAAAGTCTTAAAGGAACCTGAAATATGTATATATAAATATTAATTTCAATTTCTATCAATTAAAGATGTTACACAGTGGCGGAGCTTGATGAAGATTCCAAGGTGGGCGAATTTTTTTTCCCCAAGGGGGCGAAATATAGGTTTTTGAAAAATTTTATACTAAAAAGATACACTACTGCACGAAAAGACAGGGAGGCAGTCGCCGGCTTGTCTGAACTAAGTCTCGCCCCTGATGTTACGCTAATTAAACAATCGGCGTACCAATCAGTGAAAATTGATCGGAGTAAATGCATGATTAATGTATAACATACATAGCAATTTGGAGATCGTATGATGCTACCGTCCATCTGGTATTAAAAAACTTTTTATTATTATTATACATACATACATATATATATATAGGGGTTGGTTCGAATGTTAACCCTTACTTATTGTAATAACCGAATAACCACACACACACACACACACACATATATATATGTAGGGGATAGTCCGAATGCTAACCCTTTTTTTTACAGGTTTGTAACATTGTTTTGAAAACCCAGAAAACCCATGTAAAACATACGTAACAAAACTAAAAAAAATTGTAAACATACGTAAAAACTTAAAAAATTCCGTCAGATCTGACGCAGTGTTACGTACGTTTTACAACGTAAAAACTTTTTTATAAAATATGTTTTTAAAAAATATTTCTCTGGCGTTTTTTTGATTTTTTTATAAAAATGTGACCAATAATTCTTCAAACCTGTAAAAAAATTTCAAAAAAAGTATGTTTGTTTAAATGAGGTTTCAAGGTTCTCGCACTAAAATAAGGTTTTTATTTTATTAATCCGCTATATAGGGAGGTTCCACAGAAAGCCTCTATTTTGAAGAAATCTTAGAAAACTACAATTGTTATCAATCAATTTCGTTTTTCGTTTTTCATTTAACATTTTGTTTTATTATAAGGTTAGATCTGTTAACAAAAAGAAAAAAAGTAAAAAAATGTAACTCATGCTATTACATATGTGTAACTCATTGATTACATATATGTAACTTTTAAGCTACATATATGAGTTACATATATGTAACTATATTGGTTGCATATGCATAACTTCTTAATTTACATATTTTTATTAAAAAAAATTTTTGTTTATACCATTTCGAAGCTAAATATAAAAAATCATGATTTTTTTAAAATTCATTGTTTATTACGAGTTTTTTTAGTTTTCTCTAAAGTAATGAGTTTTTATTTGAACCCTCCTATATATATACACTAGTCTAGTACAAGCGCGTTGCAGCGGAAAACACAACACTTAATTTGGATGTTCTAAAACTTTGCATAGTTCATTCATGAGTCATAACCATAACAAAAACAATTTTTTAACATGGTAGTTAACTAAAAGTGACTTCAAGTACTAACATAAAAGGCCAAATGCGCTAAAAATGTAAGGAAGTGATTCATTTGTTTTGAAGTGTTTTCTTTTATAATCACTCTATCTCATTTAAATTCTTAAAGCTATAAATGTGGAAAAAGTGAAAACACAAACAAACATTTAGATTAGAATTAAAAAGTTGTACCATATGCTATAAGAGATTTAAGCAAATTACTATTTTGTTATTCTAATATGTATTATATAGTAGTATAGATATGGAGATGATCAAATGTTAACCCTTGTTTATTTAGTTGATATAGGTCACATATTTAGGATTGAAACATAAAATTAAGTTAAGTTATCTAATTAGAACAAAAAAAAGTTTAAGTGACTTAATTGATACAAAATTGAAACTTGGTTATGTTTCTACAAAATTACCCCTTAAGATTTATCACTTGCTAATTTTTTTCTTTATCTTTTTTCATTTTCTTTCATTTGAATATAATCTTTCCGTGTGCTTTAGGTTAATGTTAAAATGCAATTTTTATGCTACGTTTCAGTATAAATATTATTCAAGATCGAGCCCGTCTACGATATATGTAAACTTTTTTAAAATCGGTTTCGAGTTTCCTAATTTTAGTTTTTACAACTACATGATCTATATTTTCATCAATTTCGTTTTTGTAACACTTTTGAAAATAATACAACTTATTCGTGATTTTTGTATATAACGTTATCACGTGCTTTTTTAAGCATAAAATTTCTCTCCTATATGATATACGATCTGAATTTACATAATATCTTTCCTTTATTAATTATACACACACACATATATATATATGCCTATATATATGTGTATATATATAGAGGATGGTTCGAATGTTAACAATTTCTTAATTCGTTAAACGAATAACTACATCTTATTACTTTGGTTAATGTTTAAACCAAAAATTTATTTTTTTAATAGATTGATTGTGATCTATTACATTTTTCAAGCTTGAGAATCATGAAAATTTTAAGAATTGTTATTAAATTCAAGTGTCATATAGGAAGACATAGTGGGAAAAAGAAGAGATGGCCGGGCAAAAAACCGGATTCGGAACCGGCAACCCGAACCGATGGGTATAAACGGGTCCGTTTGTTTGGATAAATTAAAAGCGAAACCGAAACAGGGAAAAACGAAACTGGTTCCACCTATACCCGGCCAAAACCCGATCCGGTCGAAACCTGCAACCAGAATCAGGTATTGACTTTGTTGACCGAAACTAGAACCAATTGGAACCGAAACGGTTCTAGAACCGGTAAAAAAAAACCCGATTTGTGCACCTGTAGGTCTGGGCTGTCTTGTCAGCTTAAAATTTCACTTGAATCAAGTGGATTGTATTGTGAGCAAATTGAGCCTACAAATATAAAATATTCATATTAGAAAAATTACGCCTCTTCTAAAGCTTGGGCCATGTGCAGCAGCCCAGTTTGCACAGACCCAAGACCGGCCTTAGTCGGACTATTTAGACAACCATCGTAGACGACGTCTATGCTTCTGTCACCTAAAACCCAAATCAATAGTCAATAATGTTTATTTTGCCCTTTTTCTTTGATATGTTTCAACTTGGTTTTGATGAATGCATTCAACTTCTACATAAATAACACATGTACTCGTCTAAGATAAAAACTTAAATGTACATTACCAACAAGAGATCAACCCTGCACATACTCACACATACACACATACACGTACATATACATATATACAATATAAATACATATATACGCATTTGGGTCTTCTATTATAGGACCGGTCGGTGAAGGGCACCTAATTGTGACGTTCACCATATTTTCTTTCATTCCAGTACGTACATAGCTTCAAAATTATATATATTGCTATAGGTAGCATATCGAAATTAATATTAATTACTTGCTAAGGAAGCTTAACTACTGATCTAGCTGAGCCATTTGTGCTTGAGCCGGAGGTCTCATATTCATCAATACCACCGGATTGATTTGGGCTGATGTGCGCATGATAGAGATTTCTGAGAAGATAAGAGCCATTAGAGTCGCAAGACCCATTGATAGGAAGAGTAAAAAGAAACTATTAACATCAAGACTTTGCTGAGTACCGGAACCAACGTCTGCTTGTGGTTGAAAAGGAGTTATAACACGAAGATACTTCTTCATCATATCTGTCATATTTGGACTTCCGGTTACTTTTATAACGGCTCTTGAAACATTTGTTTGTAAAGGAGATCCATGAGATAAAGCCTAAGATATAATTAAAACAACGTCATGTTATTTTTAGTGCCAATTAAATGCATGTACCAGTGTGCTTGCTTATTGATAAGTATAATTCTTTTAATTCATGTGGGTCAAATTAAAAAGTGTAAATAGTAGTATGAGGCAATGTAATGAACAATGAAATGGAATATATGATAGGTTGAGTCATGGGTTAGGTAGTGGGTGTAGGGTCATATATTACATCAAAGTATTTAGAATAAAGAAGATTGAATGTATAAATTATTCCATTCCCTAAAGGAATGAAAAAGAGAAAGAAAAAGAAAACACTAATCATCCAAGAATCAAAAATCACTAAAAGAAGGAAATCACAATCTTATGAAAATATACATTCTATTCATTTGTGATTAACAAATATGTTTCTTTTCATTCCGACATAACAGCTAATTTCATTTCCACTCGTATTCATGCATTCCAATGTTTGTATTTGAGTGAGTTTTGTAATACGTGTAAGTTAAAAGTCCTTGTGTTATAAGATAAACTAGAAATCTATAATTATGATTATATAGAGTTATAAACCCACTAAACGTTTATGTTTGTATTCGTGTTCATATACAGAAAATACATGCGTACATTCATATGATCATGTGTATACAACAATTAAGTTATTGATTATGTGTTTGATTATTTGAGCATTTGGGCCAACAACTAGCAGCAAATCCAAAGGCTGAACTCAATTTCATGTTTATAATTCGTTTTTAAAAGCCGTCGATTGATCAACAAATCGATTAAGGGGAAAATGATTCACAAGAAATAAAATAAATATATATATTAAATTGATTTTGTTTTCTTTTTATGTGTCAACCAAAATTATTTTCAGAAAAATTGATCCAGTCTTGGAAGAAACAAAGGAAGAAAAGGTCAATATGAGTGTCCGAAAAAAGAAACAACTTTTTTTCCTGTCCCTTGGTTTGCTGCTCTTAAACCAGATACATTATCTTACAAATAAAATACAAACAAACATACTCAGTATATTCTCACTATTCAGTAGGGCCTGAAGGGAAACGATGGACACAAACATTACCCCTATACCAGTTGGGATAGAGATGTTGCTTCGAAAGAGTCAGCTGATCAAAATTATCGTTTGAAGTTGATCATTCAACACTTTTAACGCTATTTTCACAGTATAAGTAAAATTACATTAAAATTGATGTCATTTTACTTTGCCACTTGAGGGCCCGCACATATGTACATTATATGTGTGCACCGCAAATAAAACATCTTTTAGAAATAAGATTTTCGATTCAAATTCAAGGAAGGGGGAAACATTGAGGAGTAGGGATGAGATTTTTGTACCGAATACCGGTACCGTACCGGTTTCGTACCGGTACCGTACCGAACCGATACCGTACCGGTAGATTTGGTACCGGTAACGGTAGATTCGGTACCGGTAACGGTACTTCATTTTCTCAAGTTTCGGTATCGGTACTAACCGGTATCGGTACCGGTAAAATACTGAAAATTCCCGAAACGGTACCGGTACCGGAATATAGATATTTTTTTGTTTTGAATTTGATTATTTAGCAATCTAGTATAGTTTAAAAAATATTTACCATGATGCGTTAAAACCTAATTAATATTTTAATTATTAAATATAAAAAAATATTATAGAAATCCAAAAGACGATATGTTCAAATATTATAGTTTGTAATTCTTCGTTTTGTGAACTTGATTTTTTTATAATGTATTCATATGATACATTCATATGCATAGATTTTTCTTTTAATTATGGCATAATAACATCTATAATTTCAAGACTAATATTTTTCACCTTCGTCTCAACAAAAATTGAGAAAACGGTACAAAACCGGTACAAAACCGGTAAAGTACCGAAAATACCGGTACCGGTACCGATACCGAACCGGTACCGTACCTAATGTTTCGGTACCGGTATCGGTACTCATTTTTCAAGAATTTCGGTACCGGTATTTTCGGAATCGGTACCGGTATGGTACTGATCTCATCCCTATTGAGGAGTAGTTTAGGAGTGCTTGTTTGCACGTGATCACCTAAAGGCACATGTTTCAAAAAGAAAAAAAAACATCAAATTTTATGTTTTTGCTTTTTCCCTTGTGTCGTCAAACCGGAAAAGAGAAAAAAGAACAAAATTGTTTGTTTTTGTTTACACTTTATCACGAAAGGAAAGGTGCCAGTACTAAAGATTGCGTCCGTTTTCATTATTTCCAGCCCGGAGAGGAAAGTAAAGACAAATTTCTAAAGTTTTTTTATTCTAAATCAAAAGGAAATCAAAGAACATAAAATTCGAAATCACAATCGAAGATTCATACTAATCGTTTGACATTTGGAATCACAGTATGACATTAAATTTAAAAGAAAAAAATGTTTGTTTATACATGTTTTCAAATTAAAGTTTTAGAAGAACAAAAAACAAAAAATGTTTGCTTCAAACCACCCACAAGAAGTAAAAATAGAAAAATTGAATTACATGAAGGAATACATTATGTTTCCTAATTTCAATGTCTCGTTTTGAAATAACTACATGATATAGTTAATCCATATTAAAACCATACTTGAAGCAAACTGAATATGGGAAAGATAGAACCTAGCGCTGACATGTCACTAGAAGTCAAAAAGAAAATAAGATTGCAATTTGTGTACCTTATCAAGCATTATAAGAAGATCGATCTTGTATTACAAGTTGTAAGTTGCAAAAGTGTTAGAGTTTAAAACATACTAAAGGAAAGACATGTTGGTGTGGATCGAGTGATGAATGCACATCAAGATAGGATTTGAGATGTTCAAAATGAGAAAAATTTATTGTCAATTTATTCATCTCTAAGTTAAATAGCATTGCCATTAGAGCAAACAATTTAGGATCAGCATTTGATCAACCAAATTTAGTACGAAAACTCTTATATTTTATTTAGATTGTTTCATCCATTGAACAATATTTTGATTAGACACAATGACTCTAGATGTGGCCATTATCAAACTCAAGAAGGCTTTTAAAAAAAGGAAGCCTAATGACACTTATATATCTGGAAAATCTCCTGCTCACATGTCACGATGGTTGGCCATGCTTTAAAAATATGGACGAAGAAGATTCAATATGCTAAGTGATTGAGGCCATGGTAGATTTAGACAAAAAGATAGAGAAGTCGAGTGATAAAAAACAATTATGCATTTGCAAGATAGAGAGAAAGATGGCAAGTACAAAGTGTTTTAAAGATGTGATAGACTTACAAATCCTAGGCCAGGTTCTTCAGCAAGTGGTCCGACCTTCATGTAATTACTTCCATACTTGGCTATAAATATGTCAACATAAGCAAGCTCATCGAAAATAGCACCTACGGTTCCGTTATCTAAAACAGTTTTGTAGTCATCCATGCTTGATAATGGTTGTAGCCTTTCGATGGACGAGGGGCATTCCTCACGATCAATTGCAAAATCTGCAACACAAGAACCAACTTGATATCCAACTACGCTATATTGTTTTGGCACTTTGGGTTGCAGCTGATTTACAGTTAACAATGAGGATAAGCATGCTGTGAAGATCTGCATTACTATGAAGATCGTTGTCAGCCATATAACAAGCACAAATTTAGAGAACCTGTTATGTATCCTGCCTGTAACAAAATCACAATTAACATAATTAGCATGCACCTGCCATTTGATCAGATAATGATAATATATTACCTTCATTAAAGAAAAATGTTGAAACAGGAAACCATATGATCATAAGAAGTTTTTGAAAGATAGGAACTTTAAATTCAGGGTTGTTTACACGGGATTCCAAAATCCCCACTGCTACACCGATAAATACACAAGCCAAAATTATTGTGAACCAGAGTTTCATTGTAAAAGGTTTTATTAAAGTAACCAGGGTTTGGTTCCATGTTTCTGCAGCTGGTACAAGCATGTAGATTCCGGAACTCATATACGGCATTGTGAAATCCACATATTTTGTCCTGTTTGTTGTGATCGTAATGTCTCCGACCACAGCCTCGCAACTCTGCAGGATATAAATTTATGAGAACAGTTACATCCAATCACGAACAATCAACAAGATAAGGAAGAGTCCCATTGTTAACCTTACCTTAATATGTTAAACGAATAACCACATCTTAATAGTAAGTGGCCCACATTAAAGTTGTTATAAGGGTGTAGGCTTTTTCTTTTTTAATGTGGCCGGGTCACAAACTAATATTTACTTTTTACATTAATTAAAAAAGAAGAAAAACTATGCATCCTTAGATGAACTTTAATGTGGCCCCAAACTAATAAGATTTGGTTATTCGGTTAATGCATTAAGATAAGGTTAATAAATAACTCTTCTATACCACTACATCAAACGACGTCTAAAACAACAAAAACACGGGACTCTATAGCGACGACATGTCGTCGTTATAGGTCTTTTAAGGCTATAACGACGACACTTAGTCGCCAAAATAATGGTTGCTACAGTCTCGTCTCTATAACTTTTTGTTGTCGTCGCTATACACGCCGTCTTTATATGTAAGGTTTTCGTGACGACATGTCGTCGCTATTTTTCAAAATAAAAAATATCGAAAATGTTTTTCCAGGTCAGCATTGAATATTAATTATTTTTATTTATACTTTAATGTCGTCGCAAAAAATATTTTAAATAAATTAATTTTTATTTTTAAAAAAATATTAAATTCAAAGTGAAAATTTTCCCTCCCTTTTTTTATTTCCCCGGTATAAAAGAAAATAGAAAATGAATTTTTAATTGTATTTATAGAGAAAACATGTCGTCACTAACATGAAAGTTACCTTTTCAACGTTGACTAACCAATCATTGATAGACACGTGGTAAAAAACTCGGGGAAAGAAATCTAACAGTTTAGCGAGGACATGTCGTCGCTATTACTTACCTTTTGACGACGACTTTTGTCGCTGCGATAGCTGTCGTCCATATATGCCCAGATCATTGTAGTGTACACACACTATATATGTGTATATATATAGGGTATGGATAATTTGAAAACCAAATCTTAGTGTAAAAACCACGAAATCTCATGTAAAACATACATAAAAAAAACAATGTAAAACATATTTAATACACGTAAAAAAATTTCGTCAGATTTGACGCAGCGTTACGTATGTTTTACAACGTATAAAAAAATTATAAAATATTTTATTAAAAATATTTTTTCGGCGCTTTTTGTTTTTTATTATAAAAATGTGTCCAATAATGTTACAAACCTGTAAAAAAAATTTCAAAAAAAAAACGTTTTTGTTACATGAGTTTTAAGGTTTTCACACTAAAATGATGTTTTCATTTTATTAATTCCTTATATGTATGTATGTATGTATGTATGTATGTATGTATGTATGTATGTATGTATGTATTTTTTTCTTGATCAGCATAATTGGGGTCTAAAAAGTTAGTAAAATGATATGTATCACGTACGTACCTTGCCTTCAATTTGTTGAACAAGCTCATCATAAGAACCCCTACTTTCACCCGCTTCATTTATGAATGGCACAAAAACAGGTTGAATATTGAAAGGTAGTTCTTGCAACACTAAACAGAATATAGCTATGGAGAATCCTCCTTTCAGTTCACCATCATCATTGACATCTACGAATTCAGTGAAGTCTGTTTTCTTTGGAACCCATGCAATCAATTGCGGACATGGACTTTGTGTTATGTTGACCTTCTTCCATTTTGACCCAAAAATGTCTTTATATATTGGCAATAAACATACCCCATATGGAGTTTTAGTAAAGAGTTTTAATATGTTAAACACATATGAAAACACAACTTTCTAACGAACAACTATATATTATTTCAACAGTTTTATAACGATTAGATATTACAATACATGAATAAAGTTAGTTTCAAGCTCTGATAATTCAAGGTTTGCTTGCTACCTCTATTACCATTGCTCTTTTGCTCTTTCTTTTATTTGTAAGAAAAATGAAATAGAACAGTATAATCTTTCAAATGTTTACTTGTATTATTGTAGAGTAATATGTCTATATGACTGATCTAAGGACTAAATGTCATTTTTTTCACACTGGGAAGAAAATCGGTACATACTTAAAATTTCTAAGAGGGTGTTTGGCAAACAACTCTATAATGAATAAGAGATTTAAATAATTCAACATGTGTTTTGATATTAGTCATTAAAATGTTTCATTAATAATTCAGAGGTATTTTTATAAACAGTCCAACTCAAACCAATTAGTTAGCGGTAATCACTACTTAATGTAGAGACTATCAAACTACCTATCAACAATTTATAATTCAAAACTTCACTTAATTTTGTCCATATATTTGTGTGTTATATATTACACTCAACTTTCATATTGTCTAACTGTAAATATAATCCTAAATGCACAAAGACCAAACTACACTCGAGGATAAAACTTTATGTGTGTCACAAATGAATGTAAACATAAACGAAAACATTATTGAATGTTTGTAATTACAAATGAATGAGCACAACCTTTGTGACATGTTCGTTCATTTAACTAAACAAACAATTTTTTTTCATATTTTTCCCATTTATTAAAAGATCAACTTCATGTTAAATAGTTTATTCATGAACTATTCGTATAACATTGATTTGTTTTCGCTTGTCTATGCGCATATGTGTTTGAAAAGGATCAGTAAAGGTTCATAAAAACAAAACAAACAAAAACTATTATGAAAAAATCACATAATTCCAATTTACTTTCCTTATGTTCTTTATCATGAGTCAATTTCTTTTATCAAGTCCTCTCAATCTTAAACATTGGAGCAAATTATAGTTATTGTTAATTATGTTTATATTAAATTTCGGACTTTATCTTTAAACTAAGGTATTATCAGAAATCATCTTTTATATTCGTTTTTTTATTATAATAGATTTATTACTTAACACGTGAGATTTATTTGTTAAATCTTAGTACGTGCCTTCCATATAAGGATATATTTATCTTTTTATCTTAAAAAAATTGGGGAAATATCAAATATAAAAGATTTTTGCTTAAGAACAGCAGAAACCAATATAAATTTGACATGTGACATGCAATCTAATCTCTTAATGTATCTGATATGATTGTTCATCGATTTATAACATGTATGATTTTTGAGTGATTTTGATACTTAAAAAAATATTAATTTATTGTTAAAGTTATGTTATAGCATTTTGTAAATTCTTATTATTATATCTTTATTCAAATCATTAATATAGTTTAGGTTCATAACATTCCCAAATTGATTCAAAACCAAAAATATTTGATCACTTTCAGTTCACCCAAAAAAACCTAATATCTTTTTTTTGTAATATATCGGGATCTGAAAGAAAGTTGTTATATTACATGTAGGGTATTTCATTGGGTTGCATTAAAAATTATTTTTTTAACAGTAATATATCGGGATCTGAAAGAAAGTTGTTATATTACATGTAGGGTATTTCATTGGGTTGCATTATAAATTATTTTTTTTATTCGAATTGGGTTACTGGGTTTGAATTTTTTTTCCTCAATCTGAAACCTAAGTCGATAGAAATTCGATCAAATCTCAATCAACATGAATCTATCTGAATTTAGATTTGGATCGGACCGATCAGTTATCCGAATAACATGAACAACTTGAATAATTCATATAAAGTTGAACAAAAATTTTCTACTTTTTTATTATTGTTTTGATTGTTTATTTTTACTATATTTTGGTTCCTAAAATTTAGTAATTTACTTGTTTAGATTTATAATACAACATTTAAAACTTCAAAAAGATTATAAATCCATTAACTCTAGGCCGGTTGGAGATATTTTACAAAGACCTA
This sequence comes from Mikania micrantha, assembly GCA_009363875.1. NCBI lineage: Eukaryota > Viridiplantae > Streptophyta > Magnoliopsida > Asterales > Asteraceae > Mikania > Mikania micrantha. The sequence continues at coordinate 71,647,789 of CM018696.1, forward strand.
AAACTTTAAAAAGTTTAAGAAGTGATAAGAAAAAGACACGTAGATATGGAGCTATAAAGGTTTTAGAAACAAAGAAAAAGAAAAACGGTTACATATGCAAGTCACATGAACTTCCTTTCGGATTTTTAAAATGTCAATAACTTCTTAATGCGTTATTAAATTTTTTTTTATAAAGTAAACAAAAAAAATAAGATTCTTATCATTTTTTTATTGGTTCGAATACAATTTGAATTACTAGTTCGATTGAACTGATCAAATCAAGTAGTCGACCCAGTTTAGTATTTCATATTACATAGTTTAATAAGTTTTCATATTATTATTATTTTACTAAAATGACAAATGCACACCAAAATATATAGCATTTTTATATAATGTTTTAAATTTTATATGCATATATATCACATACATATATATAGAGACGCATTTAGAAAAGAAACAATAAGTATTAAGAACCAAAACGAATACCTTATCTATATGTGTAAGAGATATAATACTAATTTTTTACACTTTAATTTTAAATTAAAAAACTTAGTAATAATATATATAAATTGAGCATTGACTTATACACATACAAATTTACACATAGTTACACACATAAGCATATATTCGTGCCTGACTCATAAATAAGGATTGTTTTTAATTTTTCAATACGATCCGGGTTTCGGTTTTTTTTTTTTCTTTTAGATTTCTAATTTTTGGAAAGCCTCTGATTATACTCAAGAATGTATGCATGTAAATATGTAATGTCAAAGCTTTAGATATGATAGGATGGTGTGAGTTGAGGGACAAAATACGAAGACTGGAACATAGCCCCATGGTTTTAGAGCCAGTCTATATGCACAACAATGTTATTGCTATACCTCCAGTTAGTCGGGTATTGAGGGGGGCCGGGTTTATCACGTAAGTGAGTTCTTCAGTCATAAGAAAAATGTTATTGTTGTATGCTATAGCATGAGTTTCTTGTAGTGTTATATAAAAGCAAGTAGTTGTTGTTGCATACCTGAGCATATGTTTAGATTTCCGTTGAATTGTTTCTGGATCCATCCTCTCATGTGATTGGAAAATGTTCCATTGATTTCTCTTTGTTCCCCGGAAGCAGTCTTGAACTCATCAGCCATAAGAGTATTACAATTTAACAAAAGAAAGAACAAAATGAGTTTACTAATATCCATCTATACATATATATGTGTGTGGAACTTATTTGTATTTAACACTATAAATGAAACTGAAACTAGTTCACTTGAAGGGAAACAAACGACAGTAGTTTGTATAAGAAAGGTAACCAAAACAATAGCATGGAACCATTAATATACAAATACAAATATATATATAAATGGGCCTTGAAAGCTAATTGGTTATTCACTTGTACAAGTTATGTATTGATCAATCTTGAATTCTTTATAGTCGTTGAGTTAGAAAGGATGGGAAGTTGCGAGGAAAAAACGTCCATATATATTTTTAATCACTTCTATCGAACCAAGAATCGAGGATCAGAAATCAATTAAACTACTTGCACGGGGTTTACCTTTTTTCTCACTTTCATATAAAACTAGAAGATGTTTTGTTTCACTTAACTAAACCTGTCATCATATTAATTACTAAATGATCCAAGTTAAAAAATGCTCCATCCCATCTGATTATCCTAGCTCCATAGCTAGTTAGTCTTTTTAAAACAGGCAAGACCAACATGTCAGGCCTAAAATATGTATAGAACCGTCTCAGATTTTATTTGAGCCGTTTCCATTTGAACAAGCCGTATAGAGTAAACTGAACTGGCTGTTGATTTGGATTTTCAAACATTTATTCTTTTTCTTGAAATATATCGTTCTTATTTTACTACTAACTAGGTTATTCACCTGTGTATTATATGGATTTAATATAAAATATTAAATAGTTAGTAATGAAAATTTTCAAATTATAAAACAATATTTAGATATATAATGATTAATTTACATATTAATAAATGCTCTAAGTAATAAAAAATAATTAAAAACTTTTATCACTATACAAATGATATATGACATTTTAATGTGTAATAATTGATATCGGTGAAATAACTAACGTTAAAAACTTCAGTTTCTCTTATATTAAAACTAACTTTTATAAATCAATAATATAAAATATAATTTTTGTAATTATTAAAGTTAAACGGCCCAATTTAAATTACTGTTAAAGATAACAGACCAAAAATGTAGCTTTCTCAGTCATTTTTATTACCTCATATTTTAAATAAATTAAAAAATGTAATTGGATAATAAAAAACTCATTGTTTAAAAACTCCTTTTATAATATATTTTATTTTAAAAAAATCATTTTTTAAGATAACTTGTTTTTTACATAAATTTTGTTTATTGAAAATAAAATATTTATTACTTTGAAAATTTGGATTTTATAAAATTGCATCTATTATAAAAAAAATTTAAGTGTGCTTTATAGTAAAAAGATAAATAATAAATTAATTATTACTATTATAATAATTTAATAAGATAATGTATATTTAATAAGAGATAATTAAGTTAAACTAGTCTTTATACTCCAGGCGCGTTGCAGCCGAAGCAAACTTTATAGCAAATAACCAACTCATCGCATGAAGCCATGAACTACATGAAGGATCTATTGAAACCACATATTAAATAAATATTTATAGCTTGTTCATTTAATGTATCTGAACATACAAAAAATGCACATACAAATCTAAGTTAATTTTCCTCTCAATTGAAATTTTTGTTGCCGATGCTGCACTTTTATAATCCTATATATTCAAATGTAATATTCAAATAAAGATCCTCTTCATACAACGACTCATCACAACAAAATACCAATCCTTTCAAGTCAAATATAAAAACCTGAAAATAGCAACCCACTCTCGTACGTCACAAAATCCAACAAAATGAATTCAATAGTTGATTAATTTGATCACATCTCAAAACACAGCAAAAAACTGAGACCAACTTCACATATCACAAAAGGCAAGAACCAATATTTTTAATTATATGAGAATAACAATGAGACCAACTTCACAACTCACAAAATACAGTAAAAAAACCCAATTTCTTTATCATATTTGATTCACAACTTACAAATATCACCAAAAAGGTCCACTATGAGTATAATTTATTTATTATTTTAATTTACAGTAAATCACAAAATCATCATCATACACCAACAAAACGCATTAGAACTAACACAATTAGAAAACTTATATTTTTATAATTCACATATGGCAAATTACATAATTAGAAAAGGAGAATCCCCATGCTTCTAAAAAAAAACTACGAAAATCCACAAACCCTCTTTAGTCATTATCTTCTTGAAATACTATGAAATATTATAATTTAATTAGGGTTATAGAGTAAAAAAATTTATGATGCATGTCAGATTCCGACTATGTGATTGTCTTATTGTTTTAGTTTTATTGTATCATCTTCTAAAATATTGACAACGATTGTCAAAACATAAAGTTGAACTTCCCTAAATAACTGAAAATTAAAATCCATATTAAATGAAATGGAGTAGAAGAGGCAAATTCTAAACTAAACAAACATATTCAAAACATACAATTCTAAATTAAATCCTAATACGTCATCGTCTAAAAAAGAGTGACCAAGAAAAACCATAACCTTCACTAAAATATTTATCTGGAAAAGTTCTTCATAACATCTGCTATATTTCTTGATCTTCAAATACAAATTATGAACCGAAACAAACATTGAATTTAATCATCTATAAAGGTTTGCATTCAAATCAAGTTCTTCAAATCATTTAATAGGACTTACTCTTGAGATTATCAACAACTCTCTTCGGAAAAGGGGATGCTGATGGTGAGGATGGTACAGTGCGACACCGATTTCCAAGATGGCGGGTGTGGTCAGTGGTGACATGTTAGCGTTTCGATGGTGGTGGGGTTTTTTGAAGAAGGGAGAAGACGATGACATAATTTGTGGCGGTGTGTTTAAAGCAACGTAATGTAGGCGGTGGCATGATGAAGATTTGTTGATCAACGGTTAAGAGGTTGAAAGATGAAAAATTGAAAACGGAGTTGATGGTTAGCGTAGAGGTTGACGGTGTGGTGGTAACCGTCACGTATTACCGGTGACTTTGACGGTGTTGGACGGAAAGACGACGCCTTTTAATATATATATAATGTTAAGGTGTTGACAATTGACAATAGTAGTGTAATAATGTGACGTGTGGAAATAGTGGTGTAAAAATATAACAAATGACAAAATTGTTACCTTTTTATCAATGTTGTAGAAATCGTTAGGCGCTAGTCGGGCAGTGGGGTGGGGACTAGGGATTAATCGGGATTAATCGGCCAACTAATCGGACTAATCGGATAGTCGGGTCTAGTCGGCCTTAGGGGACTAGCGATTAATCGGCCGAGTAATCGGCCTAGTCGGGGATTTTTACAACCATGCTTTTTATTATAAAGTATAGATTTAGTATTTCATAATACATGGTAATTAGTTATTTAAAATTTCAGTTTTTTTAGTGAAATAATGACAAATACATGGTAAATGGAATTATATGTATCAAACACTTAAAAATAAAACTGGAATTGGTTCACTTGAAGAGAAACAAACGAAAGTAGGTTGTACAAGAAAGATAACCAAAACAATAGCATGGAACCATTAATATACAAATACAATATATTGATGAGGGTTGAAATCTTTGATTGAAAAGTCGTTAATATACTGGTGCAAGTTATGTATTGATCAATTTAGAAATCTCTATTGACGTTGAATAGTTAGAAAGGATGGGAAGTTGCCAGGAAAAAAACCTTAATATTTTTAATCAATTCTATCGAATCAAGAATCGACGATCAGAAATTAAATAATTAAATTACTTGCACGGGGTTTACCATTTTTCTCACTTTCATATAAAATTAGAATAAGAAGATGTTTTGTTTCAATGTTTCACTTCTGTCTTTAATTAGACGCTAAATGTTTGTTTCATTTAATTGAATTAAACATGTTATCATATTAATTAATTAACATGTTATCATATTAATTAATAAGGGTTAAGTTAAACTAAATAAGCATCTTAACCTAAAAAACCTAACAATGATCTTGAGTCATTAGATCATTATCAATAACTATGATTAAATCAAGTTGCTGTGAAGGGTATTTTAGAAATGACTACTTTTGTTGACTTTTTATCAAGTTCCTCCGCTTTATTGAAACATTCATAACTTTTACATACATATTTAGGAGGTTTCTTGTGCATGTCATTGTGTCTTTTGTACATTTCATTGTGTCTTTTTGTTGTTGCTCAATGTTGTGTTTTTATTAACATTTTAAAGACACAATGATGTTGTATAATACATGATTTCTGTGACACCCCGTAAATTTCAGGTCAGCTAATTGTTTATTTAAATGTTTATTTAAATGATTTATGTATATGTAGCACTAGAATTAGATTAATTTAGTATGACACGTGGCACGACAGTACGAGCATTGATACACAACATGATAATCCAAGGGATTATCAGAAACCGGACACACGTGTCAAAACTTACGAACGTTGGTGAACGTCACAACACTTAAGCACAAAAACACTTCACAAGTCAATCATGGCTAGTAATTAACTATTAGAGTCCAAACGACGCTCGAACGATGTTCTACAGTCGAGAAACGGGCGAGAATGTGCCCAGAACAACAAAATAGGCTTATTGGGCCTAACATATGGGCCAGGCGCTACGCCTGACCCGGAGCCTTGACCATAGGCGGTCCGCGCGGAAGACACAGAGTGCGCCTCATCCGGACGCCTCGCGCGCAACGCGCGGCGCCACATGCTCTCGCTAGGCGTTACGCCTGGGGCGTCAGATTCGTAAAATCACCTTTTTAAATTCCCAAAACCTATCATTACGTCTACTCACTCATTTTAACCCATTTTAGACGCAATCAGCTCGATATTATCTTCCCAAAACCTCTGGTTTTCATCTTCTTCATCTGCTATACACCATTGGAAGCCATTGTTATACCTTTAGAGCTTGGAAGTGAAAACTTGGAGGCTTAAACCAAGGAAGAAGCATGACTAGAGCTTGAACCAGCTGTGAAGCACGACTCCAGCCCTCCTCAACCTCTCCAAACTACTGATTCTTCATCATATTGGTGTTCAAGAAGCTCTATAAGGTAGCCCCACTCTCCTTGTAGCTTAAAAACACTCACAAGCTCACATGCAATGGGTAAAGCTCACATGCAATGGGTAAAACCCACATGCAAGCTCATAGAATGCACATGCACGAACTTTGAATCTGGGTTTGTTGATTTTAATATGTTTTATGATGATCTAGAATGACTAGAATGCATCTTATGATGATCTATGATGTTGTGTATAGAATGCATGATTTAGTCATGATGTGATGAGAAATTGCCATGCATGTACGATCCATGATTGTTGGGATGATGTTGGATGTTCAAATATGTTTATGAATAATGTTAGGAGCTTACCTCATGGTTATACTTGGTTAAAATGGTTAAAATATTGATTTTTGATAAACTTTCTAATAATAGTAACTTTTTAGCTACAAAATGGTGTTATGGATGATATGGATAACATGCATGTTATGAAATTGCCACTTAGATGTTAATGTGATGATTTGAATACTTAGAATATGATTTTTAATAATGTTTATGGTCATATTTAGTATAGTTACTATTTTTAGTAACTTTTATAGTAAAAATATTGGTTGGTTATAATGTTGGCTATATGACATGTTTAGATGATAGTAAATGGCTTATTATGATGAATGATGATATGAAAATGGTTTAGAGATGTTAGAATGGTCATTTCTATGCAAAACTACAAAGTTACCATTTATAGTAACTTTATTTTTTTACAAAAACCGACATATGAATATTTTGTAAGATTTGAGCATGCTAAATGGCTTATTATGTCTTAATATGATGAATGTATGCTAAGTTAGATGGTTTTCGATATCACGTATGCTAAAAATGGAAACTTTCCATTTTAGGAAACTTTTGTATGCTATCATGATGAAAATGACTTATTTAAATTGCATGATGAAAATGCTATATGATAACATGATCACGTAGGACAAACGAGCATGCTAGAACTATAAAATCGATATGCTTTGTGAACTTTCCATCAATGGAAACTTACTATAAATAGTAAGTTGTCCATAGACGCGAATTACGCGTTTTGCACACGACGAGCACTTACACGATCGCTACACGATTCACAAACCGTCACACGGTTCACCAACGAGTCGTTGACTTGACACGGTCGACTTTGGTCAAACACGGTCAACTCTGGTCAAACACGGTCAATGTGGACCAACATGAGCTAACACGGTCATTGTGGACCGACACGGACAAACATGAACAACCGAAGGTTGTTGGGCACAAACACGAGCACTAACACGAACACGAGCACGGTCACTTACACAAACTCACGTACGATATACGATATAGCTTGCCGGTGACCGACACGCTATTTACTCGAGGAGCTTACGCATATCTTACTTGATCACTAAGGTGAGTTTACGGCCTCACTTTACTCTTTTAAACGCCTTTAAATAGGGGGAGAATACAAGTTACATCGAGTCAAACATTTATACTATGACAAACATTTTACTGTGTATGCTGATTTATTAGACAAACATTAAGTGTTGAACTCGTAACAAACCCTCACAAAGTCTTACCGTTAATGTACGAACAACGTGGTAGATTTGAATGGATCCATTTGGGTGTGACTAACCCCACGGGGCACAATATTGACTGAGTGTCATAACCCGTGAAACTCTGACCTAACTTACTGTGTGCACGAGACACAGTGGAGTCAAGGACTAACAAGTCTATTTTGGTAGTGACGCACTGACACTTGGAGCCTTGGGCTCGGTACTAACATATGATAAACAGCATGACACACGTTTTATTACTATATGTATACCAAAACCTGTGAACTCACCAACCATTGTGTTGACACTTTTTAAACTTGTATTCTCATGTAACTGACAGGATGATGGACATTCAAGAATGCACCTTCTAGGGGACGGGCACTAGGACCATCATGCATTTCTGTTTAAGTCTTTGAAAACAATTTCATTTAGTTTATGTATTAAACAATGTATTGTCTAACAATTTAGCTTCCGCTGATCAAACAATTACTTTTCCGCTGCATGTTATAACAACTATATTATCCGCTGCTTTAATTTATTATTCCGCTGCAAACTATTTTACTAAGTGTATGTCAAACATTGTGATTGTAAACGCATATAGGAGTGTTCTATATGACCTTGAGCTATGATTCTGGTCACGTCACACCCACGTGGACTGAGACCACGAGTGGGAATTTGGGGGGTGTGACAATTTCAAACAAGGATGACAGAGTGAAGCGTATGAATAATACAATAATTTTTAAAAAGACACAATTACCTATAAAAAAGACACAAATACGAGTATGAACAATTTTGTACAGGTCATTGTGTCTTTTGTTTATGTCATTGTGTCTTTTGTGATTCCTTTTAATGTTATGTTTTCCTAAACAATTTAATACACAATGATGTTGCATAATACATAATGTTAAGCAAGGATAACATAATGACGAGTATGAATAACACAATAATCTTAAAATAAAGACACAATTACCTGTAAAAAGACACAATGATGAGTATAACAATTTTGTGTAGGTCATTGTGTCTTTTGTATAGGTCATTGTGTCTTTTTTGTTTCTGCTCAATGTTGTGTTTTTATGAACAATTTAAGACTCAATGATGTTGCAGAATAAATAACGTTAAACAAGATGACCTAATGACGAGTATAAATAACACAATTATCTTTAAAAAAGACACAATTAGCTATAAAAAAGACGCAATTACTTGTAAGCATGGTTGCAAAAGTCTCTAGGCGCTCCTAGGTCGGAACAGATCTTTGGAGCGAGTAATTGGAGAGTACTCGACCCTAGGCGGGAGTACTTGGGTAATACTCAGGAAATACTCGGCCTCGGAACAACCCCTTGTAGCGAGTACTCGGAGAGTACTCGGCCTTGGAGACCGACTATTACAACAGTGTTGTAAGAAAAACACAATTACCTGTAAGGAAAACACAAAAAGATAATTATGCACAAACGTTTAAAAAAGACACAATGACGATAATTAGACACAATGAGCTGAAAAAATTTTATTTTTTTATAACAAAATTATACTCATTTTAAAGATAAAAAATGCTCATTTTATGATATATATATATATTTTTAAAAATAATGTCATATGTGAAAGTTATGAATATTTAAAAAATGTGGTGGGAAAGTGGTTATGACTATATTACCCTATAACAATTTTTCCATCTAAAATTTTAAATTTTTCATCTTAAATTTGATCTCATGATCCAATGGTTAATAATCTTTCTTAGCCTTTTTAAGATAAAAAGACTATTTAGTGAAACCCAATCCTAATTAATAATTACTACTTTTTTTTTGAACGGCTAATAAAGTAATAATAAGTTCCATACCATCGGATCATCCTGGCTCCCAAGCTGGTTAGTCTTTTAAAAACCAGGCTAGACCAATTGGTCAGACCTAAAATACGTATAGAACCGTCTCGGTTTTTATTTAAGCCGTTTCCATTTGAACCAGTCGAATCAAGTAAACTGGACTAGCTGGTTGAATTGGATTTTAAAATTTTTTTATTATTTTTCTTAAAATATTATTTTCTTAGGAATTTAATATATATGATACATAGTTTAGTTATTTAAATTTTCATAATTTTTTTTTACTGAAATGTCAAATACACACCAAAACATATAGTGTTTTTTTATATATTGTTTTAAATTATTTATATATATAGGATGGTGGTACCAATCTCACCGCCTATAGCGACTCTGATTGGCTTGGGTGTCCAATAACTAGACGATCTAGAACCGGTTACCTATTACTTTTGGGGGGAGCACCCATCTCATGGAAATCCAAAAAGCAGTTGGTCGTCTCCCGATCTTTGGCCGAAGCTGAATACCGAGCCATGGGCAATGCAGTTAGTGAAATATTTTGGATGAGATGGCTCTTAAGTGAACTTGGAATGCCTCCAATAGGTCCAACCCCGGTGTTTTGTGACTATCAAGCAGCACGCCATATTGCCTCTAATCTGGTCTTTCATGAACGCACAAAACATGTTGAAATGGATTGTTATTTCGTTCGAGAACGGATTGAGTCCAAAGAAATACAACCTATGCAAATTGACACTAAGGCACAAATTACCGACATCCTCACAAAACCTTTGGGCACACACCACTTTCGTTCTTTACTAGACAAGTTGGGCATTCAAAATCTCCATGCTTCAACTTGAGGGGGAGTAAAAATAGCAATTATTTCTTCCACAAATAGTCTAAATATTTGTCGGACATATTGCCAATTATCTTCATCAGGATTATTCCCTACCATGTATATCTCAAAACTAATTGGAGCAATTTGTTTTTTTAATAACCTTTATTATACATGTAACTGTATAAGACTGTGTTCTTTTATGTGTAAGAGTTAATTCACGTGTGTACGCGGAATTGCGCTACTGTAAAGTTTTGACATTTTTAGTAACGTATATATATGCACACCAAAACATATAGTGTTTTTTTATATATTGTTATAAATTATATATATATATATAGAGGAAGGTTCCGTTGTTAACCCACTGTAATTGTGGTAACCCAGAGAACTTTGACAAAAAATGCCCGAATCTTTGGTTTTTTTTCATGGTCTTTATTATACATATTTAGGGGGGTTTCTGTTTTGTGTTTTGGCTAATTCGCAATGCAAATCGAATTTGCCTCGGTGTAAATTTGAGTTGCATTTCGTAACATTTAGAAAAGTGCAAAAATTTTACATCGATGCAAATTCAATATGCATTGCGAATTAGCCAAAACACAAAAAAGAAACCCCCTAAATATGTATAATAAAGACCATGAAAAAAAACCAAAGATTCGGGCATTTTTTGTTAAAGTTATCTGGGTTACCGTAATTAGGCAGTGTTCTTATTTGAACCAAATCCTATATATATATAAGGAATTCATAAATTGAAACTCACCTTTAGTAGTAAAACAATGAAAATCATGGAAAAAATCATGTAACTTTTTTTTACAATTTTTTTTACAGATTTTAACATTATTTGTCTCATTTTTATAAAAAATAATTTATTGTTATTATATTTTAATTTTAAACTGAAGTTATTTCTAAATTAAACAATCTCCTATATATGCATACATAATGTTAATTAAATGAGGTTAAGAAAACGATTTGAAGATTCATAATTAAACAATCGAATATCAAATGGAGTTTGATTTTTGTTTTGAGGCAATTGTTAGATTGAATTTCATAGAATCAAAGCTTTGATGCCAATTATTAGGATTAGAATTAAATGTGATTTAACAAAAAAAATGAACAATCTAAGTAAGAAAAGTGCAAATAACTTCACGATTAATTTAATCAAAATAGTGTCATTAATTTGTACGAACAGGTTACAACAATTTTTTTTAAACAACGAATATGAACCCACTGTTTCCAGACCATGTCACCAAGGTCTAGTTATCTAGACCTCCTATGAGTCACCACAACCACCCAGAAGGAAACCGCACTGGAAAAACCCCCTGACCCCTAAGACCCATTTTTCAGTGCGGAAGAGATTTGAACCCAAGACCTCCCATTTGGAAGAATCTTGAGGTACCGTTGAGGTAATGCCTCATTGGTAACAGGTTACAACTCGATGGCTCAATTTGATCTCCTCGACTCAATCACTTTGTGTGTGTGTGTGTAAGTTTACAAATTATGATTGTTGAATGCCATAGTGATAAAGTACCTATATTTATGTAAATTACCGTAGCAACAGAAGTGAAGCCATTTCTGAAGCGTCATCAATTAAACAATAAAATAATTAACTTTGTTTATCAAACTAAAGAACAAACACATACAACTAAAAAGGAAAAATACAACAAATATATAAGTGATCTAAACTATTGACTCATAAAATAGTTGTTGAGAAAACAACTGACCAATGAGTTGATCAGCTGTTTACACTATCATTACTTTCTTGGTCAGTTCTTCTTCAAGTTTTTAATAATTTCTCTTTATTATTCATACTTTGTTTATATCGGTTCTTTGACTTGATCAACACTATTTATGTTGCAGTTGTTCTTTGGTTAGTGGGTATCTATTATTATATTTTGAGTCATCAATTCTTTTTACTTCAACAAAGAATAAGGCTTTTTTAACCAATCTTGTTAGAACCGGACCAGGAATGGGGGGTCGGCCGACACAAAATAGACATGGGAATCGGATTTAAACTAACCGGCCGGTTCACTATTCGGATCGGGAACTGGTTCATGGTCGGACCGGATTTAAGGCAATTTTTTAAAATTAAAATCCAAAGAATAAGACATTAAAACCAAATCTTATATTGTTTTAACTTGACTATGCTTGTTTGAATATTAATCATGTATGTATTTATGTGTTTATAGTTGTATATTTTTTTTGGAATATATTATCTATTTATTATGTTATCCGGTTCTTAAAATTCGGTCCGATCGGTCTGACCAGTAACCCGTAAGACGCTCGATTCGACGTCCGGTCTGGTTATGAAAACATTGCTTTTAACCATTCTCTATGTTAGATATTTTAGTATAATTGGAATTAATTTTATCGATCAATACGAATTACGAAATTCATTAAATAAGTTGGGTGTGGGGTGCACGCTTGTTTAATGTTTTATAATTCAAGGGGGTTCCAAGGGGGGCGGGGGTCCGGGGGCAACGCCCCCGGTTAGCGGGGTCCAAGGGGCAGAGCCCCCGGCTGGGCTCGAGCTGAAAGCAGTTTCCAAAAACTGCAAACAAAATTTCATCGATGATTTCATTTTTCTATTCACCGGTTCATTCTCGAATTTCACAACAAAATGCATACTCGTTCTTGAATCGAAATTGAATTTTATCTAATTAAACATTTGAGTGAACCGCAAATAGTTTGATCTGAAAGTGCGATCAAACATCTTTAAATTTCATCCGAGTGTTCGTGTTCTAGAATTTCTAACACTCTAACAATATGAGAAGTGATACCTACAACAACATGAAAGGGGAAACAAAATAAAATAATAAAAATAAAAGAATTCTAGCTCATCCCGTGCAACTTCTCAGAAATTTAGCCTAAGATATTGAAGCCGGCCACAATTATCTTAGCCAAAAAAGTAATCAAATGCTTGCTTATTTATAAAATTTGGTGGAATTTAATACATAAATTTGACTTCACATCAATCATTTTCAAGTAGGTGGTCTCACCTGATTGGCTTGAGTTTATTGATGTGCAATAAATGAATAAATATATATAGAACAAACAAATCTGACCTTTCGCTTGCGGAAATACATGAAAACAAGTCACCATCGATGACATTCGCGCAACCTACGAAATACATAAATTACAGAATTGTTTTTTTTTTTAACGAAAAATGTCTCAATCATGTGAACTTATTATTTTCAGCTCATGTCAAACTGGACCTCTCATGATCCACCACAATCACCCCACTGAGAAAACCCCAACCCCCTCAGACCCTTTTTTCGCTACGACAGGGATTTTAACACAAGACCTCTAATTTGAAAGAATCTTAGAATACAATTGAGGTAATGACTCATTGGTAATTTACAGAATTGTTAAAATCATGTTTCTTGTATTCATGTTTAAGTTGTTTTGCTGGGGGTTATGTAATTAAAGGAACCTGAGATATGTAAATATGTTGTTAAATATTAATTTCAATTTCTATCAGTTAAAGATCTTACACTAATTGACGATCGACGTACCAATCAGTGAATATTTATAGGAGTAATTGCATGATTAATGTATAACACACAGAGTCGTGCTACGGGTCCACAATTTAAAGATCGTATGATACTACCGTCCATCCGGTATTAAAAACTTTTTTTTTTATTTTGTATGTCTGTGTGTATATATATGTATGTATAGGAGGCAGATCCAATACACATAAACAATAATTTCTTCTTTTGTGTGTATGCGTAAATTCATTACCGTTTAAGATTTAAAAGAAGTGTAAGTTTTAATTAAATGTAACCAAAATTTACACTTCTTTTAAATCTTAAACGGTAATAAATTTACGCATACAGACAAAAGAAGAAATTATTGTTTATGTGTAATAATGATATTTAAAAAAAGAAAACAAAGATTTTGATTGATCTTGGCGGAGTTATACGGGTTACCGCAATAAGAGCGAATTAACAAAGGAACCATCCCCTATATGTATACATACATACATACATACATATATACATATATGTATATACATAGGGATTGAATTATATAAAACCATATATATATATATATATATATATATATAGGGGAAGGATATTTTGAAAACCTAGTTGAGATAAAGAAACTTTGAAAACTTTATGTGGACCATAGATCTTGATTTTTAATGGTGTAGATTAAATGTAATAAAGTTGATTGGATTTTTTTGGATTAAAAAAAATTGAATGTGGTACAAAATAGTACAATAAGGGTAGAATTGGAAATGTGTGTTATGTACTTGTTTGACTTTGATATTAAAAATAAAGAAGCAATAGTACAACTTTCCCCCATTTTCCTCTTTTTTTTATTCTCATCAGAATTTTGACAAATGAATATAACTTTTCATATTTTCTTAATATTATACAAATTGAGTCGTGTTACATCTAATTTACGTTATTTGATTTCAGATAAAACAAAATATTTTCATCTTTAAATATTTAATTCCTTTTATTTTTCCACCTTTAATTTTTCCCGCCTTTTTTCCACCATTTTTTTTCCCACCTTTTTAAATTTTCCCCCCTTTCATTTCTTATCAGAAATTTGCCACATTAATATAATTTTTCAACTTTTCTTTATATTATACAAATTGCGTCGTGTTACATCTAATTTACGTTTTTTGATTTCAGCTAAAAAACAAAAGATTTTCATCTTTAAATATTTCATTCCTTTTATTTTCTCACTTTTAATTTTCCCACATTTTTCCCCCCATTTGTTTTCCCACCTTTTTAAATTTCTCCCCTTTCATTTCTTACCAGAAATTTCACATGAATATAACTTTTCATCTTTTCTTTATGGTATACAAATTGCGTCGTGTTACATCTGATTTACGTTTTTTGATTTCAGCTAAAAAACAAAAGATTTTCATCTTTAAATATTTCATTCCTTTGATTTTTCCACCTTTTATTTTCCCACCTTTCCCCCCATTTGTTTTCCCATCTTTTTAAATTTCCCCTCTTTCATTTCTTACCAGAAATTTGTCAAATAAATATAATTTTTCATCTTTTCTTTATAGTATACAAATTGCGTCGTGTTACATCTCATTTACGTTTTTTGATTTTAGTTAAAAAACAAAAGATTTTCATTTTTAAATATTTTCCACCTTTTATTTTTCCCCTTTTTATTTTTCTCACCTTATATACTATAAGGAAAAAAGACGAAAAGTTTCATATGACAAAATTTATGGTGGGAAATCAAATGAGGGAAATATTTAAAAATGTTGGGAAAAACAAATGGTGGGAAATCAAAATTTAACTGCTTTCTTGTTACATCAAAATTACGCTTTTTAATTTCAGCTCAAAAACAAAAGATTTTAATTTTTAAATATTTCATACCTTATATTTTTCCCACCTTTTATTTTCCCGCATGCTTTTCCCATAATTTGTTTTCTCCAACTTTTTAAATATTCTCCCTTTTTTCAAATGGATGTTGGCTTTATATAACTGTTGTATATGTTACATCAATGTGTTACATATATGTAACAGGAACCATGGCTTTATATAACTGTTGTATATGTTACATCAATGTGTTACATATATGTAACTTTGTGTTACTCCGGTTGAAATCCCAGATGCCGACGGTTTCGAAGCGCCACCAACGACAGCACCTCCTTGCCTTCACAACCGGCGGTTGGTGAAACGGTGGGAACTACAGCATCCGGAGAGCTGAATCCGGATTGTTGAGAATCCACCAGATCTTCAGGCAAAAACACCATCGAGGAAGCGACAACGACCTAATTATTTTATCAATAAGTACGTTGTTATACTCTATTAAAATGGCCTGCGATTTGTTTTAGAGGAGGAAGGTGGAACCACAAAAGTCGATGTAGAGAAGGACGACGATGGAAACTTGGTCGGTGATAGAAATCTTAATCAAGGACGAAACGATGATATTTACAACACGTAAGTTGTTATGTTCTATTAACAATTTTTTTAATCGATACCTTTTGATTAAATTTGGGGGTTTTTTGGCAAAAACGTTGATCTTTCATTTAGGGATGTGACATCCAATGAGACTACTACCAGTGATATTGTCGGTAATTCGCGACTGCAATGGAGAAACATATACTTTTAACACAATCATTTTCCGAATTGATCATTTAATACATTTTTGTATTATGTTACATCAAAGTTACATAATTTATAATTATTTTAGTTATGTATTTTTTATTTGTATTATGTTACATCGAAGTTACATGATTCATTATGCAAATGGTGATTTTTGTTAGTATTGTATGAAAAAATTGTAATGAGTATTGTCAAAAACAATTAATTCTAAGGTCATAAGATTTTAATTTATATTTACATTTTAAATTAGTGATAAGCATATATGTTACATTTAATGGTTATAAGCATTTATGTAACACATGTAAGTATGTAAAATTTAATACAATAAGTAGGTATGCAGCTAAGAGTTAGATATATGTAACAAATATATAATTTAGAATGTCTCTTTGAAATATCTATCTTTTAATATATTTTGTATAATGTTACATCAAAGTTACATCATTGAAAATTATTTCAGCTACGTACTTTTTATTTACATTATGTTACATCGAAATTACATGATGAAACGGTGGGAACTCCGGCTGGAGATGTCGTGATGAGATGAATCGAGACTGGTGGTTGTGTAAAGAGGGGGATTCTGACTAATTATGTAACGTGGTTCAATTTTATTAATTTTATATACGTAGCCAATTGTTACATTGACGTTACATAAAAATTACATATATGTAATTTTAACATCTATGTAACACATATATATTCCAAAAAAAAATCTGGTTATACTAACTTTACATATGTAATTTGCATGTAAACATAAGCTTAAAAATATTTGAGAAAAAAAGAAAACAAAAAAAAGAATACAAATTATGAAATATTGACCAAAATATAAAATTTGTAACATAATACTCTAGTTACACTAACTTTACATATGTCACAATAACGTAACATAATGAAATGTTATAGAATGTAACATTAAAAATTTTAAAACAGTATAACAAGTCTGTCGAGATGTAAAATAAATGTAACTTAATGGTTAGTTTCTATAATATTGGATTATAAGTATCTGATTGTATAAAATATTACTAACCATAAAAAAATTTCGTTTATACATAACATTGTTATGAAATAATATATAGTTTTTTTTATTTAAATATAACGAAATGAAAAATTCGGGTATTTATTATGAAATTATGCATTTGTAAAAAGGAATATTAATTGAGGAGGGAAAAATTGTGTGAAAAATAAAAGAAGGAAAAAATAGGGGGGGGGGGGTATTTAAAAAATAATTTTTTTTTCAATGTAAATTCGAACACCGTACTCAATACAAAAAAATGGTGGGAAAAATAAAAGATGAAAAAAAAAGGCTGGAAATATTTACAGATTAAACTTTTTGTTATTGAGCTTTAAACACCGTAACATTGATGTAACACGACAACAATTATGATGTAACACGACAAATGGTGGGAAAAAATGTGGGAAAAATAAAAGATGGGAAAAATAAAGTGTATGAAATATTTAAAAATTAAAATCTTTTGTTTTTGAGCTGAAATCAAAAAACGTAATTTTGATGTAACACGACAGTAGTTGTATACTATAAAGAAAAGACAAAAAGTTTCATGTGACAAAATTTGAGGTGGGAAATCAAAGGAGGGAATATTTAAAAAGTTGGGGAAAACAAGTGGGGGAAAATGTGGGAAAAATAAAATGTATAAATATTTAAAAATTAAAATCTTTTGTTTTTGAGCTGAAATCAAAAAACACAAGTTTGATGTAACACGACATCAGTTGTATACTATAAGAAAAAGACGAAAAGTTTCATGTGGCAATATTTCTGGTGAGAAATCAAAGGGGAGAAATATTTAAAAAGTTGGGGAAACAAATGGAGAAAAAAAATGTGGGAAAATAAAAGGTGGGAAAATAAAAGGTGGGAAAAATTAAAAATCGTAATTTTGATGTAACAAGTAATCGGTTGTATAAAATAAGGAAAAGACAAAAAGATTAATATAGCAAAATTTATTGTGGGAAATCAAAGGGGGGAAATATTTAAAAAGTTGAGGAAAACAAAATGGTAGGAAAAAAAGGTGGGAAAATTAAAGGTGGGAAAGTAAAAGGTGGAAATAAAATGTATTAAATATTTAAAAAATGAAAATCTTTAGTTTTTTAGCTGAAATAAAATAACGTAAATTAGATGTAACACCGACGCAAGTTGTATTATGTAAATAAAAGACGAAAATATTCATGTGGGGAAAAATCTGGTGGGAAATGGAATGGGAGAAATTTAAAAACAAATTTATTTTGATTATTATTTTAATTTGATAAGAGAGAAGGTGGTAAATTAATAAAATAGTGGGTGATAGTACAAATGGAATAAAAGACTATAGTGCCCTTGTGTTTAATAATTTTAGTAAAATGAAATAATGATGTGACAAATTGTAGACTAAGTATTGGGTTTTTGAAGTTTGCACATCTCAAGTGAGTTTCTATAATATACATGCCATATATGTATGTATGTGTGTGTAGCTAGCTCAGCAGTCACTCCTATTGCCTATTTTTTATTGTCCGTTGACTAAATCAAATTCCACCTCTCTTATTTCATATCCGAAAACTATCACAATCTTGTTAGTTTATATATATAATTGGAAAGACTAGAAATATTGTTTTATTACTCGATGAACTTAACATTTGACTAGGAAGTAACATTAATTTTCTCTTCTTTTCTTTCATTTTTTTTGAATATTTTATTTTATTATCATTAGTTTTGAGAAGCAGGTGTACGTTAGTATTTTTCAATTAACATCAACAAATCTCTATTAGTATAAGTGTTTAAGATAAAGTAATTCTTAAGTTTTAGATTTAACTAGGTTAAAAATTTGTTTGCTAAGTTAAGCAAATAAAATTTAAAATTACTTATTTTAAATATAATATAAGAAAAAGAAGAAAAAAAAAAAATAAAAAAAGTCGCATATAAATACATAATAGGAGAGCTAGAGATAATGAACCAATATAAGTTGTTTTAGGACTATGATATGTGTTTTCAAAAACATTTATCTAATAGAATAAATAGATCGATTAACTTTTAGAATCACTATTAGTTGCATCTTTATTTAATAGAATAGATATATAGATTAATTTTTAGAATTACCGATATTATTTGCAATTTCAATTGAGCTAGTGATTTAAACATCATTTGTTAGATATATTATACTTTAGAAAAGAATCTGATCTAATGAAAAGATGTGCTTATAAAATTAAAAGAAAATTAAGGGTTTGAAAAACATATCTACTTTGGGAGGCGCAATTTAAGTTTTCAAGACAAGACCAGGATAAATAGTGTTTGTGAAATTAAGGTCTAGTGAAATCAAAGTTGGACGGCTGCCTTAATTTTTAGAAGACTTAAAACATACTTTAAATCTTATAGTTTGTTAATACTACTAACTCGGCTTTGCATCTTATATTAGAAGGTCATTGAATTAATCTCATATAATAGTGTAATTAATTTGTAGTAGTTTAGGACGTTAGCTGTTAAAAAAAATACTTTGGAATCAAGCGAGAGAAAAAAATGTTTCCCCTTTATTTGAGAATTTTGATCCTATTACCACACATATTTTTTGTGTACAATTTCTAAAAGTTTTTTTTCCCCTTTTCTTGTTAAACAAATAAATGTAAACGAACTTATGTAGTTGTGTACTTAATTACTTGTATTGGCGTCAAGCCGTCAATTGCTTCCGAGCAGATGGGCCCAACCCACATCCAAGCTGAGTAGTAGCCCAAAAGGTGTTCAGAGAATCAGAGTTATTCTCTTTACTGGTTTTTCAAATCAGATTGCAACTTGAAAGTTACAACTTGCAAGCATAAGTTTTTGTTATTGAAGAGTTTTTTTGTAATTGATTTTTAGAGTTACCTTTTTTTTGTTTTAATAAAAATAAGTTTACTTTAAATATTTGTTTCTGTAGCATCCATGTATCGGGTTGCAAGTATTAAATGGGGTTTGAGTTGGGTGAGATAGCTGTCAGGATGAGTGCGAGCCATGATAGTTTTGTTTAAATGAATCTTTTTAAAAACCATCAATTTCGTTCAAGTGAAAATGAGTTGTAACTAAACAAATAGTTTATTGGAATAATTTATAATGAATTACTCGTTAAATATATTATTGATCATTATTATCCATTTGAATTTATTATATTCACATAGTATTTAAAGTTCCCATCTTAACCCACATTGTATTAAGGTGTTACCCATCTCAACACACTGTGTTAATGCTATTTATTTGAACTCAAAATATAATAATTCTTTACCCAAATCTACTTATTTATCTTGCCTGAATTAAGATTACCATGTCTGATAATTAGCGTTTCATATGATAGTTTATTATTGATTGGATTTGAAGCTGAACTTCAAAACACCTATTCATACCCGATTTGTGTACAAATCTCGAGGAACACTAAGACAAATATCAAATCCAAAAGAAAACTAAAATAGTTTGAACTTTGAATTACAATTGTTTCCATGGGTCACATGATTTACCTCCCTCAGGTTGGCTGTGGGACCGGTCGGTGAGGGTTGTCTAATTGTGGCGTTCACCATTTTTTTTTTTGAATTACAATTGTCAAATATAGAACTTTAGGAATCGCTTTTGCAATTCTGGTAAACTCTTAACTAACTATTGGTTGGTTAATTGTTTTGTATTTAATACTAGTATCTACTCTGATAAAGGGTTTGTTAAATTGTATTGGTAGCCTATCGTACCTCTAATAAAAGTATCGATACCGAATTTATAAAAAAGTGGGTACCAAATACTATACAAAATCTATCGGTACAACATAGTTTGGTACGTTATCGATAGCCGGTATCATATGCTCATCCGTAACTCACCCTTAATTTCCAAAAAAGTAATTTACAGTTTTATTTCACTCGGTTTAAGACTTTTAACTTATGTATTGCAAAATAAAATTTTCTAATAACAGAATCCTTATCA
The DNA here is from genome assembly GCA_009363875.1 of Mikania micrantha. NCBI lineage: Eukaryota > Viridiplantae > Streptophyta > Magnoliopsida > Asterales > Asteraceae > Mikania > Mikania micrantha. Next base: position 71,669,053 of record CM018696.1, read on the forward strand.
TTTGAATTCGTGGTTATATTGTTTTGTTATTAGGGCACATAAATTACAAAATTTGCTAATTGATGCCAATTGTTGTTTAAGTCAATTTGAAATAATTTACATTTAAATGTGTCACACTATTATATTATGACAGATCTGGTTTTGATGGGATCTCAATGGGTGGAATGATCAGTTGCAACAACTAAAATTAATGACTACAATATGATTTTTGCTTAGCCATGGATTCACCTTTTTTTTTTTGAAAATGTCAGTCACCCGAGATCTGTTGGGTAAGTTTAATGTCGGACGGGTCGCGGGTCGAATCGGTTGGACTAAGTCGATTGGGCATTTTAGTAATTTAGTTTAGTATTTTAGCATGTGTCTAATTATTTAGTATGTTCTAGTAGTGGGTAATAGTTAGTGGAGTTAGTGGGTAGTGTTTCTAGTTTATAGGAGTAGTGGGTCTTTGTTTTAATGGTGTATTTAAGTTCCTTTTACTTGATTAATGAAAGTGTGCAAGTAAGAAAGCTGAAAACATCACTTGTACGCCAGTATTTTTTGGTGTGAATTGGGGCCTAAACCAACAATTGGTATCTAGAGCAAGGTTAACAGGGGGCCGTTTTGAGAGTCGGAAGCAAGAAATCGAGGAACGAAGGCGGCAGCCTTGGCTGCTATCGTTGGAAGCAAGGAGGTTGGTAAGAAAGGAAGGTCGTAACCTCGCCGGGAGAAAGAAAGCGCAAGCGAGACCGTTGCCGAACAAGAAGAACTGAAGTGTGATAGGCCGAACAGTATGACCGAGGCTGATGAGTTCTCAAATGCTGGAAAGAAAGATGAAGACCGGATATTTGTCGGAAGAAAGATCAGTTCAAAATTGTGAAACAGATACGGAGGCTGGAGGGGTTCACAACAAACCGGGAGAAATTGAAAGATACAAGTTTCTCGTCTAAGCAGTAAAATGAAAAAAAAACGATTATGTTTCGTAGATCTCGATGGTAGCAACAGTAGTGGAGGCGGCTATAGTTGTTAAAAGAAAGGAAGATCGATGGAGTTTTGCAAGCTAAGATATGATTAAATGTGAAGAAGGAAGGTTTGATTGTGATTTTCAGAAAAAAAAAAGAAGAAAATAAACGGAAGCAAGATTGTTGAACGAGAAGTAAAAGCAAGTGGAAAAGTGTGATCAATTCTATAATCGGCAGAATGAAGCAGTAGAAGAACTCGGTTTTCAGATCAAACGTAGCAGCAGAAAGGGTTGTGAAGAAAACAAAGACGTGTTTCGGGCTTAGTTTCGGGGTTGAGACGGTGACCAAATCCAAGCTGGCAAGCTTCGAAAGAAAGAAGAATGTAGCAAGAATGCAAGTAACAACTTGCAAGATCAAGTACGCAAGTAAGCAAGCAAGAAGGTTCAAAGCAAGAGCAAGAGAAAGAACCATAGCAAGAAGCAAGAGAAAAAAATCGGATGCGCGCGAACCGATCAAGCAAGAGACAAGAACCGATGTGTTCTTAAAGCAGGTAGCAAGTGGCCTGTTAATCAAGAAAGCAAGTTTAGCAAGAAGCGATTTCGGTTTAAGTAAGAAAAGCCGAAACGAATAGCAAGTGTAGCAAGATGATTTGACTCAAGCAAGTAAGAATGGTTTGAATCAAGAAAGGAAGCACGGAAGAAGAAGCAAGAACCGACATTAAACTTACGGGGGTGATTGTTGGGTAAGTTTAATGTCGGACGGGTCGCGGGTCGAATCGGTTGGACTAAGTCGATTGGGCATTTTAGTAATTTAGTTTAGTATTTTAGCATGTGTCTAATTATTTAGTATGTTCTAGTAGTGGGTAATAGTTAGTGGAGTTAGTGGGTAGTGTTTCTAGTTTATAGGAGTAGTGGGTCTTTGTTTTAATGGTGTATTTAAGTTCCTTTTACTTGATTAATGAAAGTGTGCAAGTAAGAAAGCTGAAAACATCACTTGTACGCCAGTATTTTTTGGTGTGAATTGGGGCCTAAACCAACAAGATCAACCTTTCGCCTGAATAACAGAGCATGGTGACGTAACTCATCTGCCCAGTAGGAAACCTACAACTAGAAAAACCTTCTGGCTCAATCCAGAGCAATATTTGCCCACTTAGGCGTTCAATGTCAGACTCCAATCAGTGTTTTTTGTCATTAGAAAAGAAGTTTCAAATTGTATTACGATTTGAACTTCGGTTAAAAGTTATGTTGTTTGTTATTTATTGAATGATAGACGCGATAATGTGGTTTTTTGTTGTTTCTTTGTTCTTATTTACAGGAAATCAATGGTTAGATGAAATTGGATAAGAGGTTGCAGATACAAACGAGGGTATGCCATGTTTTTTGGTGGATTTTGTGCTTGTGTTCTGGACTGAATGTAAAGATATAGAATAAAGCATTATCTGCGTAAATAAGTCGTGTCCGTTCTAATGTTCTTCAAGTCTGTTAAATACTTGTTACCTTAATGCATATTACTTTCTGATATGGAAAGCAAAGATAAGATTAGTTTAAGATATTGGTGTTGGTTGAATATGATATTTAAGAACGATTATAATTACATAGATCACATAATACTTACTTGATGGGATTGCAATTATGGATGTAGAAGAAGATGCCATGATTTCCTTTATGTTGTTGCAAATCTGATGGAAGATAACCATAGAGATCAAAACCAGTTTTTGGATGTCGACAGTGACTCTGCAGTATGCATTTAGGGTTAAGGCAACAACTAAAGGGAAATCCTTCATATATGTATACGTGTTGTATTTCCATCACATCAACTTAAACAAAGTGCAGGAACCATTTATGTCAATATGTAAAAGCTCAATAAATGAGATGGATATATTATTTTTTAAGGGTCTAACAATTGGAGGTAAATATTTTGATATACGATGTTCATGTGAACCCCCAAACCACACTCGAAGTAAGATTGTAACTGGACATGCTTGTTGTTATTAATGTGAACTAATGTGATTATGGTTTGTACTTTCTTTTTTTTTGAACGGCAGTTAAACTGTCTCGTCGTGCTACCTTCAGTTATCCTGGCGATTGATAGCTAAGATCGATTCCTCGATCTCCGACCTGAGACACGTGTGCCCCCAGATGCGCGGGAACCGGATGGAATCCGTAAACCCTCGCCCCCCATTAGGTTCGAACCTAGGATTAAAGCCCTGATTCGTTCCTTCACCTGAATATCCATTAAATTGCTCCCAACAAGGTTTGAACCCATGACCTCCATATTAGAAGGGTGAGCCTTTACCAGTTAAGGCAGTTTTCCGGATATGGTTTGTACTTTCTAAGCTTTGATATGCTAGTTACTTTAGGGCTGGCCCATCTTAGTATTTTTCGATACCATTGCCTAGGGCCTCATTTATCTTTGGAACCATATTTAAACAAATTGCTTGACCATTTTAATTGATTTTAAGCTAAAATTTTTTGCATCATTGGTATTGCTGGTTCACTATAATTAATCGGTAGCTGTTGAATTAGAGATTTAGCCAGTTAAGGGAAACAGAAGGGTTGATCGGTTGCCTGTAATCGAATTCAAAGGGACAAAACTAAAAATGTCTAAGGGTTGCGTTAACAAATTGCAGAGTGACAGTTTCAAAGAATATGTGTATTTCAATTATATATGTTTTCATATGAGATAAATTATGTTTGCAATAACATACAATATTATGTTTTATGCATTATGCATTCGACTAGAAATATTATTTTAATTAACAACTAATCACAAAATTAATCAACTAAAAACAATTATCTTAATTTTTGTAACTAGTATAAGCTTAAATGCATTAAATCTAAAAAGTGTAATAAAATTCTTTTAATTATATAAATTAACGAAGACATTATAAAATTACATATGATTATGATTATGATTATGATTATGATGATCATGATCATGATCATGATCATGATCGTCGTCGTCGTCGTGATGATGATGATGATGTACATACAATAGATTTGGCCCAACATATTTATTTATGCGCGGTTCATCTTAGCAAATGCATTCGGCCCATTGTTGTATTACTGCCCCACAAGTCCTACGGTCCTACCTGCTATTGTGGTTGTTGTTGGTGGGTCTTTGTTTGGTCCCTTTTACGTGTGACGTGGTGATCAAAAACTATCAATTTCAAATGGTGCCCCTATTTTGGCTATGGCTGCTCTGTCTCTTAACATTCGATTACCACAACAGCTGAAAGGAAACAAGATGACACTAATTTTGAAAGTCAAATCACTCTAAACCCGCTCATCATGCATCAACTGGATTCTTTCGTTATGCACCGTCTTCTCCTTCCTCTCACGGTGGTGGTGGTGGTTTTACTAACAATTCGAAGTTAACCGGGTCAGCCTAACTTCTCACCCTGTCATTCAGATCCGCATGATTTGTATTCGGGCTTTAAAATATGAATCCACCAAACTTAGCCCAAAAAGATATGGGCTGTGCCCGACAATTTTTGTTCCAAATCTACACCTGCTTCCTCTAATCCGTTTAATCAACCTACTACACATGGTTACAAATATCTTGACCATAGCTAGATAAATAGATAGAATTGTGTAAACAATTATCACATTTTGGATTGAAATGGGTAACATTATAACATAGTATGGGTTGAGATGAGTAACACCTTAATATAAAGCGGGTCAAGATGAGCAACTTAAAAACCATGTGAACATAATTGATTTCAATAGGTAAGAATGGTCAATAATATAATTAATGACATAATTATTAAAAATTATTCAAATAAACTATTTGTTTAGTTACAACTTATTTTAACGTGAGCGAAATTGATTTTTTTTAAAATGATCCGTTTAAACCCAAACGAATTTTGCTTAAAACCTATCTTGACACTCACACATCCTAACCCGCACCCGTTCTGACCCGTTACCCAACCCAACCCAACCCGCCCATTTTGCCAGGCATAGTTACAAAAAACCAGTTCATGAACCAAACAACAACCCTAACCATACCTTAACCGGTATAAAACCAGTACCTCCTACCTAAAAAATACGGTTCCCTTGTTTCTTACCCAAACCAATTTCAATCTCTAACCGATTTATAGAGTTGGGAACAGATACGGACTTTTAAAACAGTCAAATGAACATTGGGACCTTTATTACTATTTTTTTGTAATTTTAAATGAACCTAACGAGACCCTAGCTATACCTTACCCGGTATAAAACTAGTACCTCTAACCTAAAAAAAAGAGATGGTTCCCTTGTAAGTCACCCAAACCGAATTCAATCTGAAACTGGTTTATACTGTTGGGAATGGATATGAACTTTTAAATGAGTCAAATGACCATTAGGACCTTTTTGAGTCTTGAAGATGTATTAATCGGAACAATCGGGGTCAACCTTTCGATTAACTGATCTCTATGCCATCATCCTTTGTTGAGTTTAGCAATGTCAATTTACTTTCTCCAATAAGGGAAGACGACTCAAGGAATTTTTGATGTGTGTGTGTGTTTGTATATTTTCTGAGTGGGTTGTGTGTGTGAGAGTTGTTCTCCCTTCTCAGCCCTTATATATATATAATACAGATTACAGTGGGTCTCTCATATCTGTCTGTTAAGATTACGAGGGCAATTCCTTTTTGGTGGAGCACACCTTAGAAACCGTTTTGCTTTTCTTGTTAGGGTTTCTTTTCTTTTGCGCGCTTCTTGGCCGCGCACATATTTGAGGGCTTTCTTGATTATATTCGCATTCATATATTGTAAACTAGAAGGACTATATTGGCAACTAAATTAAAACACAAGGACTAAAATGACAACAAATTTTATTTAGAGACTAAAATGACATTTTCGATATAAACACAGGGACCATTTTGTCATTTAACTCTAAGTAAAATAAGAAAACAATAATAAAATGTAGTAAAAAATACATCTAATGTACCGTTATTTTATATTCATATGATATTAGGTAATTAGGTAGATTACTGATTATATTACGTAATAAAATATTTAAATTATTTTTTTACTCAAAATAAAACATATCTATCAATTTGTATATAAAAATTAGGATGTTATTTAAGAAATATGCAATTTATTCCTTAAATTAAGTAATGAAAGGTGCAACTTAATTTGAAGATTAATGAAAATTATTTAGTTTTCAACAAAAATTCATTTGATAATTAGTATTAATTATTTTAATCAATTATGTTAAATTGAATATTTTTGTAATAAAAATTACTTAGGTTTGATAAATGAAATAAAAAACCATATTTAATTTAACTATAATGAAAGACCAAATAAAAAATAAATGTAGGTCTTAAATCCTAGTTTTCAACGATATGAATGTTAAAGAATAATAATAGAAATTAAAAAAAAATAATATATACCAAAGTTTGAAATATTTTTATTTTGTAATTTAATAAAACATTTAAATTTACCTACAAATTATAGAATAAAAAAATATTTTTTTAATGATTATAGTTACTGTAAACATGTTTTAGATTTATGTAAAATAAATTCCTAAAGGAAGTTAATGTTAGAGAATATTATAAACATTTAAAGACACAATAGATATTGAAATGTTACTTATTTAAATTTTAAAAAATAAATGTAATAAATAAATCTGAAATGAAATACAAAGCACTTATCTTCAAGAAATAAGTAAAATGCACTACATTATAGTTATCATTAAGTTTCAACACTTAATTTGGCTATTTGTTTCATATGTGTGTGTGTAACAAAAATTTATGATTATATATGATATAAATAATGTTAATAAATCATATTAAACTATAAGATTTTAATAATAGTAATTTCGTTAATATCTATAGATTTGTCAAACATTTAGTTTTAATATTAAATATAAACTTAAATCTATTTTCAATAAAAAAAATAAACATATAGGTTACCAAGTTTTCAATTAAAACAAAAACCAATATTGTATATTATAAGTATGATTATTTTGTATAACATAATGATTTTATTATAGAAATAATAAATATAATTAATTTATGTAAATAAACATTGTTTTGTACAAATATATATTGCTTTATTTATAAAAAATAATTAATTCTGCTTACTTTTATTATAGTTATACTTGTTTCACTGTATAAGTTTCTTTTTTATTTATATATGTGACTTTTAAATATGATTTTACATATATTTTCTGCTACATTTTGTTCTAAAACTTAATTTTAAAAAAAGCAAAATGATCCACCATATTGTAATTATATTTTTATTTTTTATTGGCTAAATTTCTTAAAATTATATAAGTTATAGATATTAAAATACTAATATATGAAAATATTCAGTAATCTTTAATAAATTTATTTAAATTAAATGTTATTAATAATTTTATGATTTTAACATGTAGGATTTATTTAATTAATTAATAAATTGAAAATTTTATTGTTATAATGATAATGTGTTAACTGTTATATATGGTAAATTTAATGTTAATAAACTGATTCAAGTTAATGTGTTTTAATAATGGTAATGTTAATATCATAAAATTTGTTAAACATTTAATTCGTATATTAAATATTGAAGATTTTGTTTAATAAAATGAGCGTGAAAATAATCTCAAAACCTATCTCATTGAATGACACGTGGCAGAAGAAACCTTGATTTATTATAATTGATAGATATGCATATCTCTTTAGGTATTATTTTTCCCTTATACCATGTGCAAATTTAAAGAAATGATCATATGTCACGTCTGCAAGTCCCCCTAGATCGGATGAACTTCATCGTTCTTAAAGTTATTCGGTCTGGCCATACATATATATATATATGTATGGATAAATTTGTTATTATCATCACTTGTTATTTTATGATGTAAAAAATAAAAAGTGTATTAATTGTTGTTATTATTTTTATTTTATTTTTTTTTATATATATATGGGTGATCGGCGCCGCCTCTTGAGTTCCCTTATTTTCTCTTGGTCTCCCGCTTTTTTTTCTGGGAATTTCAAAAATAAAACCGGTCCCTCTCCCCAACATATTTATAGACGCATTTGGGTAAATTCTTATTATCCTAATTTGCCAAAAAATTTGTGCGCATCCCTTTGCCGAAATGGCCCCCAAACCATCCAAGACTTCCAGATCGTCGACTTCCTCTTCTTCCAAGAGTTTACTATCAGTATCTACTCATGAGATTAACTGGATGCCCTCGGATTTTGAGGGATTTCTTCAAGAATTTCGGATCCTGCCTGAATAGCACCCGGAACTTCCTTCGTTAGGCAGTACAGCCCTAGACCTGCTTTCGGGCAAGATCTGCTTATATGCTGACTTCTTCCGCTTCTCACATTTCCGGTTGCATATTAGCAAGTTTTGTCTGCACATGTTAGAGAGGTATGGTCTTCACATCTTCGAGATGAGTCCCCTGGGGTTAATCCGCCTGTATCACTATGAATTCGTTTTAAGGAATGCCCGTGCATTATCCCTTCTAAGCCCTTATCCTCTTCTTTTGTGGCTTTTTCTTGTCCCGTTCCTCGCCATACTACTAGCTTCAACCCTCGCGCTCCCTTCGTTCCCAGCTAGAACCTCAAACAAGGGACGCTCCTAAACGATTCTCCTACTTGCTGGGAATTTTTATTTCGAGGTGTTCCCCCTGCGGAGGCCGAGAAATGCCAAAGCCTTTCGCTAGAAGGGCTTGGTAACCAAGTTGCTTTGTCACTCAGCTCCCTAGTTTCTTGTTTTCCAGAACTTAGCCACATGGCCAAATTTTATGAGAAAGAATTAAGGCGGCTGAGTGTAACATCAGTGCCAGACGCGTTGCCGGAACAGTGATCGCAACAGTAACTTGCATAGTAACTCAGGTACACACTACGTGAAACTATGTATATGCTATTGACACTTGATGCTTGACACTAAACTATTATGCTATTAATCTGACATCTGATTTAAACCTCATGGTTTAACAGTCAGAAACACATCAGATAACACTGAACCAACACACAAATGTTTGATTTAATGCTATTATGTATAAACGTATGCGAGGTTAAACAAAACAAACCATGACGGTCGTTGTTACGGAATTCTAAACCGACGAATTATTAGTATAGGTGATGATCTGTACGAATAAATCTGAAAGTTTAACGTTCTGAAATAATGACTGAAAAGTAGAAAACAAGGATCAGAAAGTAAAACCAATGCCGTGTTCGTTCGGGTGACGATTCGAACGAATACGCGCGAAGGTGACACGTTCTGACGAAAACGAAAACGACACGAACGATAATAAATATAAGAAAATATAATAATTTATATTTTACAATTTTGAAACTCATCAAAAATTTAATAAAACAACTCTTTCATTTAATTGTATGTAAAATTCGCGTAACGATCCGAAAACGCAACGGAAACGAGAAACGAGCAACCGAAACGAACCCGAACACCAACGGGGTATATAAACCCTAAATGAGGCCATTTATTTCATTTGTTACATTTCACTCTCTCTCTCTCTCTAGCTTCCAAGCCGTCACCCCCTCTCTCTCTAAGATTCAAGACTTCAAGCTTCCATAACTCACTCGTTTCTTGGTGAAATCTTGTGTTTTTGGTGTCCACACGAAGATATCGAGCTCCTCTACCCTAAAGTACAACTGATCTGAGGATTTACCCTACCATTTTCGAGGTATGAAGCCAAGAACATCACGGAAACTAGGGTTTTACAACCCCTAGTTCGACCCATTTACTTGGACCGGTTAAAAACCCAACTTTTTGAGTTATATATTTTCGAGAACTCAGGAGAGCCGACCCCTAACCTTGGAAGCGACCTGCACCACAGAACTTTCATCACCGAACCTAGGCTGCCAGGCGAACCCTAGACATCAGCCGAACCCAACTGCTACTCGCCATCATCATCGAACCTTCCTAGCCGAACCTAGGACCCTATCATGCTCACGAACCAACGTCAGCGAACCCTCCACGCAGGTCACGAACCTCCCTACTTGGCCGAACCTTCTTCTTCTTTGCAAACCTCAACACCTGGACGAACCTTGATTTCATGGCCGAACCTCCTATGTACACGGACCTACTGCATGCAAGTCCCGAACCATGCATCCTCGGCCGAACCAATGGTGTTATCACGAACCTGCATGGCCAACTCACTAGTAGCCGAACCTTCTATATATGGCTGCGAACCTTCAGCCTTCGTGGATTCATGCATAGCAAACCATGGCCGAACCTTGGGCTGCATTATGTGTGGCCGAACCTTGGAGTTTAGCCGAACCCACCATCACTACGAACCCTACACTTGGCCGAATCAAGAGAACCACCGAACCTATAGGGGAGCCGAACCTTAGCCAATATAACTAAGAGGTTCGCTGGAAAAGCCAAATCTTTTTCCATCCGGCCCAATTGATTGGCCCAAGGTTTAGCCTACCCTCAATTCAACCTAGTAAGCTTTGGCCCACTCTTGTCTCGGCCCACACCACTTATACGACCCAAGTTACTTCCCGGCCCAAATTAGAATTCGGCCCATTTTGTTTAAACGGACAAAAATCATCATTCGGCCCACGTGCGACGATTTGACTCACATAAGTTAACTTGAGATGAACGCATGACATCTATATAAATTGAAACTACGCATGGGATATACAAAAGGAAATTATAAAGGTAGTTGTCACACCCCGAGCCGGCGGGAACGGATCGGCTTTCCCGTCGGGTGGAAGGTTCTCAGGGCGCGATATCGTGAGTGATAATCGTGATGATCAGATTGTTTACATAGCATCAATGTTAAGAATAACTAAAGCACAATATAATATTAAACTAGAATTACAAAGTTAAATTACAATTAACAATGTTTGGTAATTTAACTAAGTAAAACTATCAAAGAATTAAATGTTTCTATCTTGTATCTGTACAAGATATCAAAAGTGATTCGTATCAATCAACCAAAATATGTGCTTTTCAAAAGTAGGCTAGATCCTCTAACCGGGCATCCTAGCATGTAATCCAAAGTCTTAGCTTAATCCTGTGCATCACTTAAGAAAGCATGTAAGAAAACAAAGTCAACACAATGGTTGGTGAGTTCATGTAGTTTAGGTAAAAGTAGTTTGAAAAATCACTTAAATGACAACCTTAACCTCACCATTAACCACCTATACCATCTGTTTCAGTATGCTTATATATAGGGCATATGTAGGGGACAAGCCCCAGCCACCGTCCCACCACATACCAAACCACATGATATATTGTTCCTGATGATAATTAAGTGTTTCATCCTGCATCTTTGATTTCATAACAATTGATTCATAGAATTCGATTACCCTGCAAATGTTTACCTTGATTCCCTGAATGACAACCTTAACCTCATCAATGACCACCTATGCTAACCAACCGAGTATGCTTATATATAGGGCATATGTAGGGGACAAGCCCCAGCCACCGTCCCACCACATACCAGGCTGCTTAACATACTGTTGTTAACGATAATTAAGCATTTCATTCCACACTATTGATCCTTAACGTTTGATTATTCAGATCATGTTTACCTTGATTCCCCCGAAATGACAACCTTAACCTCACTAACAACCACCTATGCTATCCAACCGAGTATGCTTATATATAGGGCATATGTAGGGGACAAGCCCCAGCCACCGTCCCACCACATACCGGGCTGCTTAACATATTGTTGTTAATGATAATTAAGCGTTTCACCTCCCAACAACTCAGCATTTGATTGTGTATGAGTAATTTTGAATTCACTATCGAGGACAACTAAATGTATTAATCCCCAATAAACATCAAAATAAATGGACAGAGAAGAACACTGAATGACTAGTAGGGGTTGACACCACGGTTCAACACGCGATGGCCATTCAGTCTGTCTTACTAGGTCCTGACAACGAAGAGCACTGTTGACTAGTATGGCTTGACCAATGTCAAGACTCGATGGCCAACAGTCGGTCTTACGATGTCCGACAACGAAGAACACTGATGACTAGTAGGGGTTGACACACAGGTCAACACGCGGTGGCCAACAGTCTGTCTTACGATGTCCGATAGCTTAAGCATACAAGTTTATAGCATTCCCATAGTTTAACTTATGACTAGTAGGGGTTGACACGTAGGTCAACACGCGATGGTCAACCAGCCTGTTGTCTGAGCATTCCAAGTTTATCAAGCATTCAAGTGTTTCAAGTATTCCAAGCATATCGAGCATTCAATTGTTTCGAGCATTCAATTGTTTCAAGTATTTCAAGCACATCGAGCATTCAAGTATTTCAAGTATTTCAAGCACATCGAGCATTCAAGTATTTCAAGTATTTCAAGCACATCGAGCATTCAAGTGTTTCAAGTATTCCAAGTATTTCAGTCTGTTATAGCCTTTTGAGCAAATGAGTCTTCCTAAGCTTAAGTTTTCAAGTTTACATAAGTATAGTTTTCAAAAGCATCCATATATATAGTATTAGCTTTCATAACGAACGTATCAAGTGTTAGCATTTAGCGTAAGTGTTTCAAAGCCTTTTCATCGAGCATGTAGTTTAAGCATAAAGTTTATAGTATAAGCATCGAGTGTATGGTGTAAGCATAGAGTTTATAGTATAAGCATAGAGCATAAAGTTTAAGCATTTAGTTTAAAGTATAAGCATCGAGTTTTGTAGCATAAACATTAAGCACATAGTTTAAGCATCGAGTTTATAACTTCCAACATAAAAGTTTCAAGCTTAAATATTAGTATAAGCATCAAGTGTATGTGTAAAAGAATTTAATAAACATTTCAATAATTTTCTTAAAATGTATAACATGCTTCTCAGTCCCGAGTTAAAACAAATGATTTGAAAAGGGACAAATGAACTCACCTTGTGTTTGAAGTGGTTGACTATGTAAATACAAGAATGCACGCGCTCGTTGTTGTGTTGTTGTTATATTCACGGTCCTGTATTGATTTTTCACGTTGGTTGAAATTTATTAGTATAAGTTGCAGTGAATTGTGTGTGCGCTTGTGTGTTAGCCCTAAGTTGGCTACTCTTGTAAATCGCGGTCATCTTTCGGCCCCTTATACTTATTAATGATTTTAGTGTCACGTAACCCAATTGGATTAGTGTCAACATTCTTGTTCATGTGCTTTGATTTCATAACCAATAAAAATCCTTAATCAACTTTAAAAGTTTTGAGTTTTAGGGTTTCCCATGGTGTGATTAATCCAATTTCATCATCCTTGTAGTAGCTTACTCAAATCCCATGCATATTATTCAAGTTCGATTAATTAGGATGTTAGCTCATGTATTTGATTGTCATGGGCCGAAAGAGAGAGTTGGGCCAACTAAATTTAAGTGGGCCTTGTGATTCACGTGTGGACTAAGCCATTGGGTTGATTCCTAATTGGGCCAAAGTAATCACTATGGGCCGGGTTTTGCATGTGGGCCGATTAATCCTCTCATCCCATTGCAAAGTGGGCCGAGTTAGGTTTAATGGGCCGAGTATTCAATGGTTGATCTAGGTTTATGGCCCAATTCAAGTCATGATGCAAAGTATGTTGTTGGGCCAAATGTCATTGGGCCAAGTGGGTTTCTTGACTTGGGCTGAAGGGGATTACATGGGCCCCTTGTTTGAAGGTGTGGGGCCTAGGCAAAGAAGATGGGCCGGATGGAAATGGTAGGCCGAATGAGTTGGATCAACTAACAAACATCATAGCTTCAACCATAATTCGAATAGGTGTGGGGCTTTAAACCAGCGAACCTTTTGGGTTCGAGGGTGACTAGGTTCGGCCACAAAATGCTTGTCAAGAGGCTGGGTTCGTTCATACATAGGGTTCGGCTACAATGTTCGCTAACCCAGGGTTTGTAAGTGGCTACTTGATACAGGTTCGGCCCTCGTGTCTCATGGGTTCGCCATGCATGGGTTCGTTGCTTTGAGATTGGTTCGGCAGGTGGTGCAGGTTTGTAGCAATTCAGGGGTTCGGCCAGCTCAATGGTTCGGAAATGGTTCGCATGGGAAAGGTTCGCCAAAGAGGAAGGTTCGCAGCTCCCATGCATGCAGGTTCGTGAAAAAGAGGGTTCGTCTAGGATTCTAGGTTTGGCTAATGGTGATCGACGAACCAAGGGTTCGTTCCTGATGCATGGTTCGCCAAGGGGAAAGTTCACCACCTAGGGTTTGCAAGTTGATGAGGTTCGGCTACCTCCCAAGGGTTCGGCAAGCTGTTGAACGCTGCGCCTCACGAACCCTGTTTCAGCCCACCCTCTTCCTCGAACCAATCAGTTCCATATCCTTATTTAGGTTTGCCTCGTGCTGTGGTAGGTTGCTAGGGGTGCAAGACTCTAAATGGTGATGCAAGGAACCGGCTAAGGTTAGTTTAACAACAATGAAAGTAAAAACCCTATAATTCCGAACCTTCAAGCTTGTTCATCTTGATTTTGACCGGACAAAGCCTCGGATTTGCTGTACTTTTAGGTAGAGTTCGTTGCTAGCTACGAGTGGACACCAAAAACACCAAAATCCACCACGAAATGAGAGAGTTATGATGCTTGGAAGTGTAGAATTTTAGAGAGAGAAAGAGTGACGGCTAGGGTTTTGTAGAGAGAGAGAGAAAAGATAGAATTGAGGTGAAAGCCTCATTTGTGGCTTTATATACCCCGAGGGTATTCGGGTTTGTTTTGGTTGCTCGGTTTTCGTCCCTGTTGCGTTTTCGGATCGTAACATGCGTAACATACATTTTTTAAATAAAAGGACTTTTAATTTATTTTTTGATGAGTTTCAAAATTGTAAAACGTTAAAATATTATATTTTCTTAATTTATTATCGTTCGAATCGTATTCGTTTCGTCTAGAAAACGTCACTTACGCGTGTTTTCGTACAGAGCGCTAACTGTACGAACACGATCGTACGTTTCACTTTCTGATTTTGTTTTCTACTTTTCAGTCATCCTTTCATATCGTTAAACTTTCAGATTTATTTGTACAGATCGTCATCTATACGAATAGTTCGTCGGTTTAGTAGTTTGTAACAACAACTGTTATTGTTTTGTTCTGTTTATCCTCGCATACGTTTATACATGATAGCATTTAAATCAAGCCTGTGTGTATCTGTTCCGTGTTGTCTGATGTGTTTCTGACTGTTAAACCATGAGGTTTAATTCAGATTTCAGAACAATAGCATAGTGGTCTAGTTTCTAGAATCAAGTGTCCATAGCGTATACCAAGTTCCCGTAGTTTGTACTTGGATTACTGTTCAACTCACTGTGCAACTTACCGTTCCGGTAACGATTCTGGCACATATGTTACAGTAGTGGGATTGTTTTACCTACTAAATCGCATATTTAAGCAAGTAACACGCAGTGTCAAGGTTAAGAATGCAATAATGGTGTAAAACTAAATATATGACAAAAATGTTTGTTTTGATAACAATTTAAGAGTTTAAGTGGGAATACAATCCTTAAGTAGTAAACGAGGCCGAATGATGACCAAAATCACAAGTGTTAGATAACCTTAAGGCTAACACACATGTGCACACAAATCACTACAATATATATTTATGAGATACAACAACGTGAAATCCATACAGGATCTTGAACACAACAACGAATACTACAACGAGCGCGTGCATTATAGTTTAAGATAAGTCAACCACTTCAAACGCAAGGTGAGTTCATTTGTCCCTTTTTAAACATATTTGTTTTTACCTCGGGACTAAGAAGCATGTTATACATTTTAAACAATTATTGAAATGTTTATTAAATGCTTTACACTTATTCATGATGCGTATACTAATGCTTAATCTTGTAACACTTATACTGGAAGCTAGAGACTAAGAATTAAACTATATGCTTGATGCTTATGCTATAAACTCTATTATCAGACTATATGCACGATGCTTATACTATAAACTCTATGCTTGAACTATATGCTTGATGCTTATGCTATAAACTCTATGCTCAGACTATATGCATGATGCTTATGCTATAAACTCTATGCTTAAACTATATGCACAATGCTAATGGTACAAACTATATGCTCAAACTATATGCTAATACTTGAAAGTAAATGCTCAAGGCTATGATTGTATGCTAAATGCTAAGCTTGTATCTAATCATGAGCTACGTAATTGCTAAACATTGCTAAAGCAAAGCTTGTACCCATGCACTGAGATATGTGAAAGCTAAACTATGAGAATGCTAAGCTTTTATCTATATATGAGATACGTAAATGCCAAACATTGCTAGAGCAAGGCTTGTGTCTGCATATATGAGATATGTAAATGCTAAACTATGTGTGTGCACAACTTGTGTCTATATATGAGATACGTAATTGCCAAACATTGCTAGAGCAAGGCTTGTATCTGTATATATGAGATACGTAAACGCTAAACTATTCGGATGCTAAGCCCAACCCAATTCATGAGATACGTAATGGCTAAACATTGCTAGAGCAAAGCTTGTATCTAGACATGGGTTACGTAAATGCTAAACATTGCTAGAGCAAAGCTTGTACCCACGCATGAGATTGGTGAGAGCTACACTATGATTTGTGAAACAGTGGTGCTTGTACAACTTACTCTAAAGCTAATCTACATGAATGCTACAAACTTGTAAACTTTTAAACAGTACACTAAAGCTATGATGAATACTGGAATGAATGGTAGGTAAAATGCTTAATTATCATTAACAACAATGTCATATGTGGTTTAGTATGTGATGAGATGGCGTCTGGGCGGGTTGTAGGCTCGACGCTTTCGTATGCCCTATATATAAGCATACCGAATTGGATATTACAAGTGATGTTAATGAGATTAAGGTTGTTACCGAAAGAGGTTTGCTAAAGCTATTTTCAAACTATTAAACTACATGAACTCACCAACCATTGTGTTGACTTTGTTTTCTTACATGCTTGCTCAGGTGATACACATGTTTAAGCTAAGGCACAGGATTGTATGCTAGGAGGCCCATATAGAGGACCTAGTAGGCTTTTGGAAAGCACATATTTTGATATTGATACAAATCACTTTTGATATGTTTATTTACTTAAATTACTAAACATTGACAATTGTAATTTAACTTTGTAATCTTAGTTTAATGCTTTATAATGTTTTAGTTATTCTTAACATTGATGCTATGTAAACAATCTGATCATCACGATTATCACTCACGATATCGCGCCCTAGGAACCTTCCGCCCGGCGGGGAAGTCGATCCGTCCCGTCGGCTCAGGGTGTGACACTGAGTGCGGAACACCGAACTACCCTTTCTGAGCTTCTTCGTATGCGTTAGGAGTATGAGGAAAACCCGTCAGAGCTCTCTTCTTTACACCATCAGATTGTGGATTTGCACGCTGATCGCGTAAGCACCTTGAAGCTACAGGACCTACTGGTGGAGAAAGACTCTAAGATAAGCACCTTGACAGCCACCTTATCAAAAGAAAGTGACGATTTTGCAAGCAAGATAAAGACAGATCATGTGAGGCTTCAGCAACGCCATGAGGAAAATCGTGATCTTCATCTCAGAAATGATGTTTTGTCAGGTTCTTTGCAAAAAGCGGAGGTACAATTGCAAAAACTCAGAGAGGATTTAAATTCCTCCATAGCCTCCGTTTCCACGCTTAAATCTAAGAAAGAGTGGCTTATTCGAGAAGGGATTCCAAGGTCCTTTGATGCTCTACGCTTGAGCTCCCCCTATCTGCAGATAATCAGTAATCTTACCACATCCTCCGACCTACTAGGCAGGCAACAAGGGATAAGGGATGGCTATGCTATGTCATGGGAGGGTCAAGTTCTGATAACCATCATATTTTTACCCTTCATACGGTCGACCTACTAGGTTCCGCTTATGAGACTATGGGGGATCCCAAGCTTTCTTTGATCGATGACATCACCGCCACCGCTTCTGAAGAAAATTTGGACAGACTCAAAGATCTTCTCAAGTCCCTCGTTGTTTCCGCTGGTGGGAATGAAGATTCATCTGCCTCGGATGAGGCGCCCTCCTCTTGATGTATATCCTAGTTAGTTTTTTGGCAATTTGCGGATAAACTTTTTTACTTCTGTAAATGTAATTAATGGTATGGATTTGCTTTTGCATGTGGTTACAATTACCCTGATGTTATTTTGTTGTTGCGATTATGAATGTAAACTTGCTTTTCTTACTATTGTATTTTTACTATTCGTTTTAATTATTGTTGGCCTATGTCATGTTTTTGTTTTTATCGCAACATTAGTTAGGATGGATCAAAGGTGGGTTCCCTCCCCTTTTTAACAACAACATCCGGTCTCTTTCCCTCAGTTAAACTCGCAAATCCTATGCGGAGAATGGGTTAAACGGTCATTACTATTTGGTAGGTATGAAGGAGCTATTACCACCGTTGATCTTAAATCCTATGGGGATTCGAACTCGCATTTATGAGCTTATTAATAGGCTTGGTTTTCCTTCCATGTTCATCCTATCCTTCTTCCTTTTCCTATACCTTTTTATCCCTAAAGTCCTTTTTTTCGCTTTTTTCAACATGAAGCGATTCTGGCTATATTTTCCCTCTTTTCGATTCTTTTCTCCGAAGATTTATTACCACATGTCAATGGCCGCCGTTCAACAACAGCAATGGAAGGTCTGTGTGACATTATCTTTTCCCTATGCATCCTTGCGTTTGATTTTCCGGGTGCATGCGGAGATTTGCTTACACATTCCCTTTGTTTGCGCAATTAAAGGCGCTTGAAGGTGATCTTATGCTGCCTCTTTTCAAGGCCTCCTGAAGATCCTTCCTTTAGTCTGCTTGCATATTTTTTGAGGACCTGTTGATTTTAAGCACATGGCTCATATTTTTGTTTAGGGTTAAAAGTTTCTCGTATTTGTTTTTCTTCGTTCTGTATGTTAGAATGAGGATTAGAAAGTGTAAAATGATTCCCTTATAATGTCATGCCAATTTTTCCTAAAATTCCTCTAAGAAACTGCCATGTATTATTTCTTCTATTTTTCGACCCTCAGGGTCACGAACAGGGTAACGGGGAAGTACACTCTTACTGGTTCACGCATTTTGCGTCAGTGTAGTTTCAAAAAATGGGGAAGGAGAGAGAAAAAGAAAGAGAGAGAGAGACAACTTGCATGGGAAAGGTAAATCCTTAACCATGACTGTTACGTCTTGTCTATGTCCTGTCAAAGTACCCGCATCTTGAGTATTCCAATGCCCGGGCACCGTGACCTAAGTGAGATATTGTAACTCCAGTCATAAATACGATATCTTTCCAAGTGTAACGACAGAGTCTTATAGATTTCATGGGGATACGTTACAGGCTTTTGCAGCTCTATAAATACGGGATTTAATTCTTCTACCCCCTAACCTCCCTAAATGACAAGAGCTTCCTCCTCTTCTTCTTATTTTAAATGCTTTCCTTTCTCTTTCTGGATTATCATCTCCCTTTCTCCCATAGCTGAGAATCTTGAGAGGTTTCTTATCACATGTCAAAAATGATACCCCTTGTGTCTCCGAACTGCTTCATGCCAAGCTTCTTTCTCACCGAGTTGCGGTGGAAAGTTTTTAAGCAATGGACTCTGTCCCAGCTAGGGGTGTTCAAGAGCCGAACCGAGCCGAGCCAGGGGTCAGCTCGGACTCGGCTCGTTTTTAAACCGAGCCTGGCTCGGCTCGGCTCGGATTGTAAACCGAGCCTGAAATCTTGGCTCGGACTCGGCTCGTTTTTAACCGAGCTGGCTCGGCTCGGCTCGTTTTTGGCTCGGTTTTTACATAAAAAATTTGATATTTGAATCGCATTCACCTCACCTCGGCTCGTTTTCTCCATTGAGTCCTGACTTCTACAAAGGCCACATGCGAGAGATGTCTGGTTGTCTGTAACAGACCGACGTCTGGCTTTGACCGTGTTATATCCGACCTGCATGTGGCTGAGACCAACCGTCATATGGCTGTAACCGCGTGTTAAACGTCTGGTGTGAGGACTCAGGCTCCAACATATTTGGGAATTATGGTTTGAGAAGTAAGAGTAAAGAGACGTGAATATGTAGAATTGAGAGTTAAGAATATGATTTAGCAATCAGAGATTAGTGAAACACGTGATAATTGAGATTAATTCCATATTTCTATCCTATTTTCTTTTATTTTTTTATTTTTTATTTTTTTTTTATCATACTTACAAAATAATACTAAAGTATATATTTACTATTGAAAGTAATCCTATAATTTTATATTTTAGTATAACATGTTATACAAACGAGCCGAGCCACGAGCCGAGCATACGAGCCGAGCAACGAGCGAGCTACGAGCCGAGCCAGCCTTGGCTCGGACTCGGCTCGGTTATAAAACGAGCTGGCTCGGTTCGGCTCGGTTACAAACGAGCATTATCCGAGCCGAGCTTTATCCGAGCTTTTTCCGAACGAGTTACGAGCCGAATCCGAGCTTCGAGCTTTTTGGACAGCCCTAGTCCCAGCTCGAGGGTTTATTATTACATTTCAAAGATTTCCTATTTGGTGCAGTGGCAAGGGATCGCCATGGTGTAAATTCTTCCCACTCCACCCCCATGCTTAACCTGGGGGTTGGATGCCTGAAGGATTTATTATCACATGTCACCTTCGTTCGCCCCCGCCGAGACGAAGAAGGATGCGCCCTGGGTCCTTCTTGACTTCTTGAGGCAGGACCCGCTGCTACCCTCCATTGGACAATCTCCCAGCCTGCTTAAAATGCCGTTGTGGTGCTATTTTTATCTTTTAGGGGATGCCTATAGTATTGTCATTTCTGTGACGCTATGTTTTTTGACCTTCCTGTTATGGTTGTGTTGCCCTACTTATAGCTTTTGTTCATGTTTATTGTTGATGTATTCTGAGAAATCTTTAGATATATTGTTTCATTAGTAGATGATCTTTTGTTTGCTGATGATCACTTATGGTGTTTTTTTTATGTATCATCTTTCATCATTTTCATGAGAAACCACAGAACTTAAGTTTCCCTATGCGCATATGAATATTTTACCTAAAGGCGGAATACCATTTGAGGGTATAAGACCTTTTGAGGGTCTTTTGCGCATGTGCGCGTGTTCGCATGCATTGAGATACCTTTTGAGGGCATGAGAACTTTTGAGGGTCTCTCGCGTCTATGCGCGCATTTGTATACATTAGTGTACCTTTTTAGGGTACGAGACCTTTTAAGGGTCTAAGACCTTTTGAGGGTACAAGACCTTTTAAGGGTCCTCCGCGCTTATGCACACGTTGTTGTAAACTGGAACACTTTCTGGAGAGTACGAGACCTTTTGAGGGGCTCCCGTGCCTATGCGCGTGTTGATGCAGACTGGGAAGACATTTTGAGGGTCTCCCATGTCTATGCATATGTTAATGTGAATTGAGGCACCTTTTTAAAAGCATAAGACCTCTTGAGGGTCTCCGCGTGCAACGCGTTAACTTAGATTGGAAAGACCTTTTGAGGGTCTTTCGAGCCTATGTATACGTTAATGTGCATTAAAGCATCTTTTAAAAGCATAAGACCTTCTGAGGATCTTCCGCGCTTATGCGTGGATTCACATGAATCATAACACCTTTTGAGGGTGCGGGATCATCTGATGATTATCTGCGCGTGTTAGGGGTGTTCAAAAAATCCGACATCCGAAAAAATCTGAAATCTGAATCGTATCCGAAACCCGAAAAAACCGACCCGAATCAAAGATTCGGATATTCGGATCGGATATACGTTTTCCGAATTCGGATCGAATCGAATATCGAATATCCAAAATCCTCTTTATTCGGATCGGATATCCGAATTCAATCCGAATAACCCGAATAAACCTTGTTTATTCGGGTTGTTCGGATTATTCGGATGAAAAAATAGGTTTATTCGGGTTTTTCGGGTAGATTCGGATCGGATAGAAAATTTTCGAATTCGGATCAGGTCGGGTTTCGGATAAAGTCTTAAAATTTTCAAATCCGAACAACCCAATCTGAATAACCCAAATAAACCGTTATCCAATCCGATGAACACCCCTAGCGCGTGTTATCACGAACTAAAATGTATTTTGTTATTTTATCAAAAGTCAGATATCATATGCCTTTTTAAATGTGAAACGTCTTCAATGCTTACATATTGCTACGCTCTATTCAATTTCTTTTTATTTTTTACGATCTTGGTATCTTCCCTTTCTTACTCGATGTCGGCTTGCCCCGCCCCTGTATGTCCCCCATTTGAGACTTGCTTATCATGTCCTGACCGCGGCTGAGTCCTTCCCCAGCTCCTTTTGAAATCTTCTACCACACCAAACGCACATCCATTTGGGTTCAGCTTTATGTTGCATTTGCGTAACTGCATCAGCGTCTCTGTTATGTCTGCCAGCATGATGGTTTCTTTTCTACTTTTGACTACTAGATCATCTAGATAAAGCTCTATATTCTTTCCTAATTGATCCTTGAACACCAGGTTCACCATCTTCTAGTGCGTTGCTTCTATATTTTTTAGATTAAAAGGCATTCTTCTGTAGCAGAAAATGCCTAAGTCTGTATAAAAAGCGGTTTTGTTCTCATCGTCTTCTGCCATTGGGATTTGGTAGCATCCCTTGTACGTATTCAAATAACATCTTAATGGGAGGTTGGCCGACGCGCTCATCTTAGAATCCCTTTTGGCTGGAAAATAGTCATCTTCTAAACAGGCCTTGTTTAAATCCTTGTAGTCGAATCTTAGTCGCCAACTACCATCCGCCTCCCGAACCATCCTTGGATTGGCTATCCATGTAGGATGCCTAACTTCCCTTACAATTTCTGCTTCCCAAAGTGCTCTTACTTCCTTGGAAATCATCCACTCCTCTTCTTTCTTCATGCTTCTTCTATTCTGAATCACCGGCCTTTTATGCGGATGTATCCTTAGCTGATGCTCTACTATTTCCCTTGGAATCCCTGTCATACCCAAACGTTGGAAGGCAAAGATGTTTGCGTACTCTCTTAGGAGCTCCTTCAAGAAATAACGGACACTTTCCAATAAGTCTTTTCCTAAGGTTACCTCCTACTTTGGAAACTGAGGGTGAACAGCCCATTTCTCATCCTCCATTAACCGCACTTTCTTAGGAATTGATGCGGTGAAACAACTTATCGTCTCAATTTGCTCTTCTGCCCTTACGCACATTTGTCCCCCGGGCGTGGGAAAAACAATTGCACCATGCGCCGTGGATACCCATGCAGCTAACAAACCCAGGGTTGTTCTTCCCAGTATTGCATTGTGCCTAGTGTCTGCTTTGATAATCAGAAATGTCAGGTTAATCACACGTTACTTTCTTCCTTCTCCAATTGTTACCGGTAGGCTAATCTTCCCTATAGGCTTTACCATTTCACCTGAAAAACCCATTATTGGTAATCCACCCTTTCCATTGCCTGCTGGTCTTCCCATGACATTCTTCTGAACGCGTGTTCGTATAGAATGTCCGACGAATTACCTGTATCTATGAAAATCCTACACATTTTGTATTTCCCCACTAAGGCTGCTATGTTCAAAGACCTCGTACTATAAAACCCATCATTCGTTGGTACCGTCAAGGGGGTGCATATCCAGGATTTCCGGACCTCCGCGCGTCCCTTGCGGGTATGCCTCACCCCTCCATTCTCACTTCCAATGGCGTATATTTCCTATATTACTTTCCCGTCTGTCTTTTGGCGCTTTTCTCCTTTTTTATGCGCTATCAAGTGCTTTAATTCTCCGTTATAATGGAACTTTTCTATTTACTTCTTTAAGTGCCGGCAATCGTTAGTATCATGGCCGTGCACACGATGGTAATCGCAATATTTAGATTTGTCTCGCGTGGGATTATCTTTCAGGGAGCGAGGCTGTTCCCACTTCAAGCCCTCGGTCCGCCAAATCTCACTGGGCGTCATAATTAGCATGGGATAAGTCTCATGTTTTTCATCTTTCCTTTGGGCCATAATAGACACTTCCCTAGGTGTATATGGAGTGTATCTCCCCGGGTCTCGACGATAGTATGCTGGCCTTCCACCGGCTTCTACAGAACTCTTTCGAATTGCCGTAGTCAATGGTGCTTGAGTACTCCCTCCTTTTCTCTCAGTCTTTCGACTTTCCCATTCCGAGCTTGTCGTGACCGACTTTTCTTGTTGGACATACGCCTTTGCTATGGTCATCAACGAATTCATATCTTCTGGAGTTCTGTTTACGCCATGCAATTTTCTAATGAGATGCTTGTCCCTTACCCCATGTATGAACCCCGCCACTTTCAAGGCTTCTGTCGTCTCGTTTATCTGAAGGCTTTCCAAGTTATACCTAACTATGAATTCTTCTACTATTTCATTGGGACCCCTTTTAGGTTTAAAACCTCTGTCTTATCGCGCGTGTGCCTCCTTTGCTGGCTGAAGTGCAACTTTAATTTTACCGCCAAATCTTCGAAACTAACTATGCTTCCCGCAGGTAAACTATCGAACCATATCCATGCCGCTCCCACTAGGGTTTGCACAAACATGTGGCACCAGGTGGGCATGGTCCATTGTTCCACACCTCCTGCGCTTACAAACACGTTGCAATGATCCTCCGGGTCAGTAAGCCCATCGTACTTCCCCACGTTGGTCGGCATTTTCAGCTTGTGATGGAACTCCGCCAGAGCTATGGGTGCTACGAATTTGGACTTCATCGCCAGTTTCGGGGGCTTATATGGCTGGTTATAATCTATGAAAAAAGGGTATGCCTGGGGTTAGGGTTATAAGTCGGACAAACCACGTTGCTACCGTTGATTGTTGGTGGTGGTGGTGATATATTTAAGAACTGTAGCTGCATTCTTAAGTTAGCCAGCATCGCCTCGTGGGCTGAAGGTCCCCCTGGTGTAGAAAAAACTGGATAGTATTACGGCATAGGGGTGTTAGGTATGTATGATGTGTATGGTATCATCGGAACTGTTCCATAACTTCCTCCCGGCGTCAAGGGATTTGTTATCATCGGTATGGTTCCCTGAGCCATATTTGGTCCACTTTAAACAAAGGATCCTGACGGTCTAGGTAATGGGGTTAAGGGATTGGTGTATACAGAGGTTTGTGATGGCGTATGATTGAAGGGAGGAACAAAAGGGGTTTGAGGATAATATGGAGGCAACAAGGGTGAGGACATACCATATGGGAAAGCGGGAGTGCTGGTCGCCATTATTCCTGATGAGAAGGGGATCCTCGAAGGAACTATGTTAGCTGGCTGGACTGAGACTCTTGGGATTGTGTGATCGAAAGACAAGCTCTCTGCCTCCTCCCCATCTCTTCTCCTGGTTGAGATTGCCGAGGGTGCTCCCGTATGCACCACTGTTGCTGCTGTAGCCTGATGGGACGGATGGGGGAAGGAGAAGGACAACGATCCGTTTCCTGGGTTCCTTGAGGTCGACATTATATACTCGGGATGATGACGAAGGAGACTGTCGACTCCCACGGATGGCGCCAATGAAGATGTATTAATCGGAACAATCGGGGTCAACCTTCCGATTAACTGATCTCTATGCCATGATCATTTGTTGAGCTTAGCAATGTCAATGTACTTTCTTCAATGAAGGAAGATGACTCAAGGAATTTTTGATCTCTGTGTGTTTGTATATTTTCTGAGTGGGTTGTGTGTGTGTGAGTTGTTCTCCCTTCTCTGCCCTTATATGTATATACACACACACACACACAGAGATTACAGTGGGTCTCTCATATCTGTCTGTTAGGATTATGAGGGCAATTCCTTTTTGGTGGAGCCCACCTTAGAAACCGTTTTGCTTTTCTTGTTAGGGTTTCTTTTCTTTTGTGCGCTTCTTGGCCGCGCACATATTTGAGGGATTCTTGATTATATTCGCATTCATATATTTTAAATATGCATATCTCTTTAGGTATTATTTTTCCCTGATACCATGTGCAAAGTTAAAGAAATGATCATATGTCACGTCTTCAAGTCTTTTCTTAATTTTAAATGAATCTTCTGAACACTCCCTCCCGCCAATATAGATAGATATTTGATGTATTGGTTAGATCACAACGCTAATAAGCTAAAAAACATACTAAAGAATTAAAAAAACAATTGTATAAGAAAAAAATGCTCTCCATCAATTTCAATCAATTGTTGGTGTGAGGATTCTACAAAAGGTTCACTGCAAGAGATGTGTTATGTTGTTCTCTGCACTTTTAAATGTGACTTTGAAAAACCATATGACAAAATATTGCTAGTTGTTGAAAGGAATCATGCATCTCGTCAAGCAACAATGACATATGAGAGGGCGTATTTTAATTTTGACTTAGATATAGTTAGGGATGAAATGATGAAGTACATAAGACAAGAAACAAAGATTTTGTATATTTCTTAACTTTCAACTTATGTAAAATGTCAAATGATACTCCAAAGGTTCACCGCAATGAATGTGATATGCTCTACGCTTTCAAATTCGACCATAAAAAATTATATGACAAAATATTGCAAGTTGTTGAAAGGAACTGTGATCCCATCAAGCAACAATGACGAATGAGAGGGCATATCTAATGGCGGTGTGCCCGTGTGTCCCCGCCGAATGGTTCAATCCCGTTGGGGGCGCGAGGTGGGTATTACACCCAAACTTACATGGATATGAAGATCTAAAGGAGCAGTTTTGTAATTTAACATTCCTATTCTAATTTCATTTAAAAATTTTACAAACAAAACCCAATACAAATATTTATTGGAATTAATTCCAACTCGCTCATATTTCAATTCTTTTTAAACTTTTCAATTCGCACACAAACATTCTATTAAACTACACACACAAAAAAATATATATATATATATATATATTAAATAACATGCCATATATTTTTTTTAAAACGTTTTATACAAAAAAAATTGATTTAAAATGTATCATATTATTAACTAGGTTTATTAAAATCATTAATATTTAATTGAAGAGAGATGATGGAAAAATCAAAATTTAATTAAAACATGACATGCAAATATTTATTAAAAGAGCGAAGCGAGAAAGTTGACGTGCATATATATTATATTAAATATATATGTGTGTAACATAGAGAAAGATAAAAATATTGAGCCAGCTCGTGAGACTGCTTGTGGCTCCGTGGTGGAGCTTGAGAGTTAGGGAAGGAGGCGCGGAAATTTATGAGATTCAAAATATATGTTAACTATTTTAAACAAGGGGGCGAAAACCGTATTTTTAACTAAAAATAACCTTTCGGCTCGAAAATTAACACTACCAACGAAAAATAGAGGGGGGGGGGGGGTCTTCACATAGCTTCGCCCATGTTGTGGCTCGAGGTTTTTTATGAGATCGAGTTTTTGGCTCGAAAGAAATTTTGGCTCAGCTCGAAAATCCACGAGCCGAGCTAAGCCTGGATCGACTCGACTCGGCTGGATTACAACCCTACTTTCAATGTCCAAATACACGTGGTTTAGCCATTCTCATATGTGTCTCTTGGTTCACGCAGCCAGCGGTACAGATGATTTTTTTAAAATAACAAAACAAATAACATCTGTTTTGAACATGCTTTTTGCGAAAGGTCGGTACAGATATTTTTTCCCTTTTTTTTTATAAATTGATAATTTTGTTGTTAGTGACTTTTAATATTCTTTATATATATATATTACTTTTAATAAGTTAAACTACCTATAAATATAGAGGTTTTAATATTTATGTATTATTTGTGTATTTTTAATTAAAACTATCATGTTCTTAAATTCGATGCAATCGGTATGATCATATGTGTGTATTTATATAAATATATAAACAAACTATTATAGCAAAATATTTTTTTAATATAATTGAATAAATCGTGAGACTCTTCTATTATTTTAGAAATAAAATTATTAATCCACTTTTCATAATTTACTCTAATATATCCTTTTTTATAACTATCTCGTAATTAAGTCTTACTTGGCACATTTAAGACTTCCACATCTTCAATCTTGAGAATCATGAAAATTTTAAGAATTGTGACAAAGTATAATCGAAGATATAGGTTCAACAATATTCTAACAGTTACTTTCACTTGGATTTAGAACTAACGGGAACTCAAGGCTACCTTAAACATTATAGCAAGCTCATATAGGTTTTAATTAAAAAAAAAATTGGGTCAATTTGAGAAATGTACGTTATAAGTTTGACTTAAAAGGTTGATAATAATTTGCTTCTTAGCTGGTCCTCTTCATAACTTATCAAAATAGACCTTTGGGTTCAACTCTAATGGTGGATAATTTATATATATAGGGTGAAAGTGTAAATTTAGGAATACTTTCAACCACAAAAAAAAAAAAAAACTTAACCAAAACAAAGATCTAGATAAATTCTACCATTCCTATTAGAGATAGTTGAAGATATTAATTTGTGTCTTTGTAATTCTAACCTTCTTTCTTTAATATTTATAGGATTAAGATCAACCAAAAATTAATTTTTTTTATCCTTCTCATGGTGTGATATGATGTTTATGATATCTGATTATTATCAAAATTTGTTTTACTTTATGCAAATATTTTAACAAGACAATAATACTCATAACACACGAACCTACGTCCCGCTGCGAAGCGCGGGTCATTTCCCACTTGTTTATGATTAAATTCAAATGTTATATAGGAAGAGACCGGGGAGAAAAAATTGCTTATGGGCTGTCTTATCAATTTAAAATTTCATTTGAATCAAGTGAATTGTACTGTGAGCAAATTGAGCCTACAAATAAAAAACATTCATGTTAAAAAAATTAGGCCTCTTTTTAAGCTTGGGCCATGTGCAGCAGCCCAGTTTGCACAGACTGAAAACCGGCGTTACTCGACTAATTAGCTAATTTAGCTGACCATTGTAGACGATGGCTATGCTTCTGTCACCTAAAACCCAAATCAATTGTCAAAATGTTTATTTTTGTCATTTTTCTTCAATATATGTTGCAACTTGGTTTAGATGAATGCATTCACTTCTACATAAATAACACATGTACGCACTGGTCTAAGATATAAACATAAATGTACATGACCAACAAGAGATCAACCCTACACATACACATACACATACACACACATACACGTACACACATATATAAAATATGAATACATATATACGAATTTGGGTCTTCTATTATAGGACCGGTGGGGCGCATCATGGTGGCGATCACCATTTTTTTCTTTCTAGTATATACGTAGCTTCAAAATTATATATATAGCAGCAATAGGTAGCATATTGAAATTAATATTCATTACTTGCTAAGGAAACTTAACTATTGATCAAGCTGAGCCATTTGTGTTTGAGCCGGAGGTTTCACATTCATCAATACCACCGGATTGATTTGGGCTGATATACGCATGATAGAGATTTCTGAGAAGATAAGAGCCATTATAGTCGCAAGACCCATAGATATGAAGAGTAAAAAGAAACTATTAACATCAAGACTTTGTGGAGTACCGGAACCAACGTCTGCTTGTGGTTGAAAAGGAGTTATAACACGAAGGTACTTCTTCATCATATCTGTCATATTTGGACTTCCGGTTACTTTTATAACAACCCTTGAAAAATTTGCTTGTAAAGGAGATCCATGAGAGAAAGCCTGAGATATAATTAAAACGTCATGTTATTTTTAGTGCCAATTAATATGCATGTACCAGTGTGCTTGCTTATTGATAAGTATAATTCTTTTAATTCATGTGGGTCAAATGAAAAAGTGTAAATAATTTAGAGTCTGTGACTCTGTGTGGTACGAGGTAATGTAATGAACAATGAAATGGAATATATGATAGAATGTATGGACGAGAGAAAGAAATTTATCAATACCAGTCTACTGTTTTATTTGGTTACCATTTGAAATGAAATAAATGATTACTTAAGGTTGTTTGGTAAACATGAAAAGATGATGGAAAGAAATACAACTCACATGCTGGGTCATGATATAGGTTATATGTTAGGTAATGGGCGGGTCATGGGTCAGGTAATTCTTCGAGTCATGGTGCATGTTATGGGTCGGGTCAATGTTTGGGTTATGAGCCGGGTCATGATTTAGGTCATGGGTTATGTGATTGTTTGAATCAAGGTACCAGACTTTGTTCACGTAATGAGAGTTCATGGTTCAAGCCAATGGTTAGGTCAAATCATGGATTGGGTTAGGTAATGGTTCAATTTATAGGTCGGTTCATGGGTCCGGTCATGGGTTCAGTCATGACTCATGATTTGGGTAATAGTGCAGATAATAGGTTGAGTCATGGGTCAGGTAGTGGGTGTAGGGTCATAGATTACATCAAACTATTTAGAAAAAAGAAGATTGAATGTTTAAATTATTCCATTCCTTAAAGGAATGAAAAAAAAGGAAAAAGAAAACACTAATCATCTAAGGAATCAAAAATCACTAAAAGAAGAAAATCACAATCCTTATAAAAAACTACAGTTCATTTAATTACCAAATATGTTTCTTTTCATTCCGACATAACAACTGATTTCATTTCCCCTCGTATTCATGCATACCAATGTTTGTGTTTGAGTGAGTTTTGTAATATGTGCAAGTTAAAGGGTCCATGTGTTAAAAGATAAAGTAGAAATCTATAATTAAGATTATATAACAAAGGGCTTCTAGCCTAATGGTTACCCCTTTGGCTTCCCTATGGGAGGTCAAGGGTTCAAATCCCTCCCAAGGCGAAATAGGGGTCCTTGTGAGGTCAGGGGGTTTTCCGATGCGGTTTCCTCCTGGGGTGGTGGTGGGGTCTCAACGGAGGTCATGGTAACTAGACTTTGGTGACGTGGTCTGGAAATCAGTGGTTCACACGTTGAGATTAAATGCCGTTCAAAAAAAAAAGAAAATATAAAGTTATAAACCCACTAAACGTTGATGTTTGTATTCGTGTTCATATACTGAAAATGCATACGTACATTCATATGATCATGTGTATACAACAATTAAGTTATTGATTATGTGTTTGATTATTATTTTTTTTAACAGTTATACTATCATACTTTTACTCATAAATTGCACTCAATAATCCTCCCCTGCTTGGATTTAAACCCAAGACATCATTTCTAATATACAATGCCTCTATCAAGTAGGCCAGTAGGGTAGTACCATATTGGCATGTGTTTGATTATTTGAGCATTTGGGCCAACAACTAGCAGCAAATCCAAAGGCTGAAATCACTTTCATGTTTATAATTCGTTTTTAAAAGCCGTCAATTGATCAACAAATCGATTAAGGGGAAAATGATTCTAAAGAAATAAAATCAATTTATATTAAATTGATTATGTTTTCTTTTTATGTGGCAACCAAAATCATTTTCAGAAAAATCGATCCAGTCTTGGAAGAAACAAAGGAAGAAAAGGTCAATATGAATGTCCGAAAAAAGAAACAACTTTTTTTCCTGTCCCTTGGTTTGCTCCTCGTAAACCAAACAAACTTACTCAGTATAAAATACAAACAAACAAACTTACTCAGTATATTCTCACTGAATATCTGAGGGGAAAACGATAGACACAAACCTTACCCCTATACCAGTTGGGATAGAGATGTTGCTTCGAAAGAGTCAGCTGCTCAAAGTTATCATTTGAAGTTAATCATCCAACACTTTTAACGCTATTTTCACAGTATAAGTAAAATAACGTTAAAATTGATGTCATTTTACTTTATCATTTGAGGGCCCACACATATATACATTATATGTGTGCACTGCAAATAAAACGCCTTTTAGAAATAAGATATTCGATTCAAATCCAAGCAAGGAGGAAATATTGAAGAGTAGTTTAAGAGTGTTTGTTTGCACGTGATCACCGAAAGGCACATGTTTCAAAAAATGAAAAACATCAAATTTTGTGTTTTTGCTTTTTCCCTTGTGTCGTCAAACCGAAAAAGAGAAAAAAGAACAAAATTGTTTGTTTTTGTTTACACTTTATCACGAAAGGAAAGGTGCCAATATTAAAGATTGCGTCCGTTTTCATTATTTCCAACCCGGAGAGGAAAGTAAAGACAAATTTCTAAAGTTTTTTTTTTTTTTATCCTAAATCAAA
Source organism: Mikania micrantha (assembly GCA_009363875.1). Classification (NCBI taxonomy): domain Eukaryota; kingdom Viridiplantae; phylum Streptophyta; class Magnoliopsida; order Asterales; family Asteraceae; genus Mikania; species Mikania micrantha. Next base: position 71,700,840 of record CM018696.1, read on the forward strand.
AGGAAATCAAAGAACATCACAAAATTCGAAATCACAATCGAAGATTCATACAAATCGTTTGACATTTGGAATCACAGTATGACATTAAATTTAAAAGAAACAAAAATGTTTTTAAATACATGTTTTCAAATTAAAGTTTTTAGAAGGAAAAAAAACAAAAATTATCTGTTTCAAACCACCACACACATGAAAAATAGAGAAATTGTGTTACATTAAGAAATACATTATGTTTCCTAATTTCAATGTCTCGTTTTGAAATTATAAGCTACATGATATAGTTAATCCATATTAAAACCATACTTGAAGCAAACGAAAATATGGGAAAGATAGAACCTAGCGCTGACATGTAACTAGATGTCAAAAAGAAAAAGATTGCAATTTGTGTACCTTACCAAGCATTATAAGATCTCGTATTACAAGTTGTAAGTTGCAAAAGTGTTAAGAGTTTAAAACATACTAAAGGCAAGACATATTGGGGCGGATCGAGTGATGAACGCACATCAAGATAGGATTTGAGATGTTCAAAATGAAGGACAAATTTATTGTCGATTTATTCATCTCAAAGTTAAATAGCATTGCCATTAGAGCAAATGATTTAGGATCAACATTTGATCAACCAAATTTAGTACGGAAACTCTTATATTTTATTTAGATTGTTTCATCCATTGAACAATATTCTGATTAGACACAATGACTCTAGATTGAAGAAGGCCTTTGAAGAAAGGAAGCCTAATGACCTAAAAGACGAATCAAAATACTTCCATAACAACAAATAGAATGGATAAGATTTCTCACAGAATGGAATCAGGTTCAAGAAGTAGAACTGAGATGCGTGAGAGGAAAAAAAAGAAACATAAAGAAATAATTAAAGTCTTGAAATTAATATATATCTCATAACTTTGGAGGGAAAAAAAGTAACGTAACTCTAATTTTAGAGAGAAAAGAAATGGATTTTAAAAAACTAACGCATGAAAAACAAAAGTCATTTGCAAGATAGAGAGCAAGATGGTAATTACGAAGTGTTTTAAAGATGTGATAGACTTACAAATCCTAGGCCAGGTTCTTGAGCAAGTGGTCCGACCTTCATGTATTTACTTCCATACTTGGCTATAAATATGTCGACATAAGCAAGCTCATCAAAAATAGCATCTACCTTTCGGTTATCCAAAACAGTTTTGTAGTCATCCATGCTTGATAATGGTTCTAGCCTTTCGATGGACGAGGTGCATTCCTCACGATCAATTGCAAAATCTGCAACACAAGAACCAACTTGATATCCAACTACCTTATATTGTTTTGGCACTTTGGGTTGTAGCTGATTTACGGTCAACCATGAGGATAAGCATGCTGTGAAGATCTGCATTACTATGAAGATCGTCGTTAGCCATATAACAAGCACAAATTTAGAGAACCTGTTATGTATCCTGCCTGTAACAAAATCACGATTAACATAATTAGCATGCACCTCGCCTTTGATCAGGTAATAGTAATATTAATGCATTCTAATTAGTGTTAAAAAAATGATACTGATATATTACCTTCATTAAAGAAAAATGTTGAAACAGGAAACCAGATGATCATAAGAAGTTTTTGAATGATAGGAACTTTAAATTCAGGGTTGTTTACACGGGACTCCAAAATCCCCACAGCTACACCGATAAATACACAAGCCAAAATTATTGTTAACCAGAGTTCCATTGTAAAAGGTTTTACTAAAGTAACCAGGGTTTGGTTCCATGTTTCTGCAGCTTGTACAAGCATGTAGATTCCGGAACTCATATATGGCATTGTGAAATCCACATATTTTGTCCTGTTTGCTGTGATCGTAATGTCTCCGGCCACAGCCTCGCAACTCTGCAAGATATAAATTTATGAGAACAGTTACATCCAATCACGAACAATCAACAAGATAGGGAAGAGTTCCATTGTTAACCTTAACTTAATACGTTAACCGAATAACCACGTCTTAATAATATGTGGCCACATTAAAGTTGTTATAAGGGTGTAAGCTTTTTTTAATGTGGGTCACAAACTAATGTTCACTTTCTACACTAATTAAAAAAAAAGAAAAAAATATGTATCCTTGTATCAACTTTTACATAGGCCCCAAACTAATAAGATTTGGTTATTCGGTTAACATATTAAGATAAGGTTAATAATTGAACTCTTCTAATGCAAAACTTTTGTTGCATAATGCAACTTTTTTAAATGCAACTCTTTAAAAAAAAAGTTGCATTATGTAATAAAAATGTTGCATTAGGGTAATACAACTTCAACTAATACAACGTATTTGCAACACTTTGTGATAAAAAAATGTTGCATTAGACTGATTTTGTAGTAGTGATATATATATATATATATATATATATAAGTGTAACTGGGGTCTAAAAAGTTGCTAAAATTAATTATTTGTATCACGTACGTACCTTGCCTTCAATTTGCTGAACAAGCTCATCATAAGAACCCCTACTTTCACCTGTTTCATTTATGAATGGCACAAAAACAGGTTGAATATTGAAAGGTAGTTTTTGCAACACTAAACAGAATATAGCTATGGAGAATCCTCCTTTCAGTTCACCATCATCATTGACATCTACGAATTCAGTGAAGTCTGTTTTCTTTGGAACCCATGCAATCAATTGCGGACATGGACTTTGTGTTTTGTTGACCTTCTTCCATTTTGACCCAAAAATGTCTTTATATATTGGCAATAAACATACCCCATATGGAGTTTTAGTAAAGAGTTTTAATATGTTAAACACATATGAAAGCACAACTTTCTAACAAAACTATATATTTTTTCAACAGGTTTATAACGATTAGATATTACAATACATGCATAAAATTAGTTTCAAACTATGATAATTCAAGGTTTGCCTGCTACCTCTATTACCATTACTCTTTTGCTCTTTCTTTTATTTGTAAGAAAAATGAAATAGAATAATATAATCTTTCAAATGTTTATTTGTATTATTGTAGAGTACGTAATATGTCTATATGACTCTAAAGACTGAATGCCATTTTTTTCCACACCAGGAAGAAAATCGGTACATACTTAAAATTTCTAATAGGCTGTTTGGCAAACAACTCTATAATGAATAAGAGATTTAAGTAATTCAACATGTGTTTTGATATTAGTCATTAAAATGTTTCATAATAATTCAGAGGTATTGTTATAAACAGTCCAACTCAAACCAATTAGTTAGTGGTAATCACTAGTTAAAGTAGAGACTATCAAACTACCTATCAACAATTTGTGATTCAAAGCTTCACTTAATTTTGTCCATGTATTTGTGTGTTATATATTACACTCCACTTTCATATTGTCTAAATGTAAATATAATCCTAAATGCACAAAGACCAAAATACACTCGAGGATAAAACTTTACGTGTGTCACAAATGAATGTAAACATAAACGAAAACATTATTGAATGTTTGTAATAACAAATGAATGAGCACGACCTTCGTGACATGTTCGTTTATTTAACTTAACAAACAATTTTTTTTTCATGTTTTTCCCATTTATTAAAAGATCAACTTCATGTTAAACAGTTCATGAACTATTGATATAACATTTGATTTGTTTACACTTGTCTATGTGCATAAGTGTTTGAAAAGGATCAGAAAAGGTTCATAAAAACAAAACAAAACAAAAAACTATTACGAAAAAATCACATAAGTCCAATTTACTTTCCTTATGTTCTTTATCATGAGTCAATTTCTTTTATCAAGTCCTTTCAATCTTAAACATTTGGAGCAAATTATAGTTATTGTTAATTATGTTTATATTAAATTTCGGACTTTATCTTTAAACTAAGGTATTATTGGAAATCCTCTTTTATATTCGTATTTTATTATACTAGATTTATTACTTTTATTGACACACGTTAGATTTATTTGTTAAATATTAGTATGTGCCTTCCATATAAGGATATATTTATCTTTTTATCTTAAAAAAATTGGCGAAAGATCAAATTAATATAAAAAAACTTTTGTCTAAAAACAGTAAGAACCAATATAAGTTTAACATATGTTATGCAATTTAATCTCTTAATGTATCTGATATGATTGTTCATCGACTTATAACATGTATGATTTTTGAGTGATTTAGATACTCCAAAAAAATATTAATTTATTGTTAAAGTTATTTTTTAGAATTTTGTAAATTCTTATTATTATATTTTTATTCAAATCATTAATATAGTTTATGTTCATAACATTCCCAAATTGATTCAAAACCAAAAATATTTGATCACTTTCAGTTCACCCGAACAAAACCAATATCTTTTTTTTACAGTATATAGCTCGACTGAACTTGATTTGAATTAATTTTTGTTTAATTTCGTGATAGACATTTAAATATTAGAAAGGGTTATGCTAAATATACCCCATTTGTATTTTTTTTACTTGTCGTACCCCCTCCTTAAGTTTTTTAAATATATACAAGTAAACCTTATGTTTTTAGTTAACTAAAAAGATCCATAAACCTTTAAACAAAAACGTGAGGGACTGTTTTTACAAAACTCAAACATCACGGAATCATTATCATCATCAATTCATCATTTAAAAATCAAATAAATACGAAATCTAAGCTTAAATAACCATAGTCGAACTCAAACTCAAAGTCTATTAAAACGAGCATAAAACTCAAAATTAATTGAACCCAAACAATCCTTTAACCTCTGCTAAAATCTCAGCGTAAACAAAAGCTATTCACAATCTCAACACAAATCAAGAAAAAGGCATGTAAGAACCCGGCGGTTCGACTTCGGTTCATCAAGAAACGAACATGAATTAGTTAGCTAAGGTAGGTGTTTCATATACAATTACACTCGTTTTTGTTCGAGGAACGAAAGCCCTATGTTTGTAACAACAATCGGGCCTCAGTTCAATCGAATTTGAACAAAGAGGAACTAGGGTTCATACAAATAAATCTGATTTTGGATGAATTTAATTTTATATTTTGTATAGGGTATGACAAGTAAGAGGGGATACGTTTAGTAGAATTTAAAGTAAAAATAATATTTGGTGTATTTTGGTTGTGTTATATAGTTGAAGGGTTGATTTTAACAAATTTATATTTAATATTTTAGGAGAGGGGGTATGCCAAGTTCAAAAGAGGGGTACATTTATGTAACAACCGAATAATTAGCACATTTGATCGTGTATAAAATCTACGTTGAATTAACAATTGAAATTATTACAAGATGATAGTATGCGAGAAATGATGAACGTAGGCGAAAACCGTGCACGAAATGGAGTTACGGATTGTCCGGAATCGCGAAACGAAGAAAATTTTCAAAGTATTGAACTTTTGGACTCGTCGCGGTACGCGACGGATATTTGAGGATCCTTCGCGGTACGCGACGGACCTAAAATATCTAAAATCCTCCGGATTTCTTCGCGGTACGCGAAGCTTTATTTGGCCCTCGTCGCGGTACGCGACGGGTGAGGCGGTGGAATAAGTGGATATCTTTCATCAGATTGCATGAAATGTTATCTCATCTTCATATCTCGAACAAGAAAGCCACCAGACGAACATCAGACGAGTTTTCATCATCCAAACTCAAGTTTGAAGCCACCAGAGTCGACGGATCGCGCCAGGGAACATGTTTACAAGTCCTGATCGTTATTTTAGCCGCAGAAATCCGTCAGGTTAGGTAATGATTCGTTTTAACCTTCTAGTTTGATTTTGATTGATTAGATCTTGATTTTTGAACGTAATAACATAGTTAGGATTGTTGATTATTGCCTAGATAATGGCTAGGATTGATTAAAAATGAAAAACACGATGTTCTAACGGTTAAATCCTTGTTTTGATCCGTTGTAATGCCCGGTTTGCATGAAATCACAACTATGATTATAATGGTTTAATCCATTTGATTATGACAATGTAGGTGATTAGCTTGGTTAATCTTTGAAATGCAAAGGTTAAATCTAAGTGTTTCAAACTAATCACAATCATTAACATACTTATTGGAACGATTATCTGACGTTTATGATAACTGTCAGATTAGTATGTTAAACATGGTTATTAAACCTATTCTAAGACTACATTGTGATATTTCATGATATTTGGGCAATCAATGATAAGGATTGATCATTTCTAAGCCATTAATCTGTTTAGGAACTGTTTTAGCATTATAATCAACAATGTTAACTATTTGATGACTTTCAAGACAATGTCTTTGACATTGAACGTTCAAAAAGATCTAATCAGTAGGTTAAAACCTAAATAACTTATTAAGTGTAAACTAATGCAGAGTTACACCATTAGTATCAGTTTACGAGGAATCGTGCTACTGAAAGATATCAGGTGAGTTCTTAAAGCCCTGTTTTAAATGTTTTATCATTTTGGGCTGATATGCATGTTATAAAGTTCTTTTATGAAAATGATTGTATGTATGTATAAAGTATTGTATGAGAGTGATTTTAACCTGATTATGGTCAGGTAAAACATGTTTACAGATAAAGAAAGTTTACAGATAAAGAATGTTTATAGATAAAGAATGTTTTAAAGAAAAGAATGTTTTAAGTCTCAATTATGATTGAGAAGTAAATGATTTTTAAGAATCTCAGTTGAAATATAATGAATGTTTTAAAGTCTCAACTGCGGTTGAGAAAGAAATGATTTTAAAGGACTCAACTGAGGTTGAGTAGGAAATGAGGTTTTGCTAGCTGCGGTTGGGCAAAACTTGAACACTACGGTGAAAGGAGCCGTTTATGGTTATGATGGTTTAAATGATTTAAACCATGTTATGATGTATGTTAAGAAGTCTTGTACCGGTATGAGCCGTCAATTTCGGTTGATGGTTAAAGAGTCCTGTGGAAACATAGGCCTGCCGACTGTGTGTCGCCAGTTCAGTTAAAGAAATCTTAGGCATGCTTGAGTTATCAGCTGCGCGTTGATAGTGTTAAAGAAATCTTATACATGTATGGGTTACCAGCTGCGGGTTGGTAGTTTAAGAGCTTTGTGATTGCACAAGCCTGTTTGACTTCAGGGTCAGCAGTTAACGGTGAAGTTCCTTCACTATATGAATGATGTTATGATAATATGTATGTTATGTAAATATGTTATGATGATATGTATGTGATGAAAGTATGATATGAGAACAGGTATGTTATGTATTTAAATTGTGTCATGTGATGACATGAATAAATAAAGATTTTTCTAAGAAATGAACTTAGAACTCACCAGCATAAAGCTGACTTGTTTTACATGCATATCAGGTTGAATAGTTGAGAGAGGAGACCAGGAGGGCTCATGGCATGCGTTGAAGACTACCCCTGGCATAGACTGACTATGTTATAAATCTAATAAAAATATGTGCTATGTATTAATGTTTGTTTAGGTTTGTATAATATTTTATGTAATCGCCTTAAATTCCGCTGCTTTGGTAATGTAAATATGATTTAAAGAATATGGGTTTGATGTTTGCCAACTGAGGGGCTCGGGGCCTCTCAATTTAGCCACACTCTATTAGAAAAAGTCTTGGATTTTTACCTTGTGTGGGCCATTAATATTTATATATTGGGTCAACCTCACGGTATTTTATTGTAGACTTGACATGTGTGAATTATGAATAAATTAACGGAGGAGATGAGGCCGACTGCCTGAGGGTTATAAAGAGAGAAAAATCAGAAATTGATATGATGTGAAAGTGTGAAACCGTGAAAGGAGACAAAAGTCTAATAGCAAATGTATAATTGAACTATTGTTCAATCATTATCGCACATACAGGAAATCTTTTCCAAATTGAATCTAGCGAAAATTTCTAGACGAAAATACAATATACTTAAAATATTAAAATAAAAATTTTGTGTAAAAAATTAAGTATAAAAAAATTAAATACAAAAAGCAATAAAAAAATCTTATACCTATAATCAAATTTTTAAACCACTTTTGACACATGTCAAATTATAACCATGTTATCCAATTTCTCTCATATTAAATGTTTATATATTCTCTTTTATATTAAAAAATTAATTTGAATACAACAACTAATGATTTTTTTTATACATTTTTATATTTTAAAAAAAATTTAAAAATGAAATATTAAAAATAACTTAAATTCAATCATATTTTATCTCAAAAGTTGTTTTTTAAATTCTTAATATTTATTAATTATTATATGATATTTTTTATACAATCCATGTAATCACGGGATATTAACCTAGTTCAGAATAAAAAACAGATAGTTATATATTTTTATAAAAAAAATATGTATTTATTTGATCATACGTATAATTTGCTCATACAAGAGTATTTCGACAAAGATGAATTCTAACATCATTTTTTTTACATGTTTTTTTCGTTAGAACCGAGAAACACTTCTCAGAAAGATGAAAGCTACTTTTCCAAAAGGTTAATTTATTTAGATTTTTTAGTTGGGTTTTTTGTTAAACTTGTATGATGCCATGGTTTTTAATTAGTAAAAACAGAAACACGTATATGTTTTTGAGTGTTTTGTAAATGATATTTATGAAAATGTACATAATGACTTCGTATACGGTAGTATTTTTATAGCCAAACAAAGATAAGAAAGAGAGAGAGAACGGTTTAGATCATGGGTGAAATTACATGTGCAACTTAGCTAAGGGGCTGTTTGGTAGATCTGAATTATTAAGTGTGGAATGGTTAAAATGTTTGAATGGTTAAGAGGGTCTGAACCATTAAGTGTTGAACTGAATGATTAAGTGCTGAACTGAATCATTAAACGTTGAATGATATGTATTTTCCATTCAGCATGGTATTGGTGCTGAATGGTTAAGTGCTGGACTGAATCATTAAGAGATAATTTAATTTAAACCAAACACGTTAAATGGTTAAGTGCTAAATGAGTAAATGTTAAATGGTTCTATTAAAAGATAAACAAACAACCCTTCCTATTAAATCCTGGTTAAAATCTCATTTTTCTTCATTACCATCAACTAATTTAGATCTAAAAAGCTAAATTACCAGTAATATATTGGGATCCGAACGAAAGTTGTTATATTACATGTTGGTATTTCATTGGGTTGGATTATAAGTTATGGTTTTTTCGAATTGAGTTATTTGGATTTTAATTTTTTCCTAAATCTAAAACCTAACTTGACCGAAATTCGGTCAAATCTCATCCAAACATAAATCTATCTGAATTTCGATTTGGTTCGAACAGATCAGTTAAATCCGAATAACATGAACAACTTGAATAATTCAAATAAAGTTGAATAAAAATTTTCAAAAATGACAGATACGCACCAAAATATAAATCATTTTTATATAATGTTTTAAATTTTATCTATACTCCTTTATAATGTATATTGGAGAGAGAAAGTTGAAAGTCTTAAAATTAAGAAAAGTACAAGTGATAAAGCTTCATGTACAATTCTTGAAGCATGCTTGTTAACTTGAAGTCTTGGAAATTCTCCACCGATTCAAAATTCAAACCATCGAGCTCTTTTTTTGAATACCCCATTCAAAAAAACCCTAACTTTTCCTCTTCAGTTCTCTGTATCTTTTGCGTTTGATTTTATGCAACAAGGACATTGATCTTCATTCTACAGAGAAGAATGGAGAGTAGGTGTGCTGGCGATGATCGGAGCATCTGGTGGGAGTCGTTCTAAAGAGAGAAAATACAGAGAGGAAGGGAAAGAGATGAAGACTGATGCAAGCCCAAAAGAACTGGTCATGCCGGTTGATCGAACCAGGGTGAGCTTTATGTGTTACCCGGACCGAACCAGGCAAGGACCGACCGGACCGAACCCGGAATTTACATCAAAATACGACCGAAGACCGTACAATCTTCATAAATCGTTTGGGTAACCAGTGTAAACGGGTATATCGGTTACTATCTAAAAAACCGAGTGTAACAACCGAAAATTTAGAAATTTAATAGTAAACATACGAGATTTCGGTTACTGTTGAAACTATGACGATTGCGTACGAAAAAATTCGGCAATTATGACGTGAGCACATTTGGTCGTGCTTGAAATCCACGAGGATTTAACAACTTTTGTTATTGGGGATTTATAGTATGTGAAAAATGATGAACGTGGGCGAAAACCGTGCGCAAAACGGAGTTCGTATGCTCCCGGAATCGCGAAAACAAGTTTAAAACTCAAATGATGACGCTGGGTGACGTGGGGCGCTACGCCTGGCGACATACGCCCAGTTGGGGCGATGCGCCCCATACCATATGTCGGCCAAACTTAGTTTAAACGATCAGAATGCGTGGAAATCTTCAAAAAACGTATTTTTTCGACCATAAGCGAACTCCAGACGTTATTTCTTCCATCTTACACCTCTAATCTTCAAATCAAAGCTCTCTGAACATCCAGATCATCCCAGGAATCATATATACAAGTCCTGATCGCTGTTTTAACCGCAGAAATTCGTCAGATCAGGTAACGGTTCGTTTTAACCTTCTAGTTTGATTTTGATTGATTAGATCTTAATTTTGAACGTAATGAGATAGTTAGGATTGTTGATTATTTCCTAGATGATGGCTAGGATTGATTAGAAATGAAGAACACGATGTTCTAACGGTTAAATCCTTGTTTTGAGCCGTTGTAATGCCCGGTTTGCATGAAATCACAACTATGATTATAATGGTTTAATCCATTTGATTATGACAATCTAGGTGATTAGCTTGGTTAATCTTTGAAATACAAAGGTTAAATCTAAGTGTTTCAAACTAATCACAATCATTAACATACTCGTTGGAACGATTATCTGATGTTTGTGATAACTGTCAGATTAGTATGTTAAACATGGTTATTAAACCTATTCTAAGACTACATTGTGATATTTCATGATATCTGGGTAATCAATGATAAGGATTGATCATTTCTAAGCCATTAATCTATTTAGGAACTGTTTTAGCATTATAATCAACAACATTAACTATTTGATGACTTTCAAGGCAATGTCTTTGACATTGAACGTTCAGAAAGATCTAATCAGTAGGTTAAAACGTAAATGACTTATTAAGTGTAAACTGATGCAGAATTATACTCTTAGTACCAGTTTACGAGAGATCTTGCTACAGCAAGACAACAGGTGAGTTCTTAAAGCCCTGTTTTAAATGTTTTATCATTTTGGGCTGATATGCATGTGATAAAGTTATTTTATGTAAATGATTGCTTTACCTGACTACGGTCAGATAAAAGAATGTTTATAGGTAAAGAATGATTTAAAGTAAATGATTTTAAGAATCTCAGTTGAGATATAAAGAATGTTTAAAGTCTCAACTGCGGTTGAGAAAGAAATGATTTTAAAGGACTCAACTGAGGTTGAGTAGGAAATGAGGTTTTGCTGGCTGCGGTTGGGCAAAACTTGAACACTACGGTGAAAGGAGCCGTTTATGATTATGATGGTTTAAATGATTTAAACCATGTTATGATGTATGTTAAGAAGTCTTGTACCGGTATGAGCCGTCAATTTCGATTGATGGTTAAAGAGTCCTGTGGAAACATAGGCCTGCCGACTGTGTGTCGCCAGTTCAGTTAAAGAAATCTTAGGCATGCTTGAGTTATCAGCTGCGCGTTGATAGTGTTAAAGAAATCTTATACATGTATGAGTTACCAGCTGCGGGTTGGTAGTTTAAGAGCTTTGTGATTGCACAAGCCTGTTTGACTTCAGGGTCAGCAGTTAACGGTGAAGTTCCTTCACTATATGAATGATGATATGATAATATGTATGTTATGTAAATATGTTATGATGATATGTATGTGATGAAAGTATGATATGAGAACAGGTATGTTATGTATTTAAATTGTGTCATGTGATGACATGAATAAATAAAGATTTTTCTAAGAAATGAACTTAGAACTCACCAGCATAAAGCTGACTTGTTTTACATGCATATCAGGTTGAATAGTTTGAGAAAGGAGACCAGAAGGGCTCATGGCATATGTTGAAGACTACCCTTGGCATAGACTGGCTGTATTATATGACTGTTAAAAGAGTGGGCTATGTTTTAAATGTGTGTTTAATATGTGTACTTTATGTATGTAATCACCTTAAGTTCCGCTGCTATGTTAATGTAAATATGGTTTAAGGACTATGGATTTGATGTTTTGCCAACTGAGGGGTTTGGGGCCTCTCAAGTTGGTATCAGAGCCATCGTTTGAGAGATCCGGTCATCCCTAATGACTGGACTTAAACTGAAAATGGGACTGAATGATAAGAATGCCAGTCAAGGGTAGTTTGATGCCATGAGCTGAATGTTATGTATGAGTTAAGACATAGGTATAAGGTTAGAAAGATAGTTAGAGTCATGCACTTTGGGATGACGTGATGGGAAACGTTTAGAGCCTATGAGTTAGGTAAATGGTTAATAACACCTGATCAACGTCATTAACGATTTACAAAGCTTATTTCGTGCTAAACTGATCCTGTACTGATTCTTCAATTGTTGCATCCTGTAGGTAGTTAAATGGCTGGACAAAGGGGTAGACCGCGGAAGCAACCACATGAACCTGAAGAACCGCATATCGAGAATGAAGAACCCGTCAATGAAAACGACTACGAGCACAATGAGCAACCGGAAGATGAAGATGAGTTTACTCTAGAGCCTATCGTAGTGAAGGCTATTTCTGATGAGGTCTGTAAAGTTTTGGATGATAAGCTACCAGTTTTGGTTACAAAAATACTGAAGGATACTTTGAAAGACAAGTCTGAAGGAACTAATGACATCACCAAAGAAAAGGAAGTTGTGATCACCGGAACTAAGAACGGTGATTCTACGTCAGAGAAACGGAAGGGTTGTGATTACAAGGCCTTCAAAGGATGCAATCCACCCTCATTTGATGGTAAGAAGGATGCTGTGGCCACCTGTCATTGGGTTTCGGCTATGGAGGCGGTCATCGCTATCAGTGAATGCCGGGAAGACCAAGCTGTGAAATTTGCAGCTCATTCATTTACTGAAGAAGCTCTACATTGGTGGAACACTGTTAAGCAGTCAAAGACCACTACTGATGTGGAGGGCTTTAAATGGAAGGACTTGAAGGAATTAGTTATAAAACACTTCTGTCCAAAGAATGAAATTGATAAAATCGAACGGGAATTTCTGACTTTGAAAGCTGGACGTATGAACCATCGACAATATACGTCAAAATTTAATGAAATGTCAAGACAGGTTCCTCATTTGGTAAACACGGAGGAACGCAGATTGAAGCTATATGTGGAAGGGTTACCACCTAAAGTCCGAACACATGTGAAGGCGCATGCTCCTAGGACTTTTGAATCAGCAGTAGAAATCAGCGGCATTGTTTGGGATGATGTTGTGGAAGCTGAACCAACAAAGGAAGAACCGAAGCAAAAGTGGTCACCGGGATTCAAAAGAAATAGAAATGGTAAACCGGGACTCCCCATGAAAAAGCTTAAAGTAGAAGAATTTGAAACGTGCACCAAGTGTGGAAGGAAGCATGGGGGAGAATGTCGCCTGGGGACTACTTTGTGCTACCGTTGTGGAAAAACTGGACACCTCTCGTATAATTGTCCAACCATACTAAAGTGTTACAATTGTGGTGGGATCGGTCACATGAGCAAGAATTGTTTTAAACCAAAGACAATACCTACTGAAGCCAGTAAACCTGAAAGTAGCAAGGGAGGTGAGAAGCAAAAGGCAAAAGCTCGTGCCTTTACTATGACTAAAGATCAAGCAGATAAAGATCCGGATGTGGTGACAGGTACATTCTTGATTAATGATATCCCTGCTTCAGTGCTATTTGATTCTGGTGCAAGTATGAGCTTTGTGGCTATTACTTTTGTGATAAACTGCGTGCTAGTGTTAAAAAGATAGAAAATGCCTTTAACATAGAAACTGCTCTTGGTAAATCTACTAGAGTAACGGAGGCCATTGATGATGATTGTTATATTGATATAGAAGGTCATAGATTCCCTGTTAAGTTGTTTGTGATTACGTTAGGAGGTTTTGATGTAGTTTTGGGCATGGATTGGTTGGCCAAACATGAGGCTAACATTGTCTGTCGACGAAATATGATTTTCTTAACAGCTCTTAATGGGAGTTCAGTAACGGTTTATGGGGATAAAATGTTTAATGCGCCTAAAGTCATTTCAATGATTAAGGCGAGTGAATTTATGAGGCGAGGGTGTGGGGCTTATCTGGCTTATGTTATTGATAAAGAAATTAAAGTAAAAGAATTGGAAGACGTACCCGTGGTGTGTAATTTTCCTGATGTATTTCCTGAGGATTTGCCAGGAATTCCACCTGATCGGGAAATCGAATTCCAAATTGATGTTGTGCCAGGAGCTCAACCTGTCGCCAAGGCACCGTACCGTCTGGCCCCAACAGAGATGAAAGAATTAATGACCCAACTACAAGACCTTCTAGACAAAGGTTTTATACGACCGAGTGTGTCACCTTGGGGTGCACCAGTGTTGTTTGTAAAGAAAAAGGATGGAAGTATGAGAATGTGTATTGATTATAGGGAATTGAATAAGCTCACAATAAAGAATAAGTATCCGTTACCAAGGATTGATGATCTATTTGACCAATTGCAAGGGGCAAGTTGGTTTTCTAAAATAGATCTCAGATCAGGGTATCATCAACTAAAGGTGAGAGAACAAGACATTCCGAAGACAGCATTTCGCACACGTTATGGACACTATGAGTTTCTTGTGATGTCTTTCGGATTAACAAATGCTCCTGCGGCGTTTATGGATTTGATGAATCGGGTGTGCAGACCTATGTTAGACCGATCAGTGATTGTGTTTATTGACGATATATTAATATACTCAAGGAGTGAAGGTGATCATGCGTGTCATATCCGGGAAGTTCTTGAAATACTAAGAAGAGAAAAGCTTTATGCTAAATTCTCTAAATGTGCCTTTTGGCTACGGGAAGTACAATTTTAGGGTCATGTTATTAGTCCAGAAGGCATAATGGTGGACCCAGCTAAAGTAGAAGCAGTTATGAAATGGAATCCTCCGAAAACACCAACGGAAGTTCGTAGCTTTCTTGGATTAGCAGGTTATTACAGAAGATTTATCCAGGATTTCTCCAGGATTGCTACACCACTGACGAAATTGACTAGGAAAGAAACAAAATATGACTGGGGTCCAACTCAGGTCCAAGCTTTTGAGGAATTGAAAAAGAGATTAACTGAAGCTCCTATTTTAACACTGCCGGATGGTAATGAAGACATGGTGGTGTACTCAGATGCGTCTTATCTGGGTTTGGGTTGTGTACTTATGCAAAGGGGAAAGGTAATAGCATATGCCTCAAGACAATTGAAAACCCATGAAGTTAATTATCCAACACATGATTTGGAATTGGCTGCTGTGGTATTTGCTTTAAAAATTTGGAGGCACTATTTATATGGAGTTAAATGTACAATCTACACAGATCACAAAAGTTTAAAATACTTCTTTGAACAGAAGGACTTGAATATGAGACAAAGAAGATGGCTTGAGCTGTTAAAGGATTATGACTGTGAGATCTTGTATCACCCGGGTAAGGCCAATGTGGTGGCTGATGCTCTAAGTCGTAAGACAGAACACTCTGCTATACAAGTTAAGTCTTACAGTTTGGTAATAAAACCTGATTTTCTAAATGAGCTCAAGGATGCACAGAAGGAAGGACTAAAGGAGGAAAATATTGGATTCGAAAGAATCTTTGGTCAGATTAAAAGTCTAGAAGAAAATGAATTTGGTGTTAAGATCCGATTTGGTCGAATGTGGGTTCCACGAAATGGGGACATCAGGTCAAGGATTCTAGATGAAGCACATAAGTCACGGTACTCTATTCATCCTGGTGCAACGAAAATGTATCAAGACCTTCGAAAGGATTATTGGTGGCCAGGTATGAAATTCAATGTAATGCAGTACGTAAATAAATGTTTGACATGTGCACAAGTAAAAGCTGAACATCAGAAACCTTATGGTTATGTGCAACCTTTAGAAGTCCCGGAATGGAAATGGGAACACATCACCATGGATTTTATAACTAAGTTGCCTCTTACGGCGAAACGTCATGATGCTATTTGGGTGATTGTAGACCGGTTAACGAAAAGTGCTCATTTCTTACCTATACGGGAGACTTATACGTCGGAGAAACTGTCTGAACTATTTGTGAAAGAAATAATTACAAGACATGGAGTTCCAGTTTCTATAGTGTCAGATCGTGACACGCGGTTCGTTTCAAGATTCTGGAAACAGTTTCATGAATCAATGGGCACAAGACTCAATATTAGCACTGCGTATCATCCTCAGACCGATGGACAGTCTGAAAGGACTATCCAAACCTTAGAAGATATGCTCAGAGCTTGTATTATTGATTTTGGTGGTAGTTGGGATGATCATTTACCATTGGTGGAATTCTCGTACAACAATAGCTACCATGCTAGTATTGGAATGCCACCATATGAGGCATTGTACGGACGGCGTTGTAGGACACCGGTATGCTGGGGAGGTGTAGGACAGAAAGAAGTGGGAAGTAAAGCTGCAGTGTTAGACTTGACAGAAAAGCTTCAACTAGTTAAAGCGCGAATGAAAGCTGCACAGGATCGACAAAAGTCCTATGCCGATAAAAGACGGAGACCAATAGAGTTTGAAGTAGGTGATCAAGTACTGTTAAAAGTTTCACCATGGAAGGGAGTTATTCGATTCAGGAAGAGAGGAAAGTTGAGTCCGAGATTCATTGGACCTTTTCGAATAATGGCACGGGTCGGTAAGGTAGCTTACCGATTAGATCTACCAGATGAACTGAGTGGAATTCATCCGACATTTCACGCTTCACATCTGAGAAAATGTCTAGCGGATGATGTAGCATATGTGCCTTTAAATGATATTGAAATTGATGAAAGGTTGAATTACATAGAAGAACCAGTTGCAATTGTTGATACGAAAGAGAAACAGTTACGTAACAAGGTGATTAGGCAAGTTAAAGTTCAGTGGAAACACCGAAAAGGATCTGAGGCGACATGGGAAACTGAAGACGAGATGAAACGACTCTACCCACATTTGTTTGAAATGTAACAGGTTTCGAGGACGAAACCTATTGTAAGGAGGGTAGATTTGTAACAACCGAAAATTTAGAAATTTAATAGTAAACATACGAGATTTCGGTTACTGTTGAAACTGTGACGATTGCGTACGAAAAAATTCGGCAATTATGACGTGAGCACATTTGGTCGTGCTTGAAATCCACGAGGATTTAACAACTTTTGTTATTGGGGATTTATAGTATGTGAAAAATGATGAACGTGGGCGAAAACCGTGCGCAAAACGGAGTTCGTATGCTCCGGAATCGCGAAAACAAGTTTAAAACTCAAATGATGACGCTGGGTGACGTGGGGCGCTACGCCTGGCGACATACGCCCAGTTGGGGCGATGCGCCCCATACCATATGTCGGCCAAACTTAGTTTTAAACGATCAGAATGCGTGGAAATCTTCAAAAAACGTATTTTTTCGACCATAAGCGAACTCCAGACGTTATTTCTTCCATCTTACACCTCTAATCTTCAAATCAAAGCTCTCTGAACATCCAGATCATCCCAAGAATCATATATACAAGTCCTGATCGCTGTTTTAACCGCAGAAATTCGTCAGATCAGGTAACGGTTCGTTTTAACCTTCTAGTTTGATTTTGATTGATTAGATCTTAATTTTGAACGTAATGAGATAGTTAGGATTGTTGATTATTTCCTAGATGATGGCTAGGATTGATTAGAAATGAAGAACACGATGTTCTAACGGTTAAATCCTTGTTTTGAGCCGTTGTAATGCCCGGTTTGCATGAAATCACAACTATGATTATAATGGTTTAATCCATTTGATTATGACAATCTAGGTGATTAGCTTGGTTAATCTTTGAAATACAAAGGTTAAATCTAAGTGTTTCAAACTAATCACAATCATTAACATACTCGTTGGAACGATTATCTGATGTTTGTGATAACTGTCAGATTAGTATGTTAAACATGGTTATTAAACCTATTCTAAGACTACATTGTGATATTTCATGATATCTGGGTAATCAATGATAAGGATTGATCATTTCTAAGCCATTAATCTATTTAGGAACTGTTTTAGCATTATAATCAACAACATTAACTATTTGATGACTTTCAAGGCAATGTCTTTGACATTGAACGTTCAGAAAGATCTAATCAGTAGGTTAAAACGTAAATGACTTATTAAGTGTAAACTGATGCAGAATTATACTGTTAGTACCAGTTTACGAGAGATCTTGCTACAGCAAGACAACAGGTGAGTTCTTAAAGCCCTGTTTTAAATGTTTTATCATTTTGGGCTGATATGCATGTGATAAAGTTATTTTATGTAAATGATTGCTTTACCTGACTACGGTCAGATAAAAGAATGTTTATAGGTAAAGAATGATTTAAAGTAAATGATTTTAAGAATCTCAGTTGAGATATAAAGAATGTTTAAAGTCTCAACTGCGGTTGAGAAAGAAATGATTTTAAAGGACTCAACTGAGGTTGAGTAGGAAATGAGGTTTTGCTGGCTGCGGTTGGGCAAAACTTGAACACTACGGTGAAAGGAGCCGTTTATGATTATGATGGTTTAAATGATTTAAACCATGTTATGATGTATGTTAAGAAGTCTTGTACCTGTATGAGCCGTCAATTTCGATTGATGGTTAAAGAGTCCTGTGGAAACATAGGCCTGCCGACTGTGTGTCGCCAGTTCAGTTAAAGAAATCTTAGGCATGCTTGAGTTATCAGCTGCGCGTTGATAGTGTTAAAGAAATCTTATACATGTATGAGTTACCAGCTGCGGGTTGGTAGTTTAAGAGCTTTGTGATTGCACAAGCCTGTTTGACTTCAGGGTCAGCAGTTAACGGTGAAGTTCCTTCACTATATGAATGATGATATGATAATATGTATGTTATGTAATATGTTATGATGATATGTATGTGATGAAAGTATGATATGAGAACAGGTATGTTATGTATTTAAATTGTGTCATGTGATGACATGAATAAATAAAGATTTTTCTAAGAAATGAACTTAGAACTCACCAGCATAAAGCTGACTTGTTTTACATGCATATCAGGTTGAATAGTTTGAGAAAGGAGACCAGAAGGGCTCATGGCATATGTTGAAGACTACCCTTGGCATAGACTGGCTGTATTATATGACTGTTAAAAGAGTGGGCTATGTTTTAAATGTGTGTTTAATATGTGTACTTTATGTATGTAATCACCTTAAGTTCCGCTGCTATGTTAATGTAAATATGGTTTAAGGACTATGGATTTGATGTTTTGCCAACTGAGGGGTTTGGGGCCTCTCAAGTTGGTATCAGAGCCATCGTTTGAGAGATCCGGTCATCCCTAATGACTGGACTTAAACTGAAAATGGGACTGAATGATAAGAATGCCAGTCAAGGGTAGTTTGATGCCATGAGCTGAATGTTATGTATGAGTTAAGACATAGGTGTAAGGTTAGAAAGATAGTTAGAGTCATGCACTTTGGGATGACGTGATGGGAAACGTTTAGAGCCTATGAGTTAGGTAAATGGTTAATAACACCTGATCAACGTCATTAACGATTTACAAAGCTTATTTCGTGCTAAACTGATCCTGTACTGATTCTTCAATTGTTGCATCCTGTAGGTAGTTAAATGGCTGGACAAAGGGGTAGACCGCGGAAGCAACCACATGAACCTGAAGAACCGCATATCGAGAATGAAGAACCCGTCAATGAAAACGACTACGAGCACAATGAGCAACCGGAAGATGAAGATGAGTTTACTCTAGAGCCTATCGTAGTGAAGGCTATTTCTGATGAGGTCTGTAAAGTTTTGGATGATAAGCTACCAGTTTTGGTTACAAAAATACTGAAGGATACTTTGAAAGACAAGTCTGAAGGAACTAATGACATCACCAAAGAAAAGGAAGTTGTGATCACCGGAACTAAGAACGGTGATTCTACGTCAGAGAAACGGAAGGGTTGTGATTACAAGGCCTTCAAAGGATGCAATCCACCCTCATTTGATGGTAAGAAGGATGTTGTGGCCACCTGTCATTGGGTTTCGGCTATGGAGGCGGTCATCGCTATCAGTGAATGCCGGGAAGACCAAGCTGTGAAATTTGCAGCTCATTCATTTACTGAAGAAGCTCTACATTGGTGGAACACTGTTAAGCAGTCAAAGACCACTACTGATGTGGAGGGCTTTAAATGGAAGGACTTGAAGGAATTAGTTATAAAACACTTCTGTCCAAAGAATGAAATTGATAAAATCGAACGGGAATTTCTGACTTTGAAAGCTGGACGTATGAACCATCGACAATATACGTCAAAATTTAATGAAATGTCAAGACTGGTTCCTCATTTAGTAAACACGGAGGAACGCAGATTGAAGCTATATGTGGAAGGGTTACCACCTAAAGTCCGAACACATGTGAAGGCGCATGCTCCTAGGACTTTTGAATCAGCAGTAGAAATCAGCGGCATTGTTTGGGATGATGTTGTGGAAGCTGAACCAACAAAGGAAGAACCGAAGCAAAAGTGGTCACCGGGATTCAAAAGAAATAGAAATGGTAAACCGGGACTCCCCATGAAAAAGCTTAAAGTAGAAGAATTTGAAACGTGCACCAAGTGTGGAAGGAAGCATGGGGGAGAATGTCGCCTGGGGACTACTTTGTGCTACCGTTGTGGAAAAACTGGACACCTCTCGTATAATTGTCCAACCATACTAAAGTGTTACAATTGTGGTGGGATCGGTCACATGAGCAAGAATTGTTTTAAACCAAAGACAATACCTACTGAAGCCAGTAAACCTGAAAGTAGCAAGGGAGGTGAGAAGCAAAAGGCAAAAGCTCGTGCCTTTACTATGACTAAAGATCAAGCAGATAAAGATCCGGATGTGGTGACAGGTACATTCTTGATTAATGATATCCCTGCTTCAGTGCTATTTGATTCTGGTGCAAGTATGAGCTTTGTGGCTATTACTTTTTGTGATAAACTGCGTGCTAGTGTTAAAAAGATAGAAAATGCCTTTAACATAGAAACTGCTCTTGGTAAATCTACTAGAGTAACGGAGGCTATTGATGATGATTGTTATATTGATATAGAAGGTCATAGATTCCCTGTTAAGTTGTTTGTGATTACGTTAGGAGGTTTTGATGTAGTTCTGGGCATGGATTGGTTGGCCAAACATGAGGCTAACATTGTCTGTCGACGAAATATGATTTTCTTAACAGCTCTTAATGGGAGTTCAGTAACGGTTTATGGGGATAAAATGTTTAATGCGCCTAAAGTCATTTCAATGATTAAGGCGAGTGAATTTATGAGGCGAGGGTGTGGGGCTTATCTGGCTTATGTTATTGATAAAGAAATTAAAGTAAAAGAATTGGAAGACGTACCCGTGGTGTGTAATTTTCCTGATGTATTTCCTGAGGATTTGCCAGGAATTCCACCTGATCGGGAAATCGAATTCCAAATTGATGTTGTGCCAGGAGCTCAACCTGTCGCCAAGGCACCGTACCGTCTGGCCCCAACAGAGATGAAAGAATTAATGACCCAACTACAAGACCTTCTAGACAAAGGTTTTATACGACCGAGTGTGTCACCTTGGGGTGCACCAGTGTTGTTTGTAAAGAAAAAGGATGGAAGTATGAGAATGTGTATTGATTATAGGGAATTGAATAAGCTCACAATAAAGAATAAGTATCCGTTACCAAGGATTGATGATCTATTTGACCAATTGCAAGGGGCAAGTTGGTTTTCTAAAATAGATCTCAGATCAGGGTATCATCAACTAAAGGTGAGAGAACAAGACATTCCGAAGACAGCATTTCGCACACGTTATGGACACTATGAGTTTCTTGTGATGTCTTTCGGATTAACAAATGCTCCTGCGGCGTTTATGGATTTGATGAATCGGGTGTGCAGACCTATGTTAGACCGATCAGTGATTGTGTTTATTGACGATATATTAATATACTCAAGGAGTGAAGGTGATCATGCGTGTCATATCCGGGAAGTTCTTGAAATACTAAGAAGAGAAAAGCTTTATGCTAAATTCTCTAAATGTGCCTTTTGGCTACGGGAAGTACAATTTTAGGGTCATGTTATTAGTCCAGAAGGCATAATGGTGGACCCAGCTAAAGTAGAAGCAGTTATGAAATGGAATCCTCCGAAAACACCAACGGAAGTTCGTAGCTTTCTTGGATTAGCAGGTTATTACAGAAGATTTATCCAGGATTTCTCCAGGATTGCTACACCACTGACGAAATTGACTAGGAAAGAAACAAAATATGACTGGGGTCCAACTCAGGTCCAAGCGTTTGAGGAATTGAAAAAGAGATTAACTGAAGCTCCTATTTTAACACTGTCGGATGGTAATGAAGACATGGTGGTGTACTCAGATGCGTCTTATCTGGGTTTGGGTTGTGTACTTATGCAAAGGGGAAAGGTAATAGCATATGCCTCAAGACAATTGAAAACCCATGAAGTTAATTATCCAACACATGATTTGGAATTGGCTGCTGTGGTATTTGCTTTAAAAATTTGGAGGCACTATTTATATGGAGTTAAATGTACAATCTACACAGATCACAAAAGTTTAAAATACTTCTTTGAACAGAAGGACTTGAATATGAGACAAAGAAGATGGCTTGAGCTGTTAAAGGATTATGACTGTGAGATCTTGTATCACCCGGGTAAGGCCAATGTGGTGGCTGATGCTCTAAGTCGTAAGACAGAACACTCTGCTATACAAGTTAAGTCTTACAGTTTGGTAATAAAACCTGATTTTCTAAATGAGCTCAAGGATGCACAGAAGGAAGGACTAAAGGAGGAAAATATTGGATTCGAAAGAATCTTTGGTCAGATTAAAAGTCTAGAAGAAAATGAATTTGGTGTTAAGATCCGATTTGGTCGAATGTGGGTTCCACGAAATGGGGACATCAGGTCAAGGATTCTAGATGAAGCACATAAGTCACGGTACTCTATTCATCCTGGTGCAACGAAAATGTATCAAGACCTTCGAAAGGATTATTGGTGGCCAGGTATGAAATTCAATGTAATGCAGTACGTAAATAAATGTTTGACATGTGCACAAGTAAAAGCTGAACATCAGAAACCTTATGGTTATGTGCAACCTTTAGAAGTCCCGGAATGGAAATGGGAACACATCACCATGGATTTTATAACTAAGTTGCCTCTTACGGCGAAACGTCATGATGCTATTTGGGTGATTGTAGACCGGTTAACGAAAAGTGCTCATTTCTTACCTATACGGGAGACTTATACGTCGGAGAAACTGTCTGAACTATTTGTGAAAGAAATAATTACAAGACATGGAGTTCCAGTTTCTATAGTGTCAGATCGTGACACGCGGTTCGTTTCAAGATTCTGGAAACAGTTTCATGAATCAATGGGCACAAGACTCAATATTAGCACTGCGTATCATCCTCAGACCGATGGACAGTCTGAAAGGACTATCCAAACCTTAGAAGATATGCTCAGAGCTTGTATTATTGATTTTGGTGGTAGTTGGGATGATCATTTACCATTGGTGGAATTCTCGTACAACAATAGCTACCATGCTAGTATTGGAATGCCACCATATGAGGCATTGTACGGACGGCGTTGTAGGACACCGGTATGCTGGGGAGGTGTAGGACAGAAAGAAGTGGGAAGTAAAGCTGCAGTGTTAGACTTGACAGAAAAGCTTCAACTAGTTAAAGCGCGAATGAAAGCTGCACAGGATCGACAAAAGTCCTATGCCGATAAAAGACGGAGACCAATAGAGTTTGAAGTAGGTGATCAAGTACTGTTAAAAGTTTCACCATGGAAGGGAGTTATTCGATTCAGGAAGAGAGGAAAGTTGAGTCCGAGATTCATTGGACCTTTTCGAATAATGGCACGGGTCGGTAAGGTAGCTTACCGATTAGATCTACCAGATGAACTGAGTGGAATTCATCCGACATTTCACGTTCACATCTGAGAAAATGTCTAGCGGATGATGTAGCATATGTGCCTTTAAATGATATTGAAATTGATGAAAGGTTGAATTACATAGAAGAACCAGTTGCAATTGTTGATACGAAAGAGAAACAGTTACGTAACAAGGTGATTAGGCAAGTTAAAGTTCAGTGGAAACACCGAAAAGGATCTGAGGCGACATGGGAAACTGAAGACGAGATGAAACGACTCTACCCACATTTGTTTGAAATGTAACAGGTTTCGAGGACGAAACCTATTGTAAGGAGGGTAGATTTGTAACAACCGAAAATTTAGAAATTTAATAGTAAACATACGAGATTTCGGTTACTGTTGAAACTGTGACGATTGCGTACGAAAAAATTCGGCAATTATGACGTGAGCACATTTGGTCGTGCTTGAAATCCACGAGGATTTAACAACTTTTGTTATTGGGGATTTATAGTATGTGAAAAATGATGAACGTGGGCGAAAACCGTGCGCAAAACGGAGTTCGTATGCTCCCGGAATCGCGAAAACAAGTTTAAAACTCAAATGATGACGCTGGGTGACGTGGGGCGCTACGCCTGGCGACATACGCCCAGTTGGGGCGATGCGCCCCATACCATATGTCGGCCAAACTTAGTTTAAACGATCAGAATGCGTGGAAATCTTCAAAAAACGTATTTTTTCGACCATAAGCGAACTCCAGACGTTATTTCTTCCATCTTACACCTCTAATCTTCAAATCAAAGCTCTCTGAACATCCAGATCATCCCAAGAATCATATATACAAGTCCTGATCGCTGTTTTAACCGCAGAAATTCGTCAGATCAGGTAACGGTTCGTTTTAACCTTCTAGTTTGATTTTGATTGATTAGATCTTAATTTTGAACGTAATGAGATAGTTAGGATTGTTGATTATTTCCTAGATGATGGCTAGGATTGATTAGAAATGAAGAACACGATGTTCTAACGGTTAAATCCTTGTTTTGAGCCGTTGTAATGCCCGGTTTGCATGAAATCACAACTATGATTATAATGGTTTAATCCATTTGATTATGACAATCTAGGTGATTAGCTTGGTTAATCTTTGAAATACAAAGGTTAAATCTAAGTGTTTCAAACTAATCACAATCATTAACATACTCGTTGGAACGATTATCTGATGTTTGTGATAACTGTCAGATTAGTATGTTAAACATGGTTATTAAACCTATTCTAAGACTACATTGTGATATTTCATGATATCTGGGTAATCAATGATAAGGATTGATCATTTCTAAGCCATTAATCTATTTAGGAACTGTTTTAGCATTATAATCAACAACATTAACTATTTGATGACTTTCAAGGCAATGTCTTTGACATTGAACGTTCAGAAAGATCTAATCAGTAGGTTAAAACGTAAATGACTTATTAAGTGTAAACTGCTGCAGAATTATACTGTTAGTACCAGTTTACGAGAGATCTTGCTCCAGCAAGACAACAGGTGAGTTCTTAAAGCCCTGTTTTAAATGTTTTATCATTTTGGGCTGATATGCATGTGATAAAGTTATTTTATGTAAATGATTGCTTTACCTGACTACGGTCAGATAAAAGAATGTTTATAGGTAAAGAATGATTTAAAGTAAATGATTTTAAGAATCTCAGTTGAGATATAAAGAATGTTTAAAGTCTCAACTGCGGTTGAGAAAGAAATGATTTTAAAGGACTCAACTGAGGTTGAGTAGGAAATGAGGTTTTGCTGGCTGCGGTTGGGCAAAACTTGAACACTACGGTGAAAGGAGCCGTTTATGATTATGATGGTTTAAATGATTTAAACCATGTTATGATGTATGTTAAGAAGTCTTGTACCTGTATGAGCCGTCAATTTCGATTGATGGTTAAAGAGTCCTGTGGAAACATAGGCCTGCCGACTGTGTGTCGCCAGTTCAGTTAAAGAAATCTTAGGCATGCTTGAGTTATCAGCTGCGCGTTGATAGTGTTAAAGAAATCTTATACATGTATGAGTTACCAGCTGCGGGTTGGTAGTTTAAGAGCTTTGTGATTGCACAAGCCTGTTTGACTTCAGGGTCAGCAGTTAACGGTGAAGTTCCTTCACTATATGAATGATGATATGATAATATGTATGTTATGTAAATATGTTATGATGATATGTATGTGATGAAAGTATGATATGAGAACAGGTATGTTATGTATTTAAATTGTGTCATGTGATGACATGAATAAATAAAGATTTTTCTAAGAAATGAACTTAGAACTCACCAGCATAAAGCTGACTTGTTTTACATGCATATCAGGTTGAATAGTTTGAGAAAGGAGACCAGAAGGGCTCATGGCATATGTTGAAGACTACCCTTGGCATAGACTGGCTGTATTATATGACTGTTAAAAGAGTGGGCTATGTTTTAAATGTGTGTTTAATATGTGTACTTTATGTATGTAATCACCTTAAGTTCCGCTGCTATGTTAATGTAAATATGGTTTAAGGACTATGGATTTGATGTTTTGCCAACTGAGGGGTTTGGGGCCTCTCACCGAGCTCCTGATAAACAAACTAAAGGTCGAGGTAAGGCCAATTTTCACTGATGTAGCAATGAATTTGTGTTAGGATTTTAAAGCAAAACATGATCTAAACCAACATTAACTTAGATGCTTATGAATCACTTAGTTTTAATATTAGTTAAAACTTTAAACTTGCTTACCTAACCATGTTTTGAAGCTGCAGAGGTATGATATAGGAAATTGTGTTGAAGGTGATGCTATGAATGTTGAATCTGCAATGGATGCAGGAGCTAAAGCTAAAGAAGGTACTTCATTTTTTTTAAAAATTTTCCTTTTATTTTTTACACCTTTGTATAGGTTACATTTAATGAGTTGTCAACAAATTGTGTTTTGCAGAAAAAGTTGTGTCAAGTTTTGGTCAAATGCAATGATGAATAATGAAATATTTGCCTAGGAGGTATAAGTTGTGGGTTAATTTATTTATACTTTGATATTAGTGTTTGTTCTATATTTTACAGTAATGGTAATTTTAATTTTTGATATTAACCTAAAGATGATATGTTTATTCAATGATACTTTTATATTATTGTTAATTTTAACACCAAAATGGTAACATGTAATGTTTGTTTGTAGGTACATGGCTGGACTCTTGCACTTGCTCTGATATGTTCTTTGACATAAGCAAGAATTTTTTAGCAAAAAATAAATGCAATATTTTATTTTCTTATTTACTTAATTAGCACAATCATATAGTAGATCGTTTCCTAAAATTTCCTACTTTATGAAATACTATGTTAAATAATATGTAGATACGGACGCTCGTGATTTTTTTGGGGAATCTGGCAATATAATTTAAGTATAGTTTTGTCAAAAAAATTTAAAGTTTTCGAAATTACCCCTTACCCTAATGACACATGGCGCGTTCCTGTCGCTTCCTACGTTTAGTACGTTAACATAATATGTACGTTAACCGTCCTATATATATATATATATATATATATATATATATATATAGAGTAAGGTTATTGTATAAAATGATAGTTTTTGTACAAAATGATAGTTTTGTAAAAAGTATAAAAAGCAAAGTGCTATTATAAATAACAAAGTGCTATTATAATATTTAATAGTTCCTTGTTAATAATATCACATTGTTATTTATAACAGTACTTTACTTTTTACACTTTTTACAAAAATCTCATTTTGTATCTGAACATACCTCTATATATATATATATATATATATATAGGAGCAGGTTCAGATACAAAATGGTTTTTTTGTAAAAATGGTAGGAAACAATTAAATATTGACATGTGACATTTTAGTTAATTAATAGAAAAGGGTAGTATAGGCAATTTAATATTAATTGTTTTTTAAATTTCGCATTAAAATAGGAAAGTAGGTAATCAATTTACTTATTGAATTTATACCAAAAATTAACATTGAATCGAATAACATACGTAATATAATCAAATACGAATTATTTGTATAAAAAATCGCAGGGATTGAGATTTTGAGTTGCATTGTAAAATTGGATGGATGAGTGTTAATATGTGTTATTATGTGATAACAGGTGCTATTTTATGTAGAACGATGTGAACACAGAGTTTTAATAATTTGTTAAATTGATAAATCGTTAAATAATTTGTTGATATGTGCTGGTATGAATGATATGATAATTATTTAGCATATTATTAGTGTTGTCTGCTGACATGTTGTAATTTTAAAAGCCAAAACACAGATTTTGTAGTGCTATTATATGTTGATATATATGTACCGATATGTGCTAATATATCATGTATTAATATCAAATATTATGTATATGAGCTGATATATGCTTACATGTATTAAGAGCACGTATTATGTGAATGTGCTGATATACGCTTCATGTGTTGATATACGCTTCATGTACTAATAATACATATTAGCACATAGCGAAAAGGAAACCGACTTATTCCTTAAAAATAGTAACTGATCCTAATTTAATTGATAGCATGATATCTGCAAATATCGAAATTCCTTTTGTGCCCTTATTTCCATTTTAAAAACATATTAATTACAATCATGCCACTAGTTCTTTAATAACCATTGATGATAACACGTCAAAGGTTCAGATTGTTTCTCACTGTTTTTACAAAATTATTATTTTGTACAATAACCTTACTATATATATATATATATTATATCTATATCTATATATCTAGGAAAGGATTATATTGAAAACTAGGTTGAGATGAGAAAACTTTGGAAACTTATTTTGAACCATTGATTACAAATTTGGATGGATGAGATTGAGTATGAAAAAGTAGATTGGACAGATTTGTATTAAAAAATATGTTAATAGTACATAAGGTACAATAAGGGTAAAAAGGTAATCTTGAATTTTTGTACTTAAATTTAAAATATCATATGTAGTACAAGTTACATCATTCAAAAAGTTACTTTCCTTTTCCCATGACACCTTTCGAGATCTCCTTTAAAAAAAAATAAAATACACCAATATTCAAGATAACTTCCATTGAACCGCCGTTCAAAGCTTCGAAATTTTCAGAAACACCAACGTTTCGAGATAACATCCACCGTACACTTTGAAATTCTCTCAAAACCAGTGTTTCGAAGGTTGCTGTACTAATTTCAAGTGTCGAATTTGGAAGATCGTGAAAGATGAGGACTAAGAAGGACGCCATTCTATGTATTATGTTACATCGAAGTTACATAATTCAAAATTATTTCAGTTACGAATTGTTTATTTGTATTATGTTACATCGAAGTTGCATGATTAATTATGCTAATTTATGTTTGCGTGTGTTCTTAAATAAATTTGAAGTTACTTTGATTTTGTTACATTTATTTAACATTCGTTGTAAATGTATGTAACATATATGTAGCATGGTTCCATTTTATTAATTTTATTACGTAACCAACTGTTACATAAATATTACATAAAAGTTACATATATGTAATTTTGAATGTCCTAGAAATATTTTCTTATACATACATGTAACACTGTGTTATAAATATGTACACAAGTTAGAAACCATATTTTTAAGCGGTTTTAGGTTTCACGTGACCTGAAACCTGAAATGTATTGTGTAAAATCACTATAACAAGGTAAAAAACGTTCAATTTTTAGGACCGATTTCAGAGATGAATTAAGTGCATATATATATATATCATGTAAAATCAATGTAACACGAACATTTTGAAACAAATAACCCAAAAAATGAAAGTCGCAAATGACCTGTAACGGAAATGTATTGTGTAACATCACTGTAACAAGGTAAAATTTGGAGCATAGATGATTGTTCAAATATCGAATACGAAAATTTAATGTAACACGTTTCATTTTGCACTATATAAAACATATTATTCAAACAAAATAAATACCTAAAAAATAAAACAAAATAATAAAGTATTATATAAAGTTACATTAAAAAAATCAAAAGAGTACAATAGTAAAATTAATATAATGTTTTGCATTAAAAATTATAAAATAATCTATCACATGTACTATAAAGTAATTAAAAATAAAATATAACAACATAGACTTCAATATAACATATGTGTAACAAGTTTCAACTTGCAATATATGAAAAACAAAATAAATTAAAAAATGTAACATTAGTGTAACACATTTCATGTTGCAAGAATTAAAAAATGTAACATTAGTGTAACACGTTTCGTAGGGATTGAGGTTCGCCCAACCAATTAGAATGTTCAATGATTCAACGTAATCGGTAGACATAACATCTTCTTCTCGTTTGGGGAAAGAATCTGTTGTTTTTTTTGAACATGAACAATTCTTTCTTTAGATGATTCTTCTTTGCATGACAATGTATCTTGAACAATATAATCATCAAATTTGTAATTCAGAACCCATTCATCATCAAATGAACCGTAATCAAATAGATATGTAATTGGAAAGTCAACTTTCTCGAGTTTTACAGAAGACATTGCTTGAAAAAAAAAGGAATGTTACTTGAAAAAAAGAATAAAAACAAAAATTAAGTTAAATAAGTGCAGACATTTAAATCAGAAAAAAAAGGTTGTAATGTTATAAAATCTGGTGAACATAAAAAAAACATAACCAAACAATGTGTTAGGTATGACAATAAATATACACAATATCCCGAAAAACGTAACGTTGATGTAACAACGACAATACTTGTACACAGCCAGCATCCTATCATCTATTTTACTTATTTAAAAAGCCTGGTGGGAAAAAATAGGTGAGAAATATTTAAAAATTAAATCTTTTATTTTTGACTTGAGTTTGAAGAGATAGAATGTGGTTAAATGATAAAATATTGTATGGAGGTACTTGTGAAGGAAAATACTAAATTGCCCTTCTATTATATTGGATTATTAAAATGAAATAGTGATGTGGCTAAATGTGGACCAAGTATGTGGGTTCCAAAGTTTCTTCAACTCAATATGGTTTCCAAAATATACATTTATTTATATATATATATATATATATATATATATATATATATATATATAGGGGAAGGTTCCATTGTTAACCCTCCCTTATAGCGTTAACCGCTTAACCCTAGCGTTTTTTGCCCGAATCTTAAATTTTTTTTTTCATGGTTTTTATTTTGCAAAAATAAGGGGGGTTTCTTTTTTGTGTTTTTGCTAATTCATCACCGTTTAGAAGTTATTGTAAGTGTAAGTTACTTACACTTACTTACAAAACCGTATCTGATGCAGTAAATGTAAGTAAGTGTAAGTAACTTACACTTACAATAACTTCTAAACGGTGATGAATTAGCAAAAACACAAAAAAGAAACCCCCCCTATTTTTACATAATAAAAACCATGAAAAAAAAAATTTTAAGATTCGGGCAAAAAACGCTAGGGTTAAGCGGTTAACGCTATAAGGGAGGGTTAACATTTGAACCTCTCCCTATATATCTATATCTATATATCTATATACTATTTATAATGCATATATGAGAGAGAAAGTAAAATGTCTTAAATTTAAGAATTGTACTGCCATTCATGCTTGATGTACAACTCATATAGCTATGACTCATGCCTGGAGTTGTAACTGTGATATCAAACAACCTAGCCTTCTAAATTCAAAATCACACATCCTCTTTGAAAACCCTAAACAGAGAGGGAACGAGAGAAGACAACGTCTTGTGGTGGCTCCTCCATCACTCACCACCCTTAACAACGAACGAAGTCAGTCATCACCAACCCTTTCTTAAATTGTCTAACTATTGGTTGCTGGTGATAGTCACGATGGCGAACAACAAACCATCCTCTTTCTTCCTCCCAACAATAACAGCGAAGGTGATGGTTTTATTGCTTACGACAGCGGCGATTAAGGTTTTACACAATTACAGGTGATAGCGGAGGCAAGGGTTCTTAGCGAGTCACGGTGGCGACTAGGTTTCATTCCCTCTATAACCGGAGGTTACGTACGCCATCGCAAGCTGAGGCAGTTTTTGGTCAAGGTTTAGAGCGAAAAGGGAAGATGTAGATTGAACGAAAATCTGAAAACCGTATTGTTAAGGTTTTTGCATGGGATTCACCAAGTTTAGCTGCACAGAATGTCTGTAATGAAAATCTAAATTCATATTGTTTCTGATGGTATTAATGCCAAGGTATTTCTTTGTATCTTTACGAAATATGACTTTTTTTTGGTTTATTTAATCGTAGTTAATGCCCTGTCTATTACATCCTTTCATAACTAATTTGCTTTTGGTTGTGATTATTATTTAACATCTTGCATTTTGTTTTATTTTTATATTCATGTATCTTGAGTGTAAACCATTAACTAGAAAGTTTGTATATTGTATGCTAATTTTATCAATCTTATCATTATATTCATACGAATTTTGATTTAAAAATACTTTGTAAAATCTTTTGATTTCTTTTTATACTTGTTACTTCTTATTAGAGCATTGTTGAGTCATTATCCTTTTTTATGGTATTGCAGTTTCTTGGGTGCCATGATCATTCTTATGGCTCAATATATGCAACAAGGTACGTTTCATGCCAATGGGTTTCATCCTTTTTAACTACTATACTCCAATAGCATCTTCATAAACACAATTTTCATGTGTTTGAATTCTTCGTACTTTAAATTGATCTCATCTACTTTGTGTCTCAGATGGGTTAATTACGTTGTTTTGTTTTAACAGGTTTACTTGCCTTTCATAGTGAGGTTGTGTGTGTGGACCTATTTAACTCAGGTTGTGTGTTGGTACCGATTTAACTCAGGTTGTCTCTCGGTACCTATTTAGCTCTTCTCTAGGTTTGCTTAAGTTTTATGATTTAGGCCAGGCAATAGTTAATTAGGGTTTTAGAAAGTAAAAGTAAATAAACGGTTTAAGGTTCTGTCTATTGTGTGTATTTGATCCCTATATGAAAGTTCAGTCATATTTCCCTTTTCAAGTTTACTACAAAGTGCAATGAGATAGTTTTTGCAACATGTTTTCGAGTAATTTTTAGCCCATGACTTTGTGTTTCATGTGGATGTTTTGGATTATTAAAATATTTATTGGCTAACCAATCGAGTTTTACGGTTCAATTTTCTTGGAATGTTTTGTTTGGATTTTAAACCCATGTGCTTTAGCCTTTCTATGCAAGTGTGACATGAGGTTGTCTACATTGGTATCTTGGATAGTTTTACTATTTGTATAAAAAGGCCATAAATAAATAATGTCAAACATATATTAGTTGGACTTAAATAAGCATGCCTGAATTTCACTTTTGATGCCATGTTAATGTTCTTTAAGAACATGAGCTTCATGAGTTGAACCTTAAATAATAACTAATTTTATTGATTTTTTGACCAACTATCCGAATCAAAAACTTTTAGAAAGTGTTGCATAAATGGATAGATCAAATAACATTTTGAATTATTGAAACTATGGTAGCAGGTCAATGAGCTTAGATGAGTTATTAGGTACAATATATAATAATGAACCTCATTCATACTTTAGTTTGAGTGTGGATTTGGAACCAGTAGGGGATCAAGTGTCGGATTTGATGATCAGGAGAATCTAGACTTGGGCATCTTGATTGGACCAAATGGGTTTTCAATTACACACAATGTACATGCTACAAAAGCAATTGATGAATTTGGAGTTGTTTTCTTACTTTTAATAAAGGCCTTGAGGATAGTATGCATAATATGTGTAATTTAATTATATATATAGTCCTTGTTTATGTATTTGATGAAATTGCACAATCTGTGTAGCTTTCTGTTGAAAGGTTGAGTTCTGTTAAAAAAATATGTTTCACGTAAATAGGAAACATATATTTTTCTCATTGTTATATGGCTATATGCTATAATATATTAGAGAAGGCGGTTTGAAAAAAATATGAACTTGCTTGTATGAAGAACAAACAAACATATGCAGTGAAATCTTACTATCAAGTGACGTATGAGATTGTTGAAGTCAAACCTTACCTCTTTCTTAAAAAGAGGTAGAGATGCTGCTTCATAGGAGACCTTCGGCTCAAAGAACTCACCTTTCTTCTTTCTTAACTTAGGGTTGGAGACAAAATGAACCCATATTTTGTTATTTGTATTTTGCAAATCTGTAACTCAGATCATTATGGTTATGATTCTAGGCAAGATATGTAACGAAGATGACAAGCGTGTGAAAACCAACTAAACAAATGGATACGCGAAAACCTTCTAGGTGAAATGGGTTTTGCAACAATGTTATGGATTGATTTTACGTATAACATCGGATATATATACATCTTTTGACAACAAATAATTATCGTTAAAATAAATTCCAGCAGGTTTATATTTCATACGAAAATTAGCTTTTGGGAGAGTTATGCCGAATTTTTTCAAAATCTAGGCCCATAATTTTGACATAATATCTTTTTAAAAGTAAGATGTTACAATTAGCAATTTGGAAATAGGTCATCATTGTCACATCGCATGGAATAAATTTTTGTTATTTATATGCTTGTTTTCTTTTCTCAAGAACATTGTATTTATAACTATTTTTTAGTTGTGTAAATTATTTTAGTGGAGTTTTGAAAACTCACGGCGTAGATTTATCACACCAAAATACGTACATGAAAGTAAACAAACGAGAGCACTATCTGTTTCATGAAAACAATTATAAATTAGCAAAAAACGAACACCTTGTAGCTTATTGTTGGTGCCCCCGCCGCATCGCGCGGGTTTCCGACTAGTGTATATATATATATATATATATATATATAGAGAGAGAGAGAGAGAGAGAGATGCTAAGAAACAATAAGTATCAAGGGCCAAAACGAATAATTTATAGTTATATGTCTAAGAGATATAATACTAATTATTTTACACTTCAATTTTAAATTAAAAAACTTAGTATTAAAAATGATTGTTTTAATTTTCAACTAATTATATATATAAATTGAACATAGTCTTTTACACATAGTTATCCATATAATCATATATCCTTACCTCACTCAAATATACAGATAATTTATATGTCTAAAGATATATATAATACTAATTTTTTTACACTTAAATTTTAAATTAAAAAACTTAATATTAAAAATTTTTGTTTTAATATTCAACTAATAATATATATAAACTGAACATTTTCTTATACACATAC
The DNA here is from genome assembly GCA_009363875.1 of Mikania micrantha. Taxonomy (NCBI): domain Eukaryota; kingdom Viridiplantae; phylum Streptophyta; class Magnoliopsida; order Asterales; family Asteraceae; genus Mikania; species Mikania micrantha. The sequence continues at coordinate 71,735,836 of CM018696.1, forward strand.
AAATTTACACATAGTTACACACATAAACTTATATCCGTACGTGACTCAAGTATACGGATTGTTTTTTAATTTTTTCAATACGATTCGGGTTTCAGTTTTTTCAGATTTCTAATTTTTTTGAACACATGTAATTATATCCTACACAAGAATTAATGGATGTAAGCCAATCTATATGCACAACAATGTTATTGCAATAGCATGAGTTTCTTGCATGTAGTGTTGTATAAAAGCAAGTAGGGGTCGTTGCATACCTGAGCATACGTTTAGATTTCCGCTGAATTGTTTCTGGATCCATCCTCTCATGTGATTGGAAAATGTTCCATTGATTTCTATTGGTTCTCCAGAAGCAGTCTTGAACTCATCAGCCATAAGAGTATTACAGTTTAACAAAAAGAAGAACAAAATGAGCTTGCTAATATCCATTTAATTTGTACGTGTATATATGTATGTATGGCCGGAAATTATTTGTATCAACACTATAAATAAAACTCGAACTGGTTCATTTGAAGAGAACACAAATGACAGTAGGTTTCACAAGAAAGGTAACCAAAACAATCACATGGAACCGTTAATATACAAATACAACTGATGGGCCTTGAAATCTTTGACTGAAAAGTCGTTAACAGCTAATTGATTATTTGCTTGTGCAAGTTATGTATTGATCAATCTAGAATTCTTTATAGACGTTGAATTAGAAAGGATGGGAAGTTGCGAGGAAAAAATGTTAATATTTTTAATCACTTCTATCGAATCAAGAATGATGATCAGAAATTAAATAATAAAACTACTTGCACGGGGCTTTGCCTTTTTATTCATTTTCATAGTTTCATTTAAAATTAGAATTAGAAGATGTTTTGTTTCACTTCTGTCTTTAGACGCTAAATCTTTGTTTCATTCAATTAAACATGTTATCATATTAAATTATTAATAATTAATAATTACTAAACGATACAAGTTAAACAAGTCTCCATCCCAACGGATAATTAGTCTTTTTAAAAGGGTTATGCTAAATATACCCCCCTTTGTATTTTTTTTACTTGTCGTACCCCCTCCTTAAGTTTTTTAAATATATACAAGTAAACCTTATGTTTTTAATTAACTAAAAAGATCCATAAACCTTTAAATAAAAACATGAGGGACTGTTTTTACAAAACTCAAACATCACGGAATCATTATCATCATCAATTCATCGTTTAAAAATCAAATAAATACGAAATCTAAGCTTAAATAACCATAGTCGAACTCAAACTCAAAGTCTATTAAAACGAGCATAAAACTCAAAATTAATTGAACCCAAACAATCCTTTAACCTCTGCGAAACTCTCTGCGTAAACAAAAGCTATTCACAATCTCAACACAAATCAAGAAAAAGGCATGTAAGAACCCGACGGTTCGACTTCGGTTCATCAAGCAACGAACATGAATTAATTAGCTAAGGTAGGTGTTTCATATACAATTACACTCGTTTTTGTTCGAGGAACGAAAGCCCTATGTTTGTAACAACAATCAGGCCTCAGTTCAATCGAATTTGAACAAAGAGGAACTAGGGTTCATACAAATAAATCTGATTTTGGATGAATTTAATTTTATATTTTGTATAGGGTATGCCAAGTAAGAGGGGATACGTTTAGTAGAATTTAAAGTAAAAATAATATTTGGTGTATTTTGGTTGTGTTATATAGTTGAAGGGTTGATTATAACAAATTTATATTTAATATTTTAGGGGAGGGGGTATGACAAGTTCAAAAAGGGGGTACATTTAGCCACACCCATTACTTACATATATGTAATCAACGAGTTAGATATATGTAATAACATTAATTACATATATTTTTCTCTTTTTTTTCTTTTTGTTAACAAATCTAACCTTATAATAAAATAAAATGTAAAATAAAAAATGAAAAACGAAATTGATTAATAACAATTGTGATTAGTTTTCTAAGTTTTCTTAAATATAAAGGTTTTCTATATATATATATATATATATATATATATATATATATATATATATATATATATATATATATATAGGGAAATGTTCAAATAATAACCCACTCTTAAAGCAATAACCTAGATAACTTTGTCAAGATGAAGCCGAATCTTGAATTTTTTTTTAACATCATTGTAACACAATTAGAACACTATGTTCTTTTATGAGTTTGTGAAAATTCATCACCGTTTAAGAGATATCATCGTTGTAAGTTTTTTATTTACAGCACTGTAACTGTTTTAGACCCAAAACTTACAACTATGTAAACTCTCAAACGGTGATGAATTTTCGCAAACTTATAAAAGAACATAGTGTTCTAATTGTGTTACAATGATGTTAAAAAAAATCAAGATTCGGCTTCATCTTGGCAAAGTTATCTGGGTTATTGCTTTAAAAGTGAGTTATTATTTGATCACAATCATATATATATATATATATAAACCGTGAGTTGTGAAAACTATGTAAACACACTCATGTAACATACAAATTTCTTTTTTCATTTTTTTTTTCAAATTTGAAACTTTTATAAGAAAAACAAAAAAAACATTGAGCCAATATTTTTAAAAGAATATTTTGTAACACATACGTGACATTTGGGCACAACATTACATATGTGTTACATGATGTTACAAAATATTTTTTAAAAAAAATTCGAACGCTTTTTTTTTATTTTTTTAATAAAAATGAGCCAAATAATGTTACAAACCTGTAAAAAATTATTAAAAAAAATTACATGATTTTTTCCATGATTTTCATGGATTTTACTACTAAAGGTGGTTTTCAATTTATGAATTCCCTATATATATATATATATATATATAAAATTTAAAACGGTATATAAAAAAACATTATATGTTTTGGTCTGTATTTGTCATTTCAGTAAAAAAAATTATGAAAATTTAAATAACTAAACTATGCATCATTGAATATTAAATTAGTAGGAAAATATAATTTTAAGAAAAAGAATAAAAAAATTGAAAATCCAATTTGACCAGCCAATCCGGTTTATTCAATTCGACTTGTTAAAATGAAAACGGATCAAATAAAAACCGAACCGAGGCGGCTCTATACATATTTCAGGTCTGGCCGATTGGTCCGGCCTGATTTTAAAAGGGTGTGGCTAAATGTACCCCCTTTTTGAACTTGTCATACCCCCTCCCCTAAAATATTAAATATAAATTTGTTATAATCAACCCTTCAACTATATAACACAACCAAAATACACCAAATATTATTTTTACTTTAAATTTTACTAAACGTATCCCCTCTTACTTGGCATACCCTATACAAAATATAAAATTAAATTCATCCAAAATCAGATTTATTTGTATGAACGCTAGTTCCTCTTTGTTCAAATTCGATTGAACTGAGGCCTGATTGTTGTTACAAACATAGGGCTTTCGTTCCTCGAACAAAAACGAGTGTAATTGTATATGAAACACCTACCTTAGCTAATTAATTCATGTTCGTTGCTTGATGAACCGAAGTCGAACCGTCGGGTTCTTACATGCCTTTTTCTTGATTTGTGTTGAGATTGTGAATAGCTTTTGTTTACGCAGAGAGTTTCGCAGAGGTTAAAGGATTGTTTGGGTTCAATTAATTTTGAGTTTTATGCTCGTTTTAATAGACTTTGAGTTTGAGTTCGACTATGGTTATTTAAGCTTAGATTTCGTATTTATTTGATTTTTAAACGATGAATTGATGATGATAATGATTTCGTGATGTTTGAGTTTTGTAAAAACAGTCCCTCATGTTTTTATTTAAAGGTTTATGGATCTTTTTAGTTAATTAAAAACATAAGGTTTACTTGTATATATTTAAAAAACTTAAGGAGGGGGTACGACAAGTAAAAAAAATACAAAGGGGGTATATTTAGCATAACCCATATGTAATTTGTAAACTACACATATGAGTTACATATACGTAACTTTATTGGTTACATATACGTAATTTCGTGATCTACATATTTTTATTAAAAAAATTTGTTGTTTATAACATTTCTAAACTAATAATAAAAAATCAAGAATTTTTTTTTTTTAAAGTGAATGGTTAGTAGGAGTTTTCTTGGTTTTCTCCAAAATGATGAGTTTTCTTTTGAACCCTCCCCTATATATATATATATATATATATATATATATATATATATATATATATATATATATATAGGGAGGTATTCTATTAAGAACCAATTTTATGTTAGGAACTTAAGAACTGCATAATACACTTGTACATTATGCTTTAAGTTTTGTACATAAAGTGGTTATTTAAAAGGGTAAAATAGTAACTTCCCTACTTTAAAAGAAAATTACTTTTATACCCCTAAAAACATATGGTTCAAAATTAGTTTCTTTGGTTCTTTCATAATTAGTGGTTCTCAATAGAATAAGTCCCTATATATATATATGGAAATTTATAATACGTTGTTAAGAATTAAAAAGAAAATTTTATAATAATATGTTTAAAGTACATGAAACTTTCATTCGTATTAATATTAAATTAAAAAAACTTATGGTTATTATTGATTATTTTAATTTTTAACTGAAGTTAATTATTTCTAAATTAAACAACCTCCTATGTATGCACACATAATGTTAAATGAGGTTAAGAAAACGATTTGAAGAATCATAATTAAACAATCGAATATTAAATGGAGTTTGATTTTTGTTCTGAATCAATTATTAGATTGAATTTCATAGAATCAAAGCTTTGATGCCAATTATTCGGATTAGATTTAAATGTGATTTAACGAAAAAAATGAACAATCTAAGTAAGAAAATTGAAAATAACTTCACGATTTATTTAATCAAAATAATGTCAATAATTTGTATGAACAGGTTATTAAAACTCGATGATTCAATTTGATCTCCTTGACTCAATCACTTTGTGTGTGTAAGTTTACAAATTATGATTGTTGCATGCTATAGTGATAAAGTACCTATTTTTATGCAAATTACCGTAGCAACAACAAGGTGAAACCATTTATGAAGCGTCATCAAATAATAAAATAATCAACTGTGTTTATCAATTGTTTAGCAACAACTGAATAACAAATACATACAACTCAAAAGGAAAATACAACAAATGACGTATCTAAACTCCTGACTCATAAAACAGTTGTTGAGTAAACAACTGACCAATTAATGAGTTGATCAGTTCTTCTTCAAGTTTTTAGTAATTTATCTTAATTATTTATTACTTTATCTATATCAGTTTTTTGACTTGGTCAACACGTACTTTTTTTTTGTTGCAGTTGTTCTTTGGTTAGTGGGGTATCTGTCATTATAAAACATGGTTGTAAAAATTCTCGACTATGCCGATTAATCAACCGATTAATCGTTAGTCCCCTAAGATCAACTAGGCCCGACTATCCGATTATGCCGATTAGTTGGCCGATTAATCTAGAATAATCCCGATTAATCCCTAGTTCCAACCCTACCAACCGACTAGCGACTAGCGATTTCTACAACATTGTTATAAAGCACTAGCTTGTTTAAGTATTTTGAGTCATCAATTATATTCTTTTTCTCCAACAAAGACCAAGGCTCTTAACCGTCCTTTAACAATATGAGTATGAATACAATATCAGCATGGGCGGAAGTCATACCTACAACCAATGTTTTCAGAACCGGACCGGACGTCGAACCGGTCTTCTTACTGGTCAGAGGTCGGACCGGTCGAACCGGATTTAAGAACCTGATGATTTTATAAACATTTTATAAATATATATATATAAAAAATCAAAAAAATTTAAAAAAAACCAGTTTAACCACCGGTCCGACCACCGGTTTTCCGGTCCAACCGGCGGTTCACGGCCCGACCGCCCGGTTTTCATCAAAACGGTTCCGGATGCTAAACCGGACCGTTTAAGGTAGCGAATCCCGGTCCGACCGGCCGGTCCGGTCCGGGTTTAAAAACATTGCCTACAACAACATGAAAGGGGAAACAAAATAAAAAATAAAAGAAAAGAAGCTCATCCGGTGCAACTTCTCAGAAATTTAGCCTAAGATATCGAAGCCACATTTATCTTAGCCAGAAAAGTAATCGAATGCTTGCTTATTTATAAAATTATAAGTGGAATTTAATACTTAAATTCGACTTCACATCAATCATTTTCAAGTAGGTGGTCTCACCTGATTGGCTTAAGTTTATTGATGTGCAATAAATGAATTAATATATATATTTTTTTAAACGACAAATAACAATAAATGAATTAATATATATAAAACAAACACATATGACCTTTCTCTTGAGGAAGTATTTGAAAACAAGTCACCATCGATGACATTCTCAACCTAGGAAATACATAAATTACAAAATTGTATATATATTGTTAAATATTAATTTTAATTTCCATCAATTAAAGATTTTTCACTAATTGACAATTGACGTACCAATCAGTGAAAATTGATTGGAGTAAATGCATGATTAATGTATAACATACATAGTCGTGCTACTGGTCCACAATTTGGAGATCGTATGATACTACCGTCCATTCGGTATTAAAAACTTTTTAATTTATTTTATAATTATTATTATTTATTATCATTATTTTTATTATTATTATTATTGAGATCAGCATTCACTCCTTATTGTCTATTATCTATTGTCCGCTGACTAAATCAAATTTCACTTCTCTTGTTTTATATAAGTATATCCCAAACCTATCACAATCTTGTTACACACACTAGTGAGATGCATGTGCGATGCGGCAACAAACATAACACTTAAGTTGGTGATTTTAAATGTTTGCATAGTTCGTTTTTGAGTCATAACCACAATAAAAACAATTATTTTAACTTAATACTTAATTAAAAATGACTTTAACTTCTAATATAAAAGGTCAAATGTGCCAAAAATGTCAATATGTGATTAATTTGTTTTGAAGGTTTTTTTTTATGTCATGTATTTACATCATTTTAACGGCTTAAAGATAGCAAATTAATTAGAAATTTTTTCTAACAATGGTAAATTACAGTAATGTAACAAAAAATGAAGTAATGTAACACAAAATGAAGTAATTTACAATGACATAATTAACGGTGACGTAACACATTATTTTATTTTTTTTCTCTAACAATGATAATTAAAATGATAAATTACAGTGATGTAAATAGAACACATTATTTTGATTTTTTTCTCTCACAATGATAATTATAGTGATGTAATTTATCATTGTTCGAAAAAAATTTAAACTAATTTGTTGTCAATGTAAATTACATCACTGTAATTTAAACCAAATTCACCGAAAAAAACGAAACCGAATTTTACGTCAATGATAATTACAATGATAAATTACAGTGATGTAATAGAACACATTATTTTGATTTTTTTTCTCTCACAATGATAATTATAGTGATGTAATTTATCATTGTTCGAAAAAAATTTAAACTAATTTGTTGTCAATGTAAATTACATCACTGTAATTTAAACCAAATTCACCGAAAAAACCGAAACTGAATTTTACGTAAATGTAAATTACATCACGATAAATTACGTCAATGTAAATTACATCACTGTAATTTATCATTTTTAAAAAAATTTCAAATAAATTTGTTATATTTAACCTCGTTACAATGATGTAAATATAGGGCATTTAAAAAAAGTAAAAAAAATTAGTCGAGACTATAACGGAATTAAAGAGAAAAATGAGACGAATATAATGGTGCAATTTTTTTTAAAAAATAATATATTATAAAAAAGTTATTAATGTTTAAAAAAGAGGGGGGGAAAACTTATAAGGGGTAAAATGACTATGATGCCCTTTTTAATATTTTAATGTAATGTTTATGTGTAAGTTTATAATTGGTTTAAATGGGTTATGTAGTTGTAGCAAAAGATGAGGGTTATTTTTTATACCCTTCCCTATATATATATATATATATATATATAGGGGAAGGTTCCATTGTTAACCCTCCCTTATAGCGTTAACCGCTTAACCCTAGCGTTTTTTGCCCGAATCTTAAATTTTTTTTTTCATGGTTTTTATTTTGCAAAAATAAGGGGGGTTTCTTTTTTGTGTTTTTGCTAATTCATCACCGTTTAGAAGTTATTGTAAGTGTAAGTTACTTACACTTACTTACAAAACCGTATCTGATGCAGTAAATGTAAGTAAGTGTAAGTAACTTACACTTACAATAACTTCTAAACGGTGATGAATTAGCAAAAACACAAAAAAGAAACCCCCCTATTTTTACATAATAAAAACCATGAAAAAAAAAATTTTAAGATTCGGCCAAAAAACGCTAGGGTTAAGCGGTTAACGCTATAAGGGAGGGTTAACATTTGAACCTCTCCCTATATATATATATATATATATATATATATATATATATATATATATATATATATATATATATATATATATATATATATATATAGGAGATGGCTTGAATGTTAACCCTTCCTCATTTTTTAACCGAATAACTACATCTTATAACTTTGGGGCCCACTTTAAAGTAAATCTAAATGTTTAGGTTTTTTTCTACTTTTTTTATAATGTAAGTGAGCCCTACATTAATTAAAAAAGAAAAAAAAAAGATACACATTTAGATTTACTTTAATGTGGGCCCTAAAGTAATAGGATGTAGTTATTCGGTTAACGCAATAAACATGGGTTAACATTTGATCCTCTCTCTTTCATATATATATATATATAGGGCATAAAATTTTTCATAACCCACTAAATGCGCGCTAACCCGAATAACTTTGGCAAGATGAATCCGAATCTTGGATCTTTTTTGAACATTATTATAACACATTTTGAACACCATGTTCTTTTATGAGTTTGTGGAAATCCATCACCGTTTAAAAAATATCATCGTTGTAAGTTTTGTGCTACAGTACTGTAAGTTTTAAATATTTAACAACTTACAGTACTGTAAGTTTTTGAACGGTGATGAATTAGCCCAAACTCATAAAAGAACATGGTGTTCAAAATGTGTTACAATGATGTTGAAAAAAATTCAAGATTCGGCTTTATCTTGCCAAAGTTATTTGGGTTAGCGCGCATTTAGTGGGTTATATTTTTAACCTTCCCCTATATATATACATATATAGGAATTGAATCGTATGAATACTCGATTTTAAAGAAAAAACACTTAAACTCTATAGGAACCATTGATCAAACTTTAATTAGATTTTTCTTTTTTAATTACAATGGGTATATTGGTAAAAATACCACTCTCTCTCTTTCTTTATAAATCACATCATCATCAATCTATTTCAAATTATTTCATTATGTTTTCACAAACTTTTCTCTTTCACACACTTCTTTCTATTTTAAATTTTTTTAATATTACTGAAAAATAATTAAAGATGTTTAATATTATTAAGTATTTTTTTAAATTAGTAAAAAATTGATATGTTTACACATGTGTAGTTTTCGGATGTACATCGTGTAATAAAACTTATACATTTCTAGTTCTACACATGTGTACTTTTGGATCAGATTGTTTTTTTTTTTTGCTCAGATCAGTTTTGTGTATAGGTTGCTATATTTTTTAAGTTGTGGTTATTATGTATTTTTTTAATCCTGCACATGTGTAGTTTAGGAAATTTAATAGTTGTTTCTTTGAATTTGAATCTGTTCCACATGTGTATTTTTTTAACATTAGTAAAACTTGTACTTTTTTATTACTATACATGTGTACTTTTTCAAATCTTATACTTGTTGCTTGACCAAGTATACTTTGTGTAGCAAAACTTGTACATATTTATTTATACACATGTGTAGTTTTTCAGATTTTATAGTTGTTTGATCATGTGTACTTTGTATAGTAAAATTTGTTCATTTTTGTTTTTTACACATGTGATACATTGTGTAGTTTTTTTTGATACACATACGCATATTTGTTTGTTTCTTAAAAAATGTCTTTTTTATTTTTGTTGTTGTAATATTTTAAAAAATATTTTTTTAACTTAACTAAAACACTACACATGTGTAATATTTGGGTAATCAAATATATAAAATAGAAAAATAGAGACTGAGACCATTCACATTGACAATTTTAATTGGGTTGAGGCACTGTTCAAGAAATTAAATAAAAAAAATATTGCAAAAGTCTTCTATCTGCCCACGATCTGCTCACTGTTGCGATCAAGATTGCAACCAAATATATTTGTTTTTTTTTCTTTTTCTTTTTTACTTTAACCAAATAAATCTTATTTTATTTAATAGCTACTAATAATTAACATTTTTAAAAATAAAAAAACATAGCATTGATCAGTTTTTTTATGAACGTGTCGGTATAAATTTTGTTAAAATATACTTCGTTTAAAAAAATGTATTTTTTAATTTAAAAAGTAGTAAAGGTTGGGTTATTAATGAGAGTAAAAAGTTGTGTTTGATTGTGTAGTTAAAAGAGAGAGAAATTAGTTTTTTATTAAAAGGTTGGGTTGAATTGGATTGTGAATGAAGATGGTCTGAGAGAGAAGAGAGAAGAGAGGAGAGAGGAGAGATAATGAAAAATACCATTTTACCCCCTTTAAGGGGTAAAATAGACATTTTCTATTTCAAAACCCCAATTAAATATTGAACTTTAATTGTAGACCACATGTTTTTTCTATTTAATTAATTAAAATTGAAAATAAGTTTGATCTAACGGTCCGCGTATGGTTTAAGGGTTTTCTCTTTAAGATCGGGTTTTCAAAGGATTCAAACCCTATATATATATATATATATATAGGGTAAGGAGTAAATGGTAACCCATGTTAATTGAGGTAACTTATAAACCCAATTTGATTGGTTGTCTAATTTAATGAATTTGAAATGTGTGGTCCATATTAAATCTGAGAAAAATGAGTGGTTGAGATTTCTTTAAGGGTATTTTGGAGATTTGTGAGGTGTACTTGATTTGATTTTTAAAATAAAAGTTTACCCCCCAATTTTTTAAACCTTCATAACTTTTATATAAATTATTTTTTTTAAATTACACCATTAAATTTGTCACATTTTTATCTTTAATGCAAGTATAGTTTTGTCAAAAATTTTTAAAGTTTTCGAAATTACACTGATGTAACGATCTGAATTTTTTCAAAGTGTTCCTAATTACACTGATGTAACGAGCTGAATTTTTCAAAGTATTCATAATTAAACTGATGTAACGAGTCGTTACACTGATGTAACGAGCTGTAACTTATTATTTATTTTGCGTTACAATTATTTAACTTTCTATCTTATTTGATATAAATTTATATAATTAACTAAATTTTATAATAAAAAATAATTTGTAATATATATTTAAGATGAGAGAAAAAAAATTGATGTAAAATTTTTGAAAAAAAAGAAAAATTATTGTACTTATGTTTTTTACATTAGTGTAATTACGAACGCCCGAAAAAAGTTTGGCATAACTATAATGAAATTAACGAGAAAAATAAGACGAGTTTAATGGTGTAATTTTTATAAAAAAATAACATAGTATAAAAAAGTTATAAGTGTATAAAAATCAAGGGGGGACTTTAATTTAAAAATAGGAAAATAGATGGTTTTTTAAGAGTGTGACACTTGTCACTCTTATATTAAATCTGAGTTTTGTAATTAAGACAAAATATCATAATGCCCTTTTGTATTAAAAATTAATTAGTGACACATGTCACCATTAGATTTAATCTTGGAAATTTAAACAATTGGATTTGAGTTATTGAGTTTTCTCAATTAGAGAGAGTTATTATATGATCTCTTCCCTATATATATATATATATATATATATATTATTGGAAAGACTAGAAATGTTGTTTTATTTATGAACATTTGACTAGGAAGTAACATTAATTTTCTTTTCTTTTCTTTTCTTTTCTTTTCTTTCTATATATTTTTTTCCAAAAAATGTATTGCTTCTTTTTCTTTTTCTTTTTAATATTTTATTTTATTATCATTAGTTTTGAGAAACAGATGAGTTACGTTAGTATTTTTCAAGTAACATTAACAAATCTACATTAGTATGAGTGCTTAAGATAAAATAATTCTTATATATTAGATTTAAGTAGGTTAAAAATTTGTGTGCTACACAAGTTAAGTAAATAAATTTTAAAATTATTTATTTTAAATATAATAGAAGAAAGAGGAGAAAATTAAAATATAAAAAAGTGTCATAAATATATAATAGGAGAGCAGGAGACGATAAACCAATATAAGTTGTTTTAGGATTATTATATATGTTTTCAAAAACCGTTATTGTATAGAATAAATTGATCGATTAATTTTAGAATCACTAATATTATTTGCATCTTTATTTAATATAACAGATATATAGATTAATTTTTAGAATTATTGATATCATTTGCATTTTCAATTGAACTAGTTTAGGATGTATCTGGTCGATATGATTTTCACTTTATTTGATATATGTATTTCCTTTATAAAAGAATCTCATGATGTCTTTAAAAACTAAAAAAAGAATCATAATTAATTAAGGGTTTGAAAAACATGTCTTCTTTGGGGGCAATTTAAGTTTTCAAGACAAGACTTTGATAATTTTTTTTTGGACGGCGAAGTTCTCAATCGTGTGAACTCACTGTTTCCAGGCAATGTCACCAAGATCTAGTTACCTGGACCTTACATGAGTTACCACAACTACCCCAGGAGGAAACCCGACTATGAAAACCTTCTGACCCCTTTTTCGCTAGGGAATGGATTTGAACCCATGACCTCCCATTTGAAAGAATCATGGGATATCATTGAGGTAATGCCTCTTTGGTCTTTGATAAATATTGTATGTGAATTCAGGTCTAGTGAAATCAAAGTTGGACAGTTGTCTTAAATTTGTTTTTGAACGGCCAATTAAGCAACTGTCGAGTACTCCATACGCGACCCCTAGCCCACCAGCCACCATCTCGAGAAAATCTCAATTCAAACACTCGCCCAAAGGCACGACGGTCAGGTGCCTTAGTTTTTCGAAGACTTAAAAGATACTTTAAATCTTATAGTTTGTCAATAGAAGGCTAGCTCATTTGGTAAAAATTTTGCATCTTATATTAGAAGGTCATTGGCTTAATCCCATATAATAGTGTAATTATTTTGGAGTAGTTTAGTATGTTACCTGTTAAAAAAAATTTGGAATCAAGAGAGAGAAAAGAAATATTTCCTTTTTACTTGAGAATTTTGATCCTAATACCACACATATTTTTTGTGTACAATTTCTAAAAGCTTTTTCCCCTCTCTTCTTCAGTTCTTGTCATTTGTCAAACAAAAACTTATAAACAAACTTATGTAGTTATGCACTTATGTTGGCGTCAATTGCTTCCGAACAGATGGGCCCAACCCACATCCAAGCTGGGTAGTAGCCCAAAAGGTGTTCAGAGTTATTTTATATATCTATTTACTGGTTTTTCAAATCAGGTTGCAACTTGATCTAGCTGAGCCATTTGTGCTTGAGCCGGAGGTCTCATATTCATCAATACCACCGGCTTGATTTGGGCTGATGTACGCATGATAGAGATTTCTGAGAAGATAAGAGCCATTATAGTCGCAAGACCCATTGATATGAAGAGTAAAAAGAAACTATTAACATCAAGACTTTGCGGAGTGCCGGAACCAGCGTCTACTTGTGGTTGAAAAGGAGTTATAACACGAAGATACTTCTTCATCATTTCTGTCATATTTGGACTTCCGGTTACTTTTATAACGGCCCTTGAAAAATTTGCTTGTAAAGGAGATCCATGAGAGAAAGCCTGAGATGTAATTAAAACAGCGTCATGTTATTTTTAGTGCCAATTAATATGCATGTACCAGTGTGCTTGCGTATTGATAAGTATAATAATTCATGTGGGTCAAATGAAAAGGGTATATAGTTTAGGTTCTGTATGCTATGAGGTAATGCACTGAACAATGAGATGGAATATATATGATATAATGTATGGGCGAGAGAAAGAAATTTATCATTACCATTCTACGGCTTTATTTGGTTACCCTGTGAAATGAATCAAATGATTACTTAAGGTTGTCTGGTAAACGTGAAAAGATGATGGAAAGAAATACAACTCACATGCCGGGTGATATAGGTTATATGTTAGGTCATGGGTCGGGTCAATGTTTGGGTTATGAGCTGGGAATGATTTAGGTCATGGGTTATGCGATTGTTCGAGTGAAGGTATGAGACTTGGTTCAGGTAACGAGAGTTCGTGGTTCAAGCCAATGGTTAGGTCGAGTCATGGATTGGGTCGGGTAATGGTTCAATTTATAGGTCGGTTCATGAGTCGGGTCATGGGTTCAGTTATGACTCATGATTTGTGTAATAGTGCAGATAATAGGTTGAGCCATGGGTCAGGTAGTGGGTGTCCCTAGGGTCATAGATTACATCAAAGTATTTAGAAAAAAAGAAGATTGAATGTGTAAATTATTCCAGTTGAGATCGAGAGGCTGCTTCGAAAGAGTCAGTGGCTCAAAGTTATCGTTTGAAGTTAATCATCCAACACTTTTAACGCTATTTTCACTTCATAAGTAAAATAACGTTAAAATTTGTGGCATTTTACTTTGTCATTTAGGAGCTCACACATATATACATTATATGTGTGCACCACAAATCCAAGCAATTAAGGGGAAATATTGAGGAGTAGTTTAGGAGTCTTTGTTTGCACCTGATAACCGAAAGGCACATGTTTCAAAAAGAGAAAAACATCAAATTTTGTGTTTTTGCTTTTTCCCTTGTGTCGTCAAACCGAAAAAGAGAAAAAGAACAAAATTGTTTGTTTTTGTTTACACTTTATCACGAAAGGAAAGCCCACAATACTAAAGATTGCGTCCGTTTTCATTATTTCCATCCCGGAGAGGAAAGTAAAGACAAATTTCTAAAGTTTTTTTTTTTACCCTAAATCAAAAGGAAATAAAAGAACATCACAAAATTCGAAATTACAATCGATGATTCATACAAATCGTTTGACATTTGGAATCACAGTATGACATTAAATTTAAAAGAAAAAAAAATGTTTGTTTATACATGTTTTCAAATTAAAGTTTTAGAAGGAAAAAAAAAAACAAAAAATGTCTGTTTCAAACCACCCACAAGAGGTAAAAAAGAGAAATTGTATTACATGAAGAAATACATTATGTTTCCTAATTTCAATGCCTCGTTTTGAAATTATAAACTACATGATATAGTTAATTCATATTAAAACCATACTTGAAGCAAACGAAATATGGGAAAGATAGAACCTAGCGCTGACATGTAACTAGATGTCAAAAAGAAAAAGATTGCAATTTGTGTACCTTACCAAGCATTATAAGAAGATCTTGTATTACAAGTTCTAAGTTACAAAAGTGTTAGAGTTTAAAACATACTAAAGGCAAGACATGTTGGTGCGGATAGAGTGATGAATGCACATCAAGATAGAATTTGAGATGTTCAAAATGAAAGAAAAATTTATTGTCAATTTATTCATCTCTAAGTTAAATAGCATTGTCATTAGAGCAAATGATTTAGGATCAACATTTGATCAACCAAATTTAGTACGAAATTCATCCATTGAACAATATTCTGATTAGACACAATGACTCTAGATGAGGCCATTATCAAACTGAAGAAGGCCTATAAAGAAAGGAAGCCTAATGACCTATATATCTGGAAAATCTCCTGCTCACATGTCACGAATCACGATGGTTGGCCATGCTTTAAAAATCATGGACGAAGAAGATTCAATACGCTAATTGGTTGAGGCCATGGTAGATTTAGACAAAAAGAAAGAGAAGTCGAGTAATAAAAAACAATTATGCATTCAGCATAAGAAAAGTAAGATGTTATAATTGCAATAATTATGGAGATGCAGTGCGTTTCATATTGCTTTAAAGAAAATCCTATAAAAGACGAATCAACTTCAATAATAACAGACTTCCAAGGAAGTGTTGTAGTGGTTAGAGCAGATGAGAGAAACCTGAAATTCAATAATAACAAACAGAATGGATAGGATTTCTCACAGAATGGAGTCAGGTTCAAGAAGAAGTAGAACTGAGATACGTGAGAGGAAAAAAAAAAGGAAACATAAAGAAATAATTAAAGTCTTGAAATAAAAATATAGTCATACACCTCATGACTTTGAAGGAAAAAAAAGGCCACGAAAGTCCAATTTAAGAGGGAAAGAAATGGATTTCAAAAAACTAACGCATGAAAATCAAGAGTCATTTGCAAGATAGAGAGAAAGATGGCAAGTACAAAGTGCTTTAAAGATGTGATAGACTTACAAATCCTAGGCCAGGTTCTTCAGCAAGTGGTCCGACCTTCATGTAATTACTTCCATACTTGGCTATAAATATGTCAACATAAGCAAGCTCATCAAAAATAGCATCTACGGTTCCGTTATCCAAAACAGTTTTGTAGTCATCCATGCTTGATAATGGTACTAGCCTTTCAATGAACGAGGGGCATTCCTCACGATCAATTGCAAAATCTGCAACACAAGAACCAACTTGATATCCAACTACGTGATATTGTTTTGGCACTTTGGGTTGCAGCTGATTTACGGTCAACCATGAGGATAAGCATGCTGTAAAGATCTGCATTACTATGAAGATCGTCGTTAGCCATATAACAAGCACAAATTTAGAGAACCTGTTATGTATCCTGCCTGTAACAAAATCACGATTAACATAATTAGCATACATATCGCGTTTGATCAGATAATGATGATATTAATGAAGCCTAATTAGTGTGAAAAAATATTGGCATTGTATGATATATTACCTTCATTAAAGAAAAATGTTGAAACGGGAAACCAGATGATCATAAGAAGTTTTTGAAAGATAGGAACTTTAAATTCAGGGTTGTTTACACGGGACTCCAAAATCCCCACAGCTACACCGATAAATACACAAGCCAAAATTATTGTGACCCAGAGTTTCATTGTAAAAGGTTTTAGTAAAGTAACCAGGGTTTGGTTCCATGTTTGTGCAGCTGGGACAAGCATGTAGATTCCCGAACTCATATACGGCATTGTGAAATCCACATATTTCGTCCTGTTTGCTGTGATCGTAATGTCTCCGGCCACAGCCTCGCAATTCTGCAGGATATAAATGTATGAGAAGAGTTACATCCAATCACGAACAATCAACAAGATAGGGAAAAGTTCAATTATTAACCTTACCTTAATACGTTAATCGAATAAGCACTTCTTAATAATATGTGGCCATATTAAAGTTGTTATAAGGGTGTAAGCTTTTTTTATTGTGGGACACAAACAAATATTCACTTTTCTACACTAATTAAAAAAAAAGAAAAGAAAAAATATGTATCCTTAGATCAACTTTAACGTAGGCTCCAAACTAATAAGATTTGGTTATTCGGTAAACATATTAAGATAAGGTTAACAATTGAACTCTTCTAACGCAAATTTTTTGATACATAATTCAACTTTTTTAAATGCAACTCTTTAAAAAAAGTTGTATTATGTAATAAAAAGGTTGCATTAGGGTAATACAACTTCAACTAATGCAACGTATTTGCATCCCTTGAGATAAAAACGGTTGCATTAGGTTGATTTTGTAGTAGTGATATTATATATATATATATATATATATATATATATATATATATATATATATATTCTTGATCAGTGTAACTGGGATATAAAAAGTTACTAAAATTATATCTCGTACCTTGCCTTCAATTTGCTGAACAAGCTCATCATAAGAACCCCTACTTTCACCCGCTTCATTTATGAATGGCACAAAAACAGGTTGAATATTGAAAGGTAGTTCTTGCAACACTAAACAGAATATAGCTATGGAGAATCCTCCTTTCAGTTCACCATCATCATTGACATCTACGAATTCAGTGAAGTCTGTTTTCTTTGGAACCCATGCAATCAATTGCGGACACGGACTTTGTGTTATGTTGACCTTCTTCCATTTTGACCCAAAAATGTCTTTATATATTGGCAATAAACATACCCCATATGGAGTTTTAGTAAAGAGTTTTATTATGTTAAACACATATGAAAACACAACTTTCTAACGAACAACTATATATTATTTCAACAGTTTTATAACGATTAGATATTACAATACATGAATAAAGTTAGTTTCAAGCTCTGATAATTCAAGGTTTGCCTGCTACCTCTATTACCATTACTCTTTTGCTCTTTCTTTTATTTGTAAGAAAAATGAAATAGAATAATATAATCTTTCAAATGTTTATTTGTATTATTGTAGAGTACGTAATATGTCTATATGACTCTAAAGACTGAATGCCATTTTTTTCCACACCGAGAAGAAAATCGGTACATACTTAAAATTTCTAATAGGCTGTTTGGCAAACAACTCTATAATGAATAAGAGATTTAAGTAATTCAACATGTGTTTTGATATTAGTCATTAAAATGTTTCATAATAATTCAGAGGTATTGTTATAAACAGTCCAACTCAAACCAATTAGTTAGTGGTAATCACTAGTTAATGTAGAGACTATTAAACTACCTATCAACAATTTGTGATTCAAAGCTTCACTTAATTTTGTCCATATATTTGTGTGTTATATATTACACTCAACTTTCATATTGTCTAAATGTAAATATAATCCTAAATGCACAAAGACCAAAATACACTCGAGGATAAAACTTTACGTGTGTCACAAATGAATGTAAACATAAACGAAAACATTATTGAATGTTTGTAATAACAAATGAATGAGCACGACCTTTGTGACATGTTCGTTTATTTAACTTAACAAACAATTTTTTTTCATGTTTTTCCCATTTATTAAAAGATCAACTTCATGTTAAACAGTTCATGAACTATTGATATAACATTTGATTTGTTTACACTTGTCTATGTGCATAAGTGTTTGAAAAGGATCAGAAAAGGTTCATAAAACAAAACAAAACAAAAAACTATTATGAAAAAATCACATAATTCCAATTTACTTTCCTTATGTTCTTTATCATGAGTCAATTCCTTTTATCAAGTCCTCTCAATCTTAAACATTGGAGCAAATTATAGTTATTGTTAATTATGTTTATATTAAATTTCGGACTTTATCTTTAAACTAAGGTATTATTGGAAATCATCTTTTATATTCGTATTTTATTATAATAGATTTATTACTTTTATTGACACACGTTAGATTTATTTGTTAAATCTTAGTATGTGCCTTCCATATAAGGATATATTTATCTTTTTATCTTAAAAAAATTGAGGAAAGATCAAATATAAAGAAACTTTTGCCTAAAAATAGTAGGAACTAATATAAGTTTAACATATATCATGCAATTTAATCTGTTAATGTCTCTTATATGATTGTTCATCGACTTATAACATGTATGATTTTTGAGTGATTTAGATACTCCAAAAAAATATTAATTTATTGTTAAAGTTATTTTTTAGAATTTTGTAAATTCTTATTATTATATTTTTATTCAATCATTAATATAGTTTAGGTTCATAACATTCCCAAATTGATTCAAAACCAAAAATATTTGATCACTTTCAGTTCACCCGAACAAAACCAATATCTTTTTTTTTTGTACAGTATATAAGTCGACTGAACTTGATTTGAATTACTTTTTGTTTAATTTCGTGATAGACATTTAAATTAAGTCTTGGATTTTTACCTTGTGTGGGCCATTAATATATTGGGTCAACCTCACGGTATTTTATTGTAGACTTGACATGTGTGAATTATGAATAAATTAACGGAGGAGATGATCGAGGCCGACTACTAGAGGGTTATCAAGAGAGAAAAATCAGAAATTGATATGATGTGAAAGTGTGAAACCGTGAACGAAGACAAAAGTCTAATAGCAAATGTATAATTGAACTATTGTTCAATCATTATCGCACGTACAGGAAATCTTTTCCAAACTGAATCTAGCAAAAATTCCAAGACGAAAATACAATATATTTAATAAAGAAAAACAAAAATCTTATAAAAAATATAGTATAAAAAAATCAAATACAAAAACAATACAAAAATCCAGAACAAAAAACAGATAGTTATACATTTTTATAAAAAAATATTTGTTTATTTGATCATACGTATAATTTGCTCATACAAGAGTGTTTCGACAAAGGTGAATTCTAACATTATTTTTTTTAAATGTTTTTTCGTTAGAACCGAGAAACACTTCTCAGAAAGATGAATGCTCCTTTTCTAAAAGGGCAATTTGTATAGATTTTTTTAGTTGGGTTTTTTGTTTAACTTGTATAATGCCATGGTTTTTAATTAGTAAGAACAGAAACACGTACATGTTTTTGGGTGTTTTGTAAACGATATTTATGAAAGTGTACATATGGCACTTCGTATACTGTAGTATTTTTATAGCCAAACAAAGATAAGAAAAGAGACAACGGTTTAGATGACGGACGAAATTACATGTGCAACTTAGCAAAGTCCTATTAAATCATGGTTAATCTCATTTTTCTTCATTACCATCAACTAATTTAGATCTAAAGAGCTAAATTAACAGTAATATATGGGGATCTGAAAGAAAGTTGTTATATTACATGTAGGGTAATTCATTGGGTTGCATTATAAGTTATTTGTTTTATTCAAATTGGGTTATTGGGTTTGAATTTTTTCCTCAATCTGAAACCTAAGTCGACAGAAATTCAATCAAATCTCATTCAACATGAATCTATCTGAATTTAGATTTGGTTCGGACCGATCAGTTATATCTGAATAACACGAACAACTTGAATAATTCATATAAAGTTGAATAAAAATTTTCTACTTTTTTATTATTGTTTTGATTGTTTATTTTTAATGTATTTTGGTTCCTAAAATTAAATAATTTACTTGTTTAGATTTATAATGCAACATTTCAAACTTCAAAAAGATAATAAATCCATTAACTCTAGGTTAGAGATATTTTACAAAGACTTAAAACTTTAAAAAGTCTAAGAAGTGATAAAAAAAAGACACGTACGTAGATATGGAGCTAAAGGTTTCATATACAAAGCAAAAGAAAACCGGTTAAATATGCAAGTCACATGAACTTCCTTTCGGATTTTTAAAATGTCAATAACTTCTTAATGCGTTAATAAATTTTTTTTATAAAGTAAACAAATAAATAAGATTCTTATCATTTTTTTTATTGGTTCGAATACAATTTGAATTACTAGTTAGATTGAACTAATCAAATCAAGTAAACCGAACCGCCTAGTTGACCCAGTTTAGTATTTCATATTACATATATAGTTAGTTTAATAAGTTTTCATATTATTAATTTTTACTAAAATGACAAATGCACACCAAAATATATAGCATTTTATATAATGTTTTAAATTTTATATGTATATATATCACACACACACACACACACACACACATATATATATATATATATATATATATATATATATAGATATAGATGCATTTAGAAAAGAAACAATAAGTATTAAGAACCAAAACGAATACTTTATAGTTATATGTCTAGGAGATATAATACTAATTTTTTACACTTTAATTTTAAATTAAAAAACTTAGTATTAAAAATGATTATTTTAATTTTCAACTAATAATATATATAAATTGAACATTGACTTATACACATACAAATTTACACATAGTTACACACATAAACATATATCCGTGCCTGACTCATATATAAGGATTGTTTTTGATTTTTCAATACGATCCGGGTTTCATTTTTTTTTTTTTTCAGATTTCTAATTTTTGGAAAGCCTCTGATTATATCCTACACAATAATGTATGTAAATATGTAATGTCAAAGCTTTAGATATGATACGATGGTGTGAGTTGAGGGGCAAAATACGAAGGCTGGAACATAGCCCATGGTTTTAGCGACTCGCCGCCAAAAGCCAGTCTATATGCACAACAATGTTATTGCTATACCTCCGGTTAGTCGGGTATTGAGGGGGGGCCAGGTTTATCACGTAAGTGAGTTCTTCAGTCATAAAAAAAATGTTATTGCTGTAGGCTATAGCTTGAGTTTCTTATAGTGTTATATAAAAGCAAGTACTTGTTGCATACCTGAGCATATGTTTAGATTTCCGTCGAATTGTTTCTGGATCCATCCTCTCGTGTGATTGGAAAATGTTCCATTGATTTTTATTGGTTCTCCAGAAGCACTCACGAACTCATCAGCCATAAGAGTATTACAATTTAACAAAAGAAAGAACAAAATGAGTTTACTAACATCCATCTGTACGTATATATATGGAATATATTTGTATCAAACACTATAAAAAAAAAACTGAAACTGGTTCACTTGAAGAGAAACAAACGACAGTAGTTTGTATAAGAAAGGGAACCAAAAAAATAGCATGGAACCATTAATATACAAATACAATTATATAAATGGGCCTTGAAATCTAATTGGTTATTTACTTGTACAAGTTATGTATTGGTCAATCTTGAATTCTTTATAGACGTTGAGTTAGAAAGGATGGGAAGTTGCTAGGAAAAAACGTCCATATATATTTTTAATCAATTCTATCGAATCAAGAATCGATGATCAGAAATTAATTAAACTACTTGCACGGGGTTTACCTTTTTTCTCACTTTCATAGAAAACTAGAAGATGTTTTGTTTCACTTAACTAAACCTGTCATCATATTAATTGCTAAATGATCCAAGTTAAAAAATGCTCCATTCCATCTGATTATCCTAGCTCCATAGCTAGTTAGTCTTTTTAAAACAGGCAAGACCAACATGTCAGACCTAAAATATGTATAGAACCGTCTCGGTTTTTATTTCAGCCGTTTCCATTTGAACAAGTCGTATCGAGTAAACCGAACTGGCTGTCGATTTGGATTTTTAAACATTTATTCTTTTTCTTGAAATATATCGATCTTATTTTACTACTACCTACTTAACTAGGTTATTCACCCATGTATTACACGGATTTAATATAAAATAATAAATAGTTAGTAATGAAAATTTAGAAATTATAAAACAATATTTAGATATAAAATGAATAATTTTCATATTAATAAATGTTTTAAGTAATAAAAAAATAATTAAAAACTTTTATTACTATACAAATAACATATGGCATTTTAATGTGTAATAATTGATATCGGTTTTAATGTGTAATAATTGATATCGGTGAAATAACTAACGTTAAAAACTTCAGTTTCTATTATATTAAAACTAACTTTTATATATCAATAATATAAATATAATTTTTGTAATTATTAAAGTTAAACGACCCAATTTAAATTACTGTTAAAGATAACAGACCAAAAATGTAGCTTTCTCAGTCATTTTTATTACCTCATATTTTAAATAAATTAAAAAATGTAATTGGATGATAAAAAACTCATTGTTTAAAAACTCCTTTTATAATATATTTTATTTTTTTTTAAAAAAATCATTTTTTAAGATAACTTGTTTTTTACAAAAATTTTGTTTATTGAAAATAAAATATTTCTTACTTTAAAATTTTTGATTTTAGAAAATTTCATATATTATAAAAACTTTTTAAGTGTGCTTTGTAATAAAAAGATAAATAATATATTAATTATTACTATTATAATAATTTAATATGATAGAATGTATAATTATTTAAGAAGAGAGAGAATTAAGTTAAATGTTAAGGTGTTGACAATTGATAATAGTAGTGTAAGAAGGTGACATGTGGAAATAGTGGTGTAAAAATATAACAAATGACAATTGTTACTCTTTTATTATAGAGTATAGATTTAGTATTTCATGATACATGGTAATTAGTTATTTAAAATTTCAGTTTTTTTTACTGAAATAATGACAAATACATGGTATATGGAACTTATATGTATCAAACACTATAAATAAAGGGAGGGGTTATCTACACACCTCAAAATTATATTTTAACACCCCCTGTCAAATATATGCCTCGTAGTGGTCACTACGGGGCGTATAGCCGCCTCGTAGTGGTCACTACGGGGCGTTTAAGGGTCCAATCATTGACACTGACACCCAAATCATTGGTACTGACACCTAATGATTACCCCTCAATACTCCACGTAGTGGTCACTACGGGGCGTATTGGGGTCGTATTGACCAATATTGGGCGTTTTGGGGTGTAAGATGTGGTAGGTGGGGTGTGTGAATAACACCACCCTAAATAAAACTGGAACTGGTTCACTTGAAGAGAAACAAACGACAGTAGGTTGTACAAGAAAGATAACCAAAACAATAGCATGGAACCATTAATATACAAATACAATATATTGATGAGGGTTGAAATCTTTGATTTGAAAAGTCGTTAATATACTGGTGCAAGTTATGTATTGATCAATTTAGAATTTTCTATTTGTCGACGTTGAATATTTAGAAAGGATGAGAAGTTGCCAGGAAAAAACTTTAATATTTTTAATCACTTCTATCGAATCAAGAATCGATGATCAGAAATTAAATAATTAAACTACTTGCACGGGGTTTACCAACTTTCTCACTTTCATATAAAATTAGAATTAGAAGATGTTTTGTTTCAATGTTTCACTTCTGTCTTTAGTTAGATGCTAAATGTTTGTTTCATTTAATTAAATTAAACATGTTATCATATTAATTAATAATTACTACTTTTTTTTTGAACGGCTAATAAAGTAATAATAATAACTAACGGCTTCTAGCCTAGTGGTTACCCCTTTGGCTTCCTTGTGGGAGGTCACGGGTTCAAATCACTCTCAAGACGAAATAAGGGTCCTTGGGAGGTAGGGGTTTTCGGTGTGGTTTCCTCCTGGGGTGGTGGTGGGGTCTCAACGGAAGTCATGGTAACTAGACCTTTGTGACGTGACCTTGAAATCAGTGGTTCACACGTTGAGATCAAATGCTGTTAAAAAAAAGTAATAATAAGTTCCATCCCATCGGATCAACCTGGCTCCCAAGCTGGTTAGTCTTTTCAAAACCAGGCCAGACCAATTGGTCAAACCTGAAATACGTATGGAACCGTCTCGGTTTTTATTTGAGCCTTTTCCATTTGAACAAGTCCAATCGAGTAAACCGGATTGGCTAGTCGAATTGGATTTTCAATTTTTTTATTATTTTTCTTAAAATATTATTTTCTTACGAATTTAATATTTTATGATACATAGTTTAGTTATTTAAATTTTCGTAATTTTTTTACTGAAATGTCAAATACACACCAAAACATATAGTGTTTTTTTTATATATTGTTTTAATTTTATACATATATATAGGGATGTAATTTTTAATAACCCTTATCTTTTGTTACAATCAAATAAACTACCATCCAATGGTTACTTTAAAAATGTAAGTGTATAGGATTGTGACACGTGTCAATTTCCTTTTTTTAATATAAACGGCATTTAGAACATTTGTCATTTATATAAAGTTTACCTCTTTTTTTTTAAACATTCATAACTTTTTTATATTATATTATTTTTTTAAAAAAATTGCACTATTATACTCGTCTCATTTTTCTTTTTAATTTCGTTATAGTCTCGACTAGTTTTTTTTTATTTTTTTGATGTCATGTATTTACATTATTGTAACGAGTTTAAAGATAACAAATTAATTAGAATTTTTTTTAACAATGGTAAATTACTGTAATGTAATTAATGGTGACGTAACACACTATCTACGGTAAATTAAAGTAATGTAACACAAAATGAAGTAATTTAAAATGACTTAATTAACGGTGATGCAACACATTATTTACAATCATGTAATTTTCTCTTTAATTCCCGTTATAATGTTGACTAGTTTTTTAATTTTTTTTCTCATTGTTCATTATTTACATCGATGTAACGAGCATAAATATAGCACATAATTTTAAATTTTTTCTAACAATGATAAATTACAGTGAAGTAATATAACATATTATTTTATTTTTTTCTCTAAAAATGATAATTACAATGATAAATTACAGTGATGTAATATAACACATTATTTTGATTTTTTTCTCTAACAATGGTTATTATAGTGATGTAATTTATCATTAGTCGAAAAAAATTCAAACTAATTTGTTGTATTTAGGCTCGTTACAAATTAGGGATGAGCAAAAAGCCAAAAAATAACCCGAACCGAAACCGAATTAACCGAAAAAACCGAACCGAAACCGAATTAACTGAAAAAGCCGAACCGGAACCAAATTAACCGAAAAACCGAACTGGAACCGGATTAACCGAAAAAAACCGAAACCGAATTTTACGTCAATGTAAATTACATCACTGTAAATTACGTCAATGTAAATTACGTCAATGTAAATTATCATTGTTAGAAAAAAATTCAAATAAATTTGTTATATTTAACCATCTTTTTTTGTTACAACTACATAACTCAATTCAACTAATAATAAAATTACACATAAGCTTTTCATTAAAAAAATAAAAAGGGCATTATAGTCATTTTACTTTTATAACTTCCCCCATCTTTTTTAAACATTAATAACTTTTTTATAATATATTATTTTTTCAAAAAAATTACACCATTATATTCGTCTCATTTTTCTCTTTAATTCCGTTATAGTCTCGACTAATTTTTTTACTTATTTTTAGATGCCCTATATAGGGAATTCATAAATTGAAAACCACCTTTAGTAGTAAAACTATAAAAATCATGGAAAAAATCATATTACATTTTTTTTTTGCAAGCAACAAGACCCGATATAGCTTATGCCGTGAATGTTTTGAGTTAATTTGTTGGTGATCCAAGAAGTAGTCATATGGAAGCCGCGAACCGTGTTCTTAGATATCTCAAAAGTACCCCGGGACAAGGTATTTTAATTCCTAAGGATGGTGGTACCAATCTCACCTCCTACAACGACTCTGTGACATCCAGTACCAGATCGTCCGGCAAGTCCGTACGGTATGTGTACTTTCACTATTTACTGTGTGTAAATACAAGTATATGAACAATGCTTGTATTAACAGAATACAAAATACAAGAAACACTTGTACGTATTTATGTGTAAACCTAAATACTGTAAGTACAACACACTCACGATAAACAATAGTTGTTAGTATTTATGTGAAAACCTAAGTACAGATAATACAACGAAACAAGAGAAACAACAGTGTTCAAGTAAATAACAAGAACAAGTCGGTTGCGATCTGATATCCATAGATGACAGGAATCAGATGGCCGACAAATCAGTACGAAAACAATGTGAAAACAGGATGTTAGTTGAGTCCGTCAGTGAGGAAACACAATTCAAACATAACTGCAGTGTTATTCAGAAGAACGAACTGACAGTGTGTTTGCGTGGGTGACGATTCACACAAACATATCTGTGAGTTTAGCATTCTGAAATAATGACTGAAAAGTAGAAAACAAAGGTCGGAAAGCCAAACCATCGTCGTGTTC
Organism: Mikania micrantha; assembly: GCA_009363875.1. Taxonomy (NCBI): domain Eukaryota; kingdom Viridiplantae; phylum Streptophyta; class Magnoliopsida; order Asterales; family Asteraceae; genus Mikania; species Mikania micrantha. The sequence goes on from CM018696.1 coordinate 71,763,022, forward strand.
GTTCGAGTGACGATTCAAACGAATACGCGCGAAGACGACGCGATCCGACGAAACGAAAATACGACACGAACGGAACTAAATTAAGAAAATAAAATATTTAATGTTTTACAATTTTGAAACTCATAAAAATTAAATAAAGAAACTAACTTTATTTAAAATCCGTAAAAACGCGCGTTACGTTCCGGAAACGTAACGAAAACGCGAACCGAGCAACAAAAACGAACCCGAACTCACTCGTGGTATAAATACCCTGAATGAGTTCATTTTATTCATTTTTACTTCTCTTCTTCCCCACACAAACCCTAAATCCCGGTTTTGAGATCCACCACCATTTTTCACCTTCAACCTCACATATCTCCCTCAATACTCAACCAAATCCTTCCATCTTTGGACCAAATCGAAGCCCTTACTATCCTCCACACGAAAGTACAACGGATCGGAGGTTAAACTCACTGAGATTTGAGGTATTTAGCAGCAAAGTTACGAAAAATGAGGGTTTTTCCAACTCTTTGGTCGCCCATAACCCTAGTCGGTCTTAAGCCCTCCTTTTCACTACACACATTCAAAAACAACTCACCTACAACTCACCACACTCGAAACCACCACTTGGCCAGAAAATAGGGACGAGGCTAGACCACCCCTGCTACGGCCGAAGGAGCATCCAGGTGGCCGAAAGACACCAAGCCGAATGGACCATTCGCCGCCTGGGGTAGGCTCTCATTCGCTGAACCACCTCCTTCGACCATACCCCTCATTCGGTCACCATCATTCCCTCGATCATATCCATTCAGCCGACTGGGGCATGGGTGTTACATTCGACTCCACCTTCGGCCATGCCCAGTCGGAACACACACCTATTCGGCCACCTTCATTCGTGGAACAGATTTCATTCGACCAGATAGGCCCAGCAACCCTTTCGGCCCAACAGGTTACTTCGGCCCAAGGCTTGCCATTTTGCCAGTATTAGAAACATGGCCCAACAGATCTTTCTTGGCCCAATAGCCCTTAGACAAGCCCATAAAACCTGATCATGCCCAATCTAAACAAGACCAGGCATTTCGACCATGTGGACTGTTTAGGCCCATGATGCTAGCATTTGGCCCAATACACTGTTTTGGGCCCACATTCACTGTTTCGGCCCAATGGTTTTTTAGGTTGACCCAAGGGACTTAGTGGTTTAGACCATTATCACTTAATTGGCCCATGTGAAGAATTCGGCCCAAGTATGCCTTGGTTTGGCCCAACATGAGACCACAAGGTTTAAACTACCATTAACACAAGGAATTAGACTTTTAAGACCAATATTTCATGCATAACAATTATGTATACTATAAAGGTGGTGAGGTGTGGTTAAACCAAAGATAGACAATCTAAAACATTTGTATCTTTAATATGTTAACTAGTGACTTCAAAAGTGACAAAATGCATTAAACTAATGCCATCCAAGCCTTTTTACAAGACACTAGGGGTTCCAAGTCTTTAACCTAAAAGCTAAAATTTGACTTAAAATAAATGTGTAGGTTTCAAAGCTTGGACTACAAGTTATGAGTTTAAGTCAAGTTAAACAACAACAAACATAAATCACAACACTAAGTGAAACCAATGAAAACTGAACAATGGGCCGAATGAAGACCGGGACCTACGAGTGTTAGCCGAAGTTTATGGCTAACATATACGCACACACACAAATCACTACAAACTTATACTTACAGGTTTCAAACATCGTAAATCAATACAAGATCATGAAAAACAACATCAAGTACAATCAAGAGCGCGTGTATTTCTGTTTAGGCTAAGTCAACCCTCAACAACAACAAGGTGAGTTCATACGCCCCTTTTATAATCTTAATTGATTTTAAACTCTCGGGGCTAAGAAACATGCTTAACTTTTATTTATTTAAAAGTTTTATGTTTAACATATTGCTTACACTTTGATTAGATAATATTAATTGAATTATTATTATTTATCATTGTATGCATGCTTGCTTGATCATGATATGACAGAGATAACTAAGATGAATATGATAATATAATTTCATAACTCATCGACATGATAGAATAACCTAGTTGTAAGATTATATCTCACAACACATAGTTATTCTGACAAGAACAAACATTGAGATGAACATGATGACAAGGTACAAAACACACGAATAATGTGAAGATAACACATCTTTATATCATTATTCAACATTAGAGTTAACTAAGTGTAATAAGTCAAGTGCTTATCACACCTAACTTACAACTCGGAACATATCACAAGATAACATGGAACGACTATCATCCACCACCTGAGTCGACTAAGTGTAGTAAGACTAGATCTTACAACAGCTTAGTGACAACATGGTGACTTTATGGAATAACAAGGAATGATAATCATGATAATGTAACTTCATGATAACAACATCATTCACACAACAATTAATTACATAATTTAATAAGACAAGTTCTTATTTAACCTTGTTAATAATAACGAGAACATACGACAATGATGACAGATGACACATCGATGAACACAATACAATTAATTGCTATTGAACTGTTGTATTATATCATTTCAATCATGTGCCATGTACTTATGTTGATCACTGTAAGCCCCCTTTTGAATCGCTGACCAGTTAGTTTGACGTGACTAAACCGACGATAGCATAGTGGTACCATAGGTTTGACAAACCTCTAGCTTGTAGGGCTAGTATGTTGATCGTAATGAATCATTGGCCGGTAACGTATGATCGGTAACAGGGGGACACCAATCAGGGTCTGGAAAGCGACACATGGTGATATTGTAATTAATCCAGCGGAATCCTATTGACTAGTAGGTTGAGAAATTGATCTTCTCTCATGTTCCACTACTGGTAATAGTTTTCGTTGAGGCCTGTGGTAACACAATGTGGTAGAGGTAAATCAGATGCATTGTACTCTTATTATGTGAGGATTACAATGGATCCCTTTTAGGCTCTATGCACTTAAAGGGAGAACAAATATCAATTGGTTAACTAACACTCTTATATTCTAAAAGTGATTAATAGTTAACCCCACAAGAAATAGAATAATAACAAGGATCTGATTAAACTAATCTAATTTCCTTAACGCATTGAGAGTTTATCAATACTTCGGTTTGATAACTAAACCTCTCTTATTATATTATTCTACGTATGATAATGATTGGATACATACCAAACAAGTTAAACATACGGGAAATGGAAATGGATAATGGATATCCTTAGTTGTATTTCAAGTAGTGTGGAACTTGATTGAGCATGTGGTGGGATGGCGTCTGGGCTTGACCCTTTCGTATGCCCTATATATAAGCATGCTTGATTTGGTGAAATACTACTTGTACATATAACTAAGGAGAGGGCATTGGGTGGAACATGTGAATCAAACATTACAAGTATCAAGTATAACATTGTGACTGTGTGTATGAACAATTCAAGGATTTCAATTACTAAACTTATGAACTCACCAACCTAGTGTTGACTTTGTTTAAATGCATGTTTTCTCAGGTGACGAACATGTTTAGTCACCAGATTTCAAGATCATAGCTAGTGGACTTTTAGAAGACCTAGCTACATTTTGTGTGATCATACTTTTGGAATGACAAAACAATGAATCATCTTTTGTAGATCTTGTATAGTTACAAGATATAAACACATTGATTCTTTTGGATATATTTACTTGGTTAAATTATGAACGATACATTGTAATTTAACTTTGTAATTCTATATCATTGTCATGTTAGCATTTCTCATTTATATATCATGTGCTATGCAAACAATCTGATCATTTCGATTATCAAACGATATCGCGCCCCGGGAACCTTCCGCCCGGCGAGAAAATCGATCCAGCCTGCCGGCTCAGGGTGTGACAGACTCAGATTGGCTTGGGTGTCCAATAACTAGACGATCTAGAACCGGTTACCTATTACTTTTGGGGGGGAGCACCCATCTCATGGAAATCCAAAAAGCAGTCAGTCGTCTCCCGATCTTCAGCCGAAGCTGAATACCGAGCCGTGGCCAATGCAGTTAGTGAAATATTGTGGATGAGATGGCTCTTAAGTGAACTTGGAATGCCTCCAACAGATCCAACCCCGTTGTTTTGTGACAATCAAGCAGCACGTCATATTGCCTCTAATCCGGTCTTTCATGAACGCACAAAACATGTCGAAATGGATTGTAATTTCGTTTGAGAATGGGTTGAGTCCAAAGAAATACAACCTATGCAAATTGACACTAAGGCACAAATTGCCGACATCCTCACAAAACCTTTGGGCACACACCACTTTTGTTCTTTACTAGACAAGTTGGGCATTCAAAACCTCCATGCTCCAACTTGAGGGGTAAAAATATCAATTATTTCTTCCACAAATCGTCTGAATATTTGCCGCACATATTGCCAATTATCTTCATCAGGATTATTCCCTACCATGTATATCTCAAAACTAATTGGAGCAATTTGTTTTTTTATTGACCTTTATTATACATGTATATTATACATGTATAACTGTATAAGACTGTGGTCTTTTATGTGTAAGAGTTAATTCACAAGCACATGCGAAATTGCAATAGTGTAAAATTTTGACATTTTTTAGTAACATATATATACACACCAAAATATAGTGTTTATATATATGGAATTCATAAATTGAAACCCACCCTTAGTAGTAAAACCATGAAAATCATGGAAAATCATGCCACTTTTTTTTATAATTTTTTTACATGTTTTTAACATTACTTGGCTCATTTTTATAAAAAGTAATTTATTGTTATTATATTTTAATTTTAAACTGAAGTTATTTCTAAATTAACCAATCTCGTATATATGCACACATAATGTTAAACGAGGTTAAGAAAACGATTTGAAGATTCATAATTAAACAATCGAATATCAAATGGAGTTTGATTTTTGTTTTGAAGCAATTGTTAGATTGAATTTCATAGAATCAAAGCTTTGATGCCAATTATTAGGATTATAATTAAATGTGATTTAACAAAAAAATGAACAATCTAAGTAAGAAAAGTGCAAATAACTTCACGATTAATTTAATCAAAATAATGTCATTAATTTTTACGAACAGGTTACACAGCTTTTTTTTTGAACGACGAAGGTATCAATTGTGTGATCCACTGTTTTCAGGTCATGTCACCAAGGTCTAGTTACCTGAACCTCTCATGAGCCACTACAACCACCCAGGAGGAAACCCCATTGGGAAAACCCCCTGACCCCCTTATACCCTTTTTAACTGCGAAAGAGATTTGAACCCAAGATCTCTCATTTGAAAGAATATTAGGGTACCGTTGAAGCAATGACTCATTGGTAACAGGTTACAACTTGATGGCTCAATTTGATATCCTTGACTCAATCACTTTGTGCGTGTGTGTGAGTTTACAAATTATGAATGTTGAATGCTATAGTGATAATTAAAGTACCTATTTTTATGCAAATTACCGTAGCAACAAGAAGTGAAACCATTTCTGAAGCGTCATCAAACAATAAAATAATCAACTTTGTTTATCAGACAAAAGAACAAACACATCCAACTAAAAAGGAAAAAATACAACAAATGAGTGATCTAAACTACTGACTCATAAAATAGTTGCTAAGAAAACAACTGACCAATGAGTTGATCAGCAGTTTACACCATCATTACTTTCTTCGTCAGTACTTTTTCAAGTTTTTAATAATTTGTCTTTATTATTCATTACTTTGTTTATATCGGTTCTTTGACTTGATCAACACTATTATATATAACCAAGGGCTTCTAGTCTAATGTTACCCTTTTGGCTTCCCTGTGAGAGGTCAAGGGTTCAAATCCCTCCCAAGGCGAAATAGGGGTCCTTGGGAGGTCGGGGGTTTTCCGGTGCGGTTTCCTCCTTCTAGGGTGGTGGTGGGGTCTCAACGGAGGTCATGGTAACTAGACCTTGGTGACGTGGCCTGGAAATCAGTGGTTCACACGTTGAGATCAAATGTCGTTCAAAAAAATCTATTATTATATAGCACTTATTGCTAAAGTATTTTGAGTCATCAATTCTTTTTTACTTCAACAAAGACCAAGGCTCTTTTAAGTTTTAACCAGTGTTGTTAAAACCGGACCGGAACTGGATCGGGAACGGAGGGTCGGCCGACAAAAAATAGACATGGGAACCGAATTCAAACTAACAGGCTGGTTCACCATTCGGATCGGGAACGGGTTCATGGTCGGACCGGATTTAAGGCCTTTTTTTAAATTAAAATCCAAAGAATAAGACATTAAAAAAAACCCTATATTTTTTTAACATGACTATGTTTGTTTTAAACATTAATTATGTTAGTTTTTATGTGTTTATAGTTGTATATTTTTTATGAAATATATTATCTATTTATTATGTTATCCGGTTCTTAAATCTGGTTTGATCGGTCCAATCGGTTTGACCAGTAACCAATAAGACGTTCGGTTCGACGTCCGGTCTGGTTATGAAAACATTGCTTTTAACCGTCCTCTAAGAACACGAGTATAAATACAATATCGGTATGGGCTGAAGTGATGCCTACAACTAACATGAAAGGGGAAACAAAATAAAAAAATAAAAAATAAAAGAATTCTAGCTCATCCAGTGCAACTTCTCAGAAATTTAGCCTAAGATATTGAAGCCACAATTATCTTAGCCAGAAAAGTTATCGAATGCTTGCTAAATGCTAATTTACAAAATTAATTAAGTGGAATTTAAAACTTAAATTTGACTTCACATCAATCATTTTTAAGTAGGTGGTCTCACCTGATTGGCTTGAGTTTATTGATGTGCAATAAATGAATAATATATATAAAACAAACAAATCTGACCTTTTCTCTTGCGGAAACATATGAAACAAGTCACCATCGATGACATTAGCGCAACCTACGAAATACATAAATCACAGATTTGTTTTTCTTTTTTTTAACTAAGAATGTCTCAATCATTTGAACCCGTTGTTTTCAGGCCATGTCATCAAGGTCTAGTTACGTGGACCTCCCATGAGCCATCACAACCACCCAGGAGGAAACCCCACTGGGAAAACCCCCTAACCCCTCTTAGACCCATTTTTCGCTGCGGCAGGGATTTGAACTCAAAACCTCTCATTTAAAAGAATCTTGGGGTATCATTGAGGCAATGTCTCATTAGTAAATTACATAATTGTTAAAACCATGTTTTTTGTATTCATGTTTTAGTTGTTTTGCTTTAAAAGGCATAATCTGGTGGGTGTTATGTAATTAAAGGAACCTGAAATATGTAAATATAAATATGTGTTCCATACATTGGTGACATTGCTTGAAAACAGTGGGTTACACGATTGATACTTTCACGTAAAAAAATGTAAATTGTTGTTAATATTAATTTTCAATTTCTATCATTAGAAGACGTTACCTAATTGAACGATCGACGTACCAATCAGTGAAAATTGGTGGAGTAATGCATGATTAGTATAACACACAGAGTATTGCTACGTGGTCCAAAATATAAGATAGTATGATACTACCTTCCATCCG